>OU343224.1:284950861-285031434 GCA_910596185.1 Chrysanthemum makinoi | reverse complement strand
GGTTCAGCATTCCAAGTCAAAGCATATCGCTCTACGATATCATTTCATCAAAGAGCATGTTGAAAAGGGTACAATTGAATTATACTTTGTGGGTACTCAATACCAATTGGCGGATTTGTTCACCAAAGCTTTGCCACCCGCAAGGTTTACTGAGCTTGTCCATCAAATTGGCATGCGGTGTTTGACTCCAAAAGATCTGGAAAATTTACTCAAACATTCTTAAAAAGTCAAACACCAAATCATCTTTCTTTGTAAATACATATTTCAAAATCAAAATACAAAAATATAAAATCTTTAAAAAAAAAAAATCCAAAAAGATTTTCCATTTATTATTTTATAAAAAAAAAAAAAAAAAGCCGTCAAATATATTACAATAATTTTTTTTCTGTGATGTTGAAACTTTCAAATAACATTCATTGATTGCGTTTTTTCTTCAAACCTTGAGCTCGAATTATCACATGCATTTTCACATAACAGTTAATAATATGGTTACAATTCGGCTCAAGAAGGCTATCTCTCAAATATGTTTCCGTATTTGAGGGGGAGTACTTTTGTTTAACGAAAACAAAATCTAATTCCACGAAAGGACCCTGTGGTACGCTTCAGTGTCTCAATCCTAATTAAAGGAGCGAAAGCTTCTTAACTGTTTTGCAACACTAAATCTTTTTCAAAATCAAATGTTCTTGAAATTCGTTTCTTCCCAAAGGAATTTCAAACACCTCAAAAAGCATATTTTAATCAACATGTTTTCAAAAACAACATTCATATGCTATTTTTGAGGGGGACAAATGTGATTAAAATTGTTGATCAGGAAGTTATGGAATCTCATAACGTGCTTAACTCAGATATCACCAATGAATTGACGATCTTTGAATGTCAGTAATCGAAAAGATAAGTCTTCCAAGACTTATCTTAGTAAAATGTACCAATCCGAGACACTCTTGATTGACATGAACTTTGACGGGTCTAACCTCCTTTTCAAGGAGAGTTTGCATCTTCAAGGTAGTTATTAGAGCTAGTTGTCACCTAAAAGCTGATAATGGAACTCTTTAACTGTACAACGTAACCGTGTCTCGCGGGGAATTGTCTATCAAGAGTTGATCAATTCAAATGTGCGAGCTCTACTCTCACTGTGCAGATTTTAGTCAAAACTCATAAGCACATGTGGAGGGGGAGTATTTCTGAAAAACCAAAAACTCTCAAGGTGTTAGCAAAACAGGTTTTTCATCATAAACATCTTGAGAGATTTTTCAAGAAAAAGTTTTTGTGGCAACATAGGATAGTCATGGAGTTAAAAGGTGACTAAGTTTAGGAATAAACGTCCTATGATCCACCAGAGCCGGAGGGATCTACCCAAGGACACCACAAATAGTTAGTATTTAGAAGTCTGATTCGCTCCAAACGGTCAAGTTTATTACACAAGTCAACCACTTTTGAATGGTCAACCGTAATAAAATTCAAACAGTCTAAAACCAATGCAATAAAATCCAGAGGAGTATAGTGAATCCTCGGGTCGTTAAGTCCCAACGAGGTGTGAACACTGTAATACAACGAATCTGTGATCGGGTGAATATTGAACAGGAAAAGGGGTTTTTTAATGATTTATTCTAAGGAATAAAAGAAAATAGCTTAAACAAGCTATAAGAACAAGTACGTGAAAACAAAATACTTAGTAACGTAAAAAATCTAAAAACGCGCATGTTTAATTAAAATTCTACGTAAACAAAACGTGAAATTAAATAAATGAAACACCTATGGGTATGAAAATAATGTTTTTACAATCCTAATTATACTAGAAAATTATTGGAAAAATAAAATTATTTTTAAAACTATTTATCTAATTATTATTAATTAAAAACTATTTTTAACTATTTAATAATATCCTAAAATATAAGAAAATATGAAATAAAGCTAGAAAAGTGAAATTATGACTTAGAAAAATCTAAAATATTATAAAACTTATTTTAAAACTGAAAAAATATTTTTTAGACTTTTTCTCAATTTATTATGAATTTAATACTATTTAAAACTAATTAAAATGCTAGAAAATCTATTTTACCTAAGATAATTCAGGAAAAATACTTTTTATGACTTTTTGAATATTATAAAACTAAGAAATTTGAAATTTTATTTTTCTGAGCTTTTTCTAATTTATTTGAATAAAAAGCTAATTAAAAATGCTAAAAACTGAAATTAAATGCAGAAAAATAGCAAACAGTGATGAAAAATTATGAAAAATTCAAGAAAATTCTAAAATATTATTCTAAATATAGGAAAAATAATAAAAGTGGTGCAGGTGTGCAAGAATTAGGTTCTGTAGTGAAAAGTGCTTATAAATAAGCACTAAAAATAAGCTATAAGTACCAAATGAGCACCAAATGATCACAACAGCTAGAGTATGCAAAATATACTTAATAATAACCTATTTCAACTAGTCTAAACCTCTAATATGCAAACTATAATGATTTGATTATATTTAAGCACTAGTGCCAAACAGCCCTAACCTATCTATTTAAGTCCTTGTTAAGCCAGCTTATAAAAATCACAAAAATAAACTAAAATCACCATGAAAACCACTACCAACCAAAGTGTCTAAATCCAGAATTTCAGCTAATAAGGACTAAAATTGAGGAAACTAAAAATGCAAAAGTGGAAGCTATTTGTACTTGCAATGGAAATGGGTCAAAATGAGCTATTAAGCTTGCATAAGCTAATAAAAGCTACCACTACTGAACCAAAGGTTGAATAAGCTATAAACAAGTTATGGGAACTTAGAATAAGCAACAACAACAAGAAAAACACACTAAATAAGCAAAAATAAGAAATAAGCAAAAAGGAAGGTTTTTTTGAAAAAGAGCTTAAAAGAAGCTAGCAAATAAGCAGTTTACAACACTAACTAAAAATTATAAAAAATACTATGATGAAGATAAGAAACAGAATGACAAATATCCAAAAGCACAAGTCTTCACTCCTAATATTAAGTCCTACATGAAATTCACAAGTTTATTCAAAAACGGGTTTCTATGAAATTTTGACTTTTTGAAGTTTTTGAAAATTTGACTTTATTGAACTTGTGAGCTTATGAAATGGAATGTGAATGACGTTTTAAGACAAAATAAGACTGAAATAAGCTAGATTAACTAATTCTAAACCTATATGCAAGATTCAAATCACTGATTCAAACAGGAATGGAAGTTAGATCAGATATATAGTAATTTTGACTTAGGTTGTTCTAAGATGCAAGTTATTGAGCTAAAAATACTGGATAAGCCTATATTATCATGATGCAATAGTAAATCAGGTCCTAAGTAGCTTCTAACCTATATTTATAAGATAATCCAAACACCCCTCTAAGTTATTTAATGAGCAGTTTAAACACCTTAATCCTACTCCTAGTGTGCAGAGATTAAAACAGGTTTATAACTGATATCCTAAAGCTATAATAACATCAAATCTAGCATCAACTACAAGCAACCATGATCATATTCATACTAGCAACATAACAGTTTTGAAAAAAGGTTTGGTACCAAAGCTTACTTGATTTCCAGCACAATTTGGGCAGCATAACAGTACTAAACCAAGATTAAAAACACCAATCAATACCCAATTCAGCATAAGAATCAACCTAATTCCATTTTCACAACCAATATCACCAGCAGTTGACTTTCATTGACTTTCTTAGAAAATAGAAATTAAGAACAGGAAGCTCTAATTTCTTGTTTAAAACAGCTTTACTAACTTAAAAGGAACTTATTGAAACTAGTTGGACAGCTTAACACTTAAGAACAAGCACAAATGAATTTGGCGGGAAAACTGAAATCAAGAAAGAAACTAGAAATTGCTACTTAAAACTTGTGAATTTATACTGAAACTAACTTGTGCATTACAAAAAACATAAACCCAGAATTCTTTAACATTCAAACAAATAAAAAAAATTACAAGAAAATTAAAAGAAAGGTCTAAAACAGTGACAACCTATCTCTCTGTCTTCTTTCTCTTTAAATAATCACCCCAATAGCTTCGACTCTCTCCTCTGCTTCAATCCCACCCCTTGAAATGTCTTCAATTAATCTCATACGTGCACTTGTAAATTTGGCGCCAAAAGTCTTGAGCATGTTTTTGCAATTAAGGAATTTTGGGTGGATGTGGAGGTGGAAGGAGAGTGGGTAGACAGCTGGGAGATGAGGTGGAAAAGATGTCGATGGTGTAGAAACCAGGGAGGTGGAAGATGGTTTTGGTTTTGCAGTGTATGTGAGGAAGAAGGAGATGGGTGGGTTTGACTGGGGTTTGACCCCGGTTTTATTAATAGGGGATTGGGCTTGGGCTTTTTTTTTGGGCTAATAATACAAAAAGGGTCCGGTTTGGTTTGTAGTTTAATCACAAGGACCAATTTTGTAATATTCTGAAAATGAAGGGTTAAACCTGCAGTTTTCCAAAGTTAACACAAGGACCGATTATGCCATATATGAATAGTACAAGGGTTATATTTATTAATTTTCCATTTTAAATAACCCAGGGACTATTTTTGACACTTTTCAAAGTTGAGGGACCAAAGATGTAAATATGCAATTTTAACTTCAAAGGACTATTTCTAACAACTTGTGAATCCCCAAGGACCTTTTATGATATTTTACAAGTTTTGAATTACCAGGGACTAGTTTTGCCAATTTATGAAAGTTTAGGGACTGAAACTGTAAATTATGTAAACTTTGTTGTTTTTCATCAGTTTTCAATCCTTTTGCACTTGTAACACATAAAAACACATTTCTATGATATTTATAGTATTTTGTGGCATTTCTGAGTGTTTTCAGATGTTTTAGCAGTTTAAATGGGAATAAAATGATGAGTATTTAGACACTCATCAAAGTCCTTAGGTATGATTGAAAAAGGAGAAAATGAGAATCGGAGAAAGAAGGAGTTGAAGAATTAAAAAGAAAAAGTTAAAGAAAAGGGTGAAAAGAAATAGCCCTCCAAATTATTCAACTTAGGGCAGACACCAGGTTCAATTCATATGCTACTGGTTGTCACAAGATGACACCCGTATTGAAGACAAAGTCGTCATGGACCCAGTGACACAATGCACTAAACCTTCTAAGCCACTCAAGTTCTCTCAAAAGAGCTTGTTTCATTCTCACAGGGAACCCTACGTAATCTATCGACTATCTCTTAGAGATTGTTGGTATTGAAGAAGGAGACCCTCTCCCTAGTCTCCGCTTAGGAAAATCAAAGCGCACTAATCGAGTCCAGAGCCATGAGATTCATCAAAAGATCTCTTAGGAACACCCTATATTTCATCACTCGATTGTTCAAACAATGAGGACACAAGTGACATTTTCCAGAGTCCTACGCAGGTCTTAGCAATCTGCCAGAACATTTATGAGGGGATTCACAATTGTGATCCTCAGTGATTGAATGGAAATTCCTGCCAGGAACAACATCAAACAGCCCTGACAGCAGGTCACTTCGGTAATCCCTTGTGGGTTACGCTTAGTGTTCGCGGTGGTCTCAAATGGTCTACACTCGTGGAGTGATACTTCGGTATACTCCAGCGGCTCACAACGACAGAGTGAAGATATTGAGTACAGGGAAGTTCTAGCAAGTATCCGATCTAAGATTCGTCAAAGATCGTGCCAGCGAACTGGGATGTACTTGTACAAAATATCTAAACTCTTACGTCGAAAACTTTATTGCTAACTGTTTTATTGCAAGTACGTGTCACAGACCATAACCACCATCATTACCATCAACAGTTCATTTCCACATGCTCATACATACATCAGAAAGACATTCTCATCAAAGATCTAAGCAAAGAAAAGTTCAGCAAAATTTCACTTCAAAGTCAGAAAATCAGAAAAGTCACAAGTCAAAGATTAGAGATAAAGAATGTAAACTTCACATGTATGGATCAAAAACTTCACAGGAAGTATAAGCATGTTGGAAAAAGACGTAAAAGCACCAGAAACAATGATGTTGATAAAAGGCAGATTTCACAACTGATCACAACAAGAAGAACAAAGAACAAAGATGCAAAGAATCAAAGACGTCACAAGCTATGAACGCCAAAGAAGTTCAAGACGTCGAACGACCTAAGCAAGACAACAAATAATGACCAACCCTTAGGGGGAGATTGTTAGGAACATGTCTTAATATCAAGTGTAGGTCATTTCATTTGTAATTGGTTGGTAACAATTATGGTTTATAAATGTTTGTATTTAGATTTACAGCTCATGTAGTAAACCCATGAGCTGTAATAGAAGGTTCTACTAGAACCAAGGGGAAACACCCCTACATATGTAAACACTATAAATACCCCCTCCCTTGAAGGGAGAGGGTGTTGGTTCTAATTGCAATTATTATTTCATTAATCATTGATTAGTTCCTTCCACTTTCTCTCACTAAAACTTTCTCTCTCTAGAAATACATATTGATGTGATAGAATGGTGACCTAACAGGAGGATAGCTTGCAAAACACTTATGAAAACCATTTATCGAATTGTCCGTTTAAATCCAATTTAAATGACAAATTCTCCCCTGATCACAATTTTCGAATCATTTGAGATTTGTGATCTCTGTAGATTTAAATTGATTTTGAAAGTTTTTGAGGGGAGATGTGACTTTAATATGAGAAACATTTATCCGATAAGGATCAAGTTTAAGACTTTAGACTCCAAAGATTAAACATGCATGAGTATCTTTTGAAAACATAATAATAATAAAGGTCTTGTACCAATTGTTTGAAAAATACTCTTTTTGTTTGAAATCATTGTCCCCCTCAATCAATGACATATGGTGTTGGTTGAAGGATAGAGATTTTGACAAACGAAAAGCCCGGATGATTTTCAAAAGTAGAGTCTGAAGTATTTTCAAAGCAATTTTGTTTTCATTAGATGGCAAATATTTTTCAGAAGAATCATTTGAAGGAAAAATATTTGAAAGGAAACATTTGTCTTTTTAACGAAAAACATTTGTTTTTAGAATCAGAGCATGAGGTTTGAAGATTTAAGATAAAACATGGCTCTGTTCTTTCTTTGAAAAACGGGTTACTGCCTGAAATGACAATAAACCATTGTTTCACTTTTCTCCTAAATTTTTTTATTTTTTATTTATTTTTATTTTATTTTATTTTTTTTAACATTCGAACAACATCTAAAGACCCGTGTCATTCTTTGAATGACAGCACAAAGACCGTAGATATTATCGAATCAAGAAAAAAATGACAAAAAGACAATATTTTTTGAAAATTTTCAAGATTTTCAAGTTTTATGGGTTTTTGAAAGTTTTATAATTTTCTATTTGCTTTTCGAATAAATATTTACAAGATATGGATGAAGAAAGACCTTTACTCCTCATCTTCCTCTTGAAGACGTTTGAGTGTTTCTGGTTGTAGACTCTTTAGACCAAGTCGTGGGAGGATAAACTCAAAACGTCCTCTAGGAAGAGCTTTGGTGAAGATGTCTGCTAATTGGTATTCTGTCCTCACAAAATAGAGTTCCACCGCACCGTTCTGCACTTGCTCCCTGATGAAATGATGTCGAATATCGATGTGCTTTGCTCTTGAGTGTTGTACATTGTTGCATGAGAGAGCAATGACACTTTTATTATCACAGTACAGAGGGATTTTGTTGAATTCAAAGCCATAGTCAGATAATTGGGATCTCATCCATAGGATTTGAGCACAACAAGATGACATGACTATGTATTCAGCCTCTGTAGAGGAAATAGAAGTACTCATTTGTTTCTTTGAAGACCAGCTCACAAGCTTATCACCCAAAAACAGAGCACCTCCAGACGTACTTCGAAGTGTATCTTGACATCCATAGGATGTTAGTGCATGTATCGAGTCCCATATTGATGGTTCCTTGAAGATACCAAAAAACCCGTTTAACCGCTTCAAGGTGCTTTTTGGTAGGCTTAGCCTGATATCTAGCACACATGCAAGCAACGAACAAAATGTCTGGTCTCTGGTGTGAGGTACATCAGGATCCAATCATACTACGATATTTCGTTTGGTCTACCATGATCCCTGAGTGGTCCTCATCCAGTTTAGTACGCTCTATCATAGGAGTGTCAACAGGGTCACAAGAATCAAATCCAAATTTCTTTAAAATTTCATTTGCATATTTAGATTGATTTATAAAAATGCCTCCGGGACTTTGTGAAATTTGTAATCCCAAGAAAAATGACATTTGTCCCATCATTGACATTTTATTTGGAACCCATTTCATTTGAAAAACGGTCACATTCACTGGGGTCAGTCGAGGCAAAAGTAATATCATCAACATAGATTTGAACATGAATTAAATGTTTTCCTGACTTTCTGGTGAACAATGTCGGATCAACTACTCTTTTGGTGAATCCAGTAGATAGAAGAAACTTTGATAGCGTATCATACCATGCCCTTGGAGCTTGCTTCAAACCATAAAGAGCCTTCTTTAAAGGATAGACGTGAGTAGGATGCTCTGGATTCACAAAGCCTTCAGGTTGGCTGACGTATACGACTTCTTTAAGGTCACCGTTAAGAAAAGCCGTCTTTAGATCCATCTGATAGACTACCATGTTCTTATTTGCAGCATTAGCCAAGAAGATTCTGATTGCCTCGATACGAGCAACTAGAGCAAATGATTCTTCAAAGTCAATACCATCCTCTTGACGGTATCCTTTTGCAACCAATCGAGCCTTGTTCTTTAATACATCACCATGCTCATCAAGTTTTACTTTGAAGATCCACTTTAGAGCAATGATCATAGCATAGTCAGGAGCAGGTACTAGTTCTCATACATCTAGTCGATCAAACTCATGAATTTCTTCTTGCATGGCATTGAACCAGCTGTCTTCATTCATAGCAGTTTTAACGTCTTTTGGTTCGATTTTTGAGAGTACAGAGTTGAAGAAGCACCATAAGGCATCGGTTGCAAGTTGTCGACGAGTGGATACTGAACGAGAAGGGTTTCCAATGATGTTGTCCAATGGGTGATCATGTGTCCATTTTCTAAGGTGTTCATGTGGTTGTTGTTGAGGAACAGAAGTAGCAGAGTCGATTTCTCCTGATGAAGATGGTTTTGTTGATGATTCAGGAGCAAATATGTTTTCAAATGGGGCATCTTCAGGAGTAGCAAAGGGATTATCTCCATCATTGGTACCAAAAACAATTCCATGATGTACACTCGATGATTGATGATTTGTTGATGAGACAGAGTGATCAGCAGCAGGCGCTTCTTGATTTAATGACATTGAAACTGAAGGGTTAACTTCATTGACAGGGATAGGAGCAGCCTTTTTTGATGGAATTGACAGATCATTAGCACTTGGCTCATAGTGTTCATCAAACATTGGATCAAATAATTTCTTCAAATCATCTTCTGAAGGAGGTACATAAGGAGTTGCTGGTGAGGGATTTGAAACAAGAGTAGAACTGATAGGACTACTTGATGAAGGTTGAAATGCAGGTCTAGAACTGGATTTTCCTGGAGCCATTTGACCGGTCAGCTCATCGAATGTAACGTGAATTGTTTCCATGATATTTCGGGTTCTCTTGTTGTAGATTCGGTATCCTTTTCTGTTTGGTGCATATCCTACAAATACTCCAATGTCTGCTTTAGCTTTTAGTTTACCTAAATTTTGACCGTCATTAGTTGGGTAACATAGAGCACCAAACACACGAAGGTATGAAAGATCAGGTTTTCGATTGTGGACAAGTTCATACGGAGTTTTTCCATGAGATGTGTGAATTAGGGATCGATTTTGAGTGTAGCATGCAGTGGCAATAGCTTCAACCCATAGAAACATTGGAACCTTTGAGTAAATTAGCATTGTTCTTGCGGCTTCCACAAGAGTTTGATTTCGTCTTTCAACTACACCGTTCTGTTGAGGAGTTCGTGGAACACTTCTTTGAGTACTGATTCCAACACTTTCATAAAATTAATTGAGTTCTTTATTAACAAACTCAGTTCCATTGTCAGTTCGGATGATTCTAACCATTTTGTTAAGTCGGACCTGCAGTTGTTTAATAAGTTTAATGATGACATCTGGAGTTTCATCCTTTGTTCTCAAAAACTTAACCCAAGTGAATCGGGAGTAGTCATCAACCACAACTAACACATATCTCTTCCCATTAATAGTTTGCACTCTCATGGGTCCACATAAATCCATGTGAATAGTATGTAGAACTTCCATAACTGAATTTGTAGGTTTGGGTTTATGGGCATACTTCTTGCTTTTTCCCAATTGACATGCTAAACAAAGATGATCCTTTTCATACTTAAGTCTAGGCATACTTAAGTCTAGGTAGTCCTCGTACTAAGTCCTTTCTGGAAAGATTGTTTATGGTACCAAAGTTCAAGTGATTGAGATGACGGTGCCATAGCCATGACTTAGTTTTAGAAGCCTTTGAAAGCAGGCAGAAGGGTGAAGATTTCATCATATCTTCGATAGAGATGGTGTATAGGTTTGAACCACGAGTTCCTCTGAGAAGTTCCACACCATCAAGTTCTCTAACAAAGAAAGTATGTTTTCTGAAGGCCACTTCTAAGTCAGAGTCACAAAATTGTCCAACAAAAAATAGATTATGTCCAAGACCTTCAACATAATATACCCTGGAAATCACACTATCTCTAACCACGTAATCTCCATAACCCATAATAGCACCAAAATGATCATTTCCGAATCTCACAGTTCCGATGAATTTACTCACGAAGTTCATGAGCCGTGATCGGTCTCCAGTCATATGATTGGAACAGCCTGAGTCCAGGTACCACAGAACAATTTGAACGATCTGCAGTTGAACACAGACAAGAATGGATAACTGAATAATTGGGATCCCCATGCAAGAATGGGTTCCACTTGGTTAGTAACAGTGATTGGGACACCCACATCACAAGTAGAAACAATGGAATCATCAGAAATAGATGCAGTGCTAGTGTCCGTATTTGACCTATTCAAAGTATGTTCACTTCTTAAGGGAATAGTTCTACCAGTAGGCATCCATTTTCTAGTGGGCATTGTCTTAGCAGATTGAGGGCAAAACTCATTAACCTTACGGCCAGTAGGTATCCATTGATAACCTATATTACTAAATTTTCTTCCTTTGGGTTTCCACTATTTTCTAACTTTCTTTCGCCTTAGCCTTTTAGCCTTCTTAGCTTGGTTTTTAACATTAACAATTTTAACTCGGCATTTAACAACATTAGACAAATCATTCACACCACATTCAAGATTAGTAACAGAAACCACGCAATCATCATTACATGTTTTGCCAAAAGTAGCAGAATTCGCATTAATTGCAGTACGCTTAGAGCTAACACTAGAATCAACACGATTTGTTTTATTTAAATTCTCCCTAAGGTGATCTTCTACTCTCTTCCACTGAACATTCCTAGCACACAAGGTCCTATCATTCTTTGTGTTGCCTTGAGGCTTTGACCCGCTTGCTTTGGTGTCACTTCTTACTCCTGTAGAGGAATTGGAACATTAGTTGGTTTTGCTACTTTTTGCATTCCTGAACTAGAAGTGCAGGGATCTAAACTACTTAAAGGCACATTGAAATTCACTTTCTTAATGCTGGGCATCGAATGGTTTGTATACTTAGCACTAGGCATGGAACAAGGCATCACAGCTTTATCTTTCGCACCTAAGGATTTAGGACATGTTGCTAATAAACATTCTAACATCTCTTGAGATCGTTTGGCCTGAATGCAAGCAAACCTAATTTCACTATCAAGTGGCTTATTTATGAAGTCCTCTTCAACAATCTCACGAAGACATTCAAGACTATCCTTAAGACGAGCAAGATAATTATGAAATGCAAGTTCGTTATTCCTAAGATGAGGAGGAATATATTTAACAGTCACGGTATATTTGCAGTCTGCAGATGACTTTGATGCAACATTCTCATTAAAGATAAGTGGCGTTTTCCCTTTTTTCCTGACTCTTCAGATTCTCAATTTCATTTTGTAAAGGCATTATTTTTTCGTTGTTCTTGTCACGAGTGACTTTCATTGAATCATATAACTCTTTAAAGTGTTGTTTAACCTTTTAATTTTCTTCTAGAAAATTCTCATTTTCCTTTTGTAAAACATTAACCAAGTTTTGAAGATGAAAAGTCTGAGAACTTTGAGAATCTAAAGGAAGAGGCATTTGAGAGCCTGTCACATTGTTCTTTTCACCCTTTAATTTTGAAATTTGGGTTCTCAATTTTCTGATCGTGTTACAATGAGCTCGAATCTGTTCATCACGTTTGCTAATTTCAAAAACTGCATCAAATTCAGGAGCATCTAAGGATGTCTTGATATTTGAGGTTTTAACATTTTCTTTTAGATTTTGATATTTTAATTGCAAAGCAAGATGATCAACTTCCAATTTAGAAAACTGTTTCACCAGGTTATCTTGATCATCCTGTTCAATTTTCTCATGCAATTTAGAATTAGTTTTTTCAAGCTCAATGACACGATCATGGGAGACTTTCAGAGCAACAAATAATTCATGAAATTGAGAAGCATTAATGGAACAATTCGTAGCAGTGTAAAACACATCTTGAGTAATACATTCAGACTTAAGATTCTCATTCAAGGTATGCAAGTTCTTCCTTTCAATCTCATTATATTTTAATTCTCGCTCATAGTCACTAACCTCTACTATCATTGCATCAAATTTCTTTTCCATTTCTTTAATATCGGAATCCATCCCCTTTTTAAGACGCAAATTGACCTTTTAATTGTTTAAAGAAAGGCATGACCCCAGTTAAATAGCATTCTTTAGTTTGCTCAAAACCCCTTTCCCCTTCAGTTATCCCAGTAGGTGTGATCCTTTTCTTACAAGTTTTCGCAAAATCAACAAATAATTGAAAAATTACATATTGACTGATTAAGGTCTTGCTCTTAGTGGGAATAGATCTAGGAACTAAATGCATTGGGGTATTGGGGGGATAAACAGTGGCAGGAAGCATTCTCCTACATGGGGGATTCTTTTCAACAAACTCATCATCTTTTTTTATGTCCATATCCTTTTTCCAAAACACTTGTTCAGGGGTCAGCTGTGTTTGAGGTCTAAACTTGTTAAAGGCAATCCAATTTTCCTTAGCATAGTTGGGTGTTTTATAACTGATTTTCTTTTCTATGCATAAAGGGCTCTTAAGGTTTTCATCCAATTTCTTTCTAGTTACTTCTTCTAACTGTTTATCTTCCTCAGTATTCTCAGCGCAACTAGGTTTCTGTCTAGGCTTAAGGATTTCATTGCCATCATAGATTACTTTATGTGCTTCTCTAGCTTTCAGACACGCCTTAGGGTTTGGTTCATCAACTAACGCAACACTATGTTTGTCACTTAGAACTCTATGCTTAGTGATCATGTGAGCAGTCTGAATGGTGTTTTCTTGTACGTACAATTTGTTTTCAAGTTTGTTCTTCAAAGTTTTTAGGTTGGAAAATTCATTTAAGAGTTTTGATTCCTTGGCATTAAATTCCTGTTTAAGCACTTTCACATTTTCTTGAACTTCTTGTTTTTGCTTAGCCGTTTTGTTAAGCTTTTCTTTTAAGGAATCTAACTCTTGTTTAAGTATGTTGGGATATGAAAGTGCTGAAGAATGACAAAGTACTGGAAAAAGTCAAAGTACTGCTAAAGAAGAAGTCAAAGTACTGCTGTCGAAGTCAAAGTACTGCAAAGCTACAGAACTGCTATATTCGTTTATGGAAAGCTTTGTTATTCTAGAATAATTTTTGTTTAGATTACTTGTCGTATAAGGATACAAATTGTAAACCGACTAGAGTTATCCTTGAGCCTATAAAAGGACCCCTAGGTTGGCATTAGAGAATACATTATTAGAGAATTTGATATTAGTGTTTTAGAGTTGTTAAAGAGTCTGCATAACAAGCAGATTTAGAGTTATTAATAAAATCGTTGAAAGTTAAAGTTATATTCTTCTTAGCTTTGTTAAGTAAATTCCGCAGACTTAATAAAGTTTGCTCAGTGTTTCATTGTAAATAACTTAGGATTTATCTGAGGTTATTAAACCCTTAACAAGCTATTTAAGTTAGTTTGGTTAGAGTACATCGATCCAACAAGTGGTATCAGAGCTTGTGTGGAAACTTTGACTAAGAAGAAACCCTAAAACGTAGTTAACAACAAAAACCTAATGATGTCGACTGAAGCTGTTCAGCCACCATCCATCACCTCACTCAGGATACCTATCATTAAGAAGGGAGAGTACGACCTATGGAGCATGAAGATGAGGCAGTACATTGCAATTACAGACCATGCACTGTGGAATGTAATTCTCAATGGTAATGAAGTCGTTCCAGAACCTATTGATATTCCTGGACAACCCAAACCACCTAAGGCTATCTTACCAGCAGCTACAATAAGGAATCAAGAGAAGGAACTCAACATTCTCTTGTCTGCCATTCCTGATGGACACCTACTCAAGTTCCATGATGCTAAGGATGCAAAACAACTATGGGCTGCTCTCAAGACAAGGTTTGGAGGTAATGATGCTTCCAAGAAGATGCACATAAATCTGTTGAAGCAGCAATTTGAAACATTCACTGTTGGAGAAAGAGAAGGCCTTGATGCTGCTTATGACAGATTCCAAAATCTTCTCAGTATGCTGGAGTTATACAAAGCAGAGGTTTCAGTTGAAGATGCTAATCTAAAGTTCTTAAGGAGTTTGCCATCGACATGTCATGTGATTGCTACAATGATCAGAGGACAACCTGGTTTGGATGTTATGGACTTTGATGATCTCTACAATCATCTGAAGGTGTATGAGCATGAGATGAATGGCCAAACAAGTTCAAAGTCTCACAGTATAGCCTTTTTGCCATCTGAAAAGAGAGGCAGTACTTCCAATAAAAGTACTGCTTAATCTACTCAAAGTACTGGTGCTCAAAGTATTGTTGCCTACTCTACTCCCACCTTTGCTCAGCATGCCCCACCAACTAATACCATCCACTCAGATGAAGTCGTATGCTCTTTCTTTGCACAGCAAGCTTCTTTACCTGTCACTTATGAAGAAGATCTCTCACAGATTGAAGAGGATGCTCTTGAAGAAATTGATATCAGGTGGCAACTTGCTATGATCACTGAAAGGATCAAGAAGTATGTGAAGAAGACAAGAAAAAGCATTGACTTCAAACCAAAACAGGGAATTACTATTGACAAATCCAAAATTGAATGCTTCAATTGTCAAAAGACTGGACACTTTGCAAGGGAACGCAGGTTTGCTAAATATCAAGCAAACAGGATGACTGAGAAACCAAAGCAAGAGCTTAAAGAAATTCCTATTACTAAAACAAAATCTTGGGTTGCTCAAGAGAGTTTATCAGCGGTTGACTGGAGTGCTGAGTTTGATGATGAGCCAGTAACTTATTGTATGGTAGCTGTGGAGGAATCAGTGGAAGAGTTTGATTGGAGCACCGCTTTTGATGAGGAACCTGAACATGCTGCTTTGGAATCCATAGATGGTCTAGGAAGCTTTGATTGGAGCATGGAGAGTGAAGATGATCCTGTTCTACTTGCTATGATGGCTACTTCACCAAGTTCACCCCCTATCTCTGAGGTATGTTCTAAGTGTCATGACTTTTATCAAAAAGTACTGAATAGTTATGTAGCTGAAAGAGATAACTGCATAAGGGCTAGGTCTGAGGTAGCTGGTTATCAAATCACTTTAGAATCAATGGAAGCCAAAATCATAACACATGAAAATAATGAGATGGCTTGGGCAGAAAAGTAAGAACAACAGGATTATCAGTAAAAGTTAAGTGAATGGAAGTTAAATTGTAAGATCTCTGAAATTGAGAAACTAACTAAGGAGAGAGATGAATTGCTAGAAAAGTTTGCTGCTTGGGGACAATCAGGTCTTTCTCATGTCACTTATGTTGAAAAACAGAGAAGAGCTTACATTAAAACTGGCCTAGGTTTTGGTATGGACTTTAATAGTATAGAAAACCCACCTAGTGATCAAGATGAATGTGATTTTGAGGATATAACCACTAGTGATGATGAGCTCATTAATTATGTAGACACAACTAGTAATGAGGACTCAATTAGTGCAACACCTCCTGAATATAAGAAATACAAGGGTTATCATGCTGTCCCACATCCCACTGGTAGTCATCAACCTCTTAGGCCTCATGTTTGTCGTTTTGGTGTAGACAGCTGAGACACCTAAGGTAGATGATGCTAAAAGCGAAGCAGTACTTTCACCTCAATGTACTGCTACATCTCAAAGTACTGCTACACCTTCAGAAGTACCTTTAAGAAAACCTTTTCACAATAAGGCTAAACCTTCTTGGGATAATTTTGGTCAAAACAGTTTTAATCATTCACCTAGAAGACATGATAGGTTTGGTCATACACATAGAAGAAGAAATTCTGGGATTACAGATCAAAAACTATGTTTTGTTTGTTTTAGTCCTGATCATTTGATTAAGGACTGTGACTTACATTCAGAGTACCTAAGTAAGTTCCCCAAGAACAGAACTGTCAACCAAAAACCAAGGGAGACTAGACCAGCTTGGAATAATTCACATAGGGTTAACCATAGAAACTTCTCACCAGACTATAGGTACCCTCACCAGACAAGACGTTTTTCAAAACCTCTAGTACCTTCAAACACTTTCCAAGGTACTGTTAAGCAAAATACAGTACTTTCTCAAAGTACTGCTACGTATTCACCTAACACCTCTTGGAATAGGAGCCCTAGGAGATCTAATTACTATCAATCTAGAAGGCTTTACAACTCTATGAAAGTAGCTAGATCAAGGGACTCTACACCAGAAGTTAAAACTAAATGGGTTAAAAAGGAAAGTACTGATGATGAACAAACAGTACTTTCAACAAGTACTGGTGAAACAGAGATTTTTGGTAAAGATGATTTTGTGGAAAAAGAAAAAGAGATTTTTGTTGAAAAAGAAAGTTTTGCTGAAAATCCACCACAAGTTTTAAAACAAAAGATAATGCTTGATTCTGTCTATAAAAACTGTGAAGATTACATACTCAAGGAATTTGAGTATGTTACTCCACAAGGGGAACACAAGTCAGTAATGGCTTGGGTTCCTAAAAGACACTAACCTTTTTATCTTTGTGCAGGGCAACCCAGAAGAGGAGCTTAAAGGTCATCTTATTGTGGATAGTGGTTGCTCTGGAAGCATGACAGGAGACAAGAAGCTTCTGTCAGATTTTAGATCTATTTGTGGAGGAAGAGTTGCATTTGGGAATGATCCTAATGGAGGAAGAATCACTAGAAAAGGAACAATTAAAGCAGGGCGTATAGATTTTGAGAATGTTAGATATGTGAAGGAGCTCAAGTTCAACCTTTTGTCAGTCTCTCAAATCTGTGATAAAAAGCATCCTGTGTTATTCACTAACACAGAATGTCTCATCCTTTCCCCTGATTTCAAGCCTGTTGATGATAACTTGGTAGTTCTTAAAGTACCAAGAACCAATGATGTGTACAGTCTGGATATGAAGAGTCTTCACTCTTCTGGGAGAGCCACATGTTTAGTGGCAAAAGCAACATCTGAAGAAGCACATCAGTGGCATAGAAAATTGGGCCATGTAAATTTCAAGAATATCAACAAATTGGTCAAAGGAAATTTAGTTAGAGGTTTACCTTCAAAGACTTACAAGAATGATCACTCATGTTTGGCGTGCAAGAAGGGTAAACAACATAAAGCTTCATGCAAGAAGCTTGAGGAAAGGACTATTAGAGAACCTTTGGAGCTGTTACACATGGATTTGTTTGGACCTGTCTCTGTTGCAAGTCTAAACAAGAAAAAGTACTACTTAGTTGTGACAGTGATTGAAGTAGATTCAGTTGGGTATTTTTCTTAGGATTTAAAGATGATACTTTTGATGCTATTCATAATCTTATAATAGCACTTGAAAACCAATTGAGACTCAAGGTTAGAGGTATTAGATGTGATAATGGGACTGAATTCAAGAACAAGCTTATGGATGAATTTTGTGCCAACAAAGGGATCAAGAGGGAGTTCAGCATTGCAAGAACACCACAGCAGAATGGTGTTGCAGAGAGAAAGAATAGGACTTTGATTGAAGCAGCCAAAACTATGCTTGCAGATTCACAATTACCTATTCAATTCTGGGCTAAAGCTGTAAGTACTGCTTGCCATGTGCTTAACAGAGTATCAGTCACAAAACTTCAGATGAAGACACCTTATGAGTTGCTGATGGGAACCAAACCCAACATTCGATTTATGAAGCCTTTTGGATCCCCTCTAACTATTCTCAACACCATTGATAATTTGGGCAAATTTGATGGCAAGTCAGAAGAAGGATATTTATTGGGATATTGCACCAACAGCAAAGGATTTAGAGTGTACAACAGAGTCACCAAGAAAGTTCAAGATTGTCTTCATGTTGAATTTTTAGAAGATCAAGAAAATCAGAAGGGTAAAGGTCCTGATTGGATGTTTGATCTTGAAGTTTTGACTCCTTCTATGAATTATGTACCTGTTAGAGAAGAAAATCAACCTGTGCACAATGGAGAAGATTTACAGTATGTTGTCCATGGAGTCCATATTAGACCTGATGTTGTTCCTGATGAAGAACCCATATCTGTTGATCCAAAGCAAAGTACTGATGAACCAAAATCCTCACTGTCTGATGAGGATCAAGCTTTACAAGAGGAACTTAATCATATGCTTTTTCAAGATGTTATAGCACATTCTTATAATGATGAACAGAGAAGAGCTTATGAGGAAGCAAAGAAAAAGAACAAGATTGCAGAGTTCACTCACAGTACTTTGGGTGACAGTACTTTTGATCAAAGTACTGCTGCACCTATTAATAGTACTTTGGATGATTTAGATGATCCTACCATGCCTGGCTTAGAAGATACTAATGATGAGTTAGATAATGAAGGTATTTTCTTAGATTCCAATGAAGATGCTGATTTCACTAATTTGGGTGATAATTATGAAGTTCCATAGACTCCTATCTTAAGGATTCATAAGAATCATCCTGCTGATCAAATCATTGGTCCTTCTACTTCTGGAGTGATGACAAGAACCAAAGCTAAGGGTTATTCTACACCACATAATGCTTTGCTTAGCTTTGTTTATAAACAAAACAGGTTAAATCATAAGGACCATCAAACATGCCTGTTCACTTGCTTTATCTCTCAAGAAGAACCCAAAAACATAGCTCAGGCATTAACTAAAAAGAGTTGGGTTGAAGCTATGCAAGAAGAACTTCTTTAATTTAAACTTCAAGAAGTTTGGGTATTATGTGATCTACCTGATGGAAAGAAGGTAATTGGTACAAGATGGGTGTTCAGAGTCAAGAGAGATGAAAGAGGGAATGTCATCAAGAACAAGGCAAAGTTAGTAGCTCAAGGCTACAGACAAGAAGAAGGAGTAGATTATGATGAAGTATTTGCTCCTGTAGCAAGGATTGAAGCAATTCGAATCTTCCTTGCTTTTGCATCCTATATGGGATTTCAAGTTTATCAAATGGATGTCAAGAGTGCCTTTTTATATGGAAAGATTTCAGAGGAGGTGTATGTTAAGCAACCTCCTGGCTTTGAAGATCCTGCTCATCCTAACAAAGTCTACAAGGTGGTTAAGGCTCTTTATGGCCTTCATCAAGCACCTAGAGCTTGGTATGAGTGGCTTTCTACTTTCTTATTGCAACATGGTTACAGGAGAGGAGCCATTGACAAGACTTTGTTTATCAAGAGAGACAAGAAGGATATCATGTTGGTTCAAGTATATGTTGATGATATCATATTTGGAGCTACCAAACAGTCCATGGTTAAGGAGTTTGAGCAGCTGATGCAGAATGAATTTCAAATGAGTTCAATGGGTGAGTTAACTTTCTTTTTGGGACTTCAAGTTAAGCAGTCAAAGGAGGGAATTTTCATAAGTCAAGACAAGTATGTATCTGACATACTTAAGAAGTACAATTTTGATGCTATGAAGCCAGTTACTACACCTATTAAATCTATCAACTCATTGGGCAAGGATGAAGATGGACAACCTGTTGAAGTCAAGTTGTATAGATCCATGATTGGTTGTCTTATGTACCTTACTGCATCTAGGCCTACTATTATGTTTGCTGTTTGTCTATGTGCAAGATATCAAGTCTCACCTAAGGTCTCTCATATGAATGCAGTGAAACGGATTTTTAGTTATTTGAAATAACAACCTAAGTTGGGGTTGTGGTATCCAAAGGATTCACCTTTTCACTTGGAAGCTTTTTCAGATAGTGATTATGCAGGTGATAACTATAACAGAAGATCAACTACTGGAGGATGCCAATATCTTGGAAGAAGATTAGTTTCATGGCAATGCAAGAAACAGACTATTGCAACAACATCCTCTACTGAAGCAGAATATGTGGCTGCAGCAAGCTGTTGTGGACAAGTTTTGTGGATGCAGAATCAACTCTTGGACTATGGGTTCAATTTCAAGAATACTCCTATCAATATTGATAATGAGAGTACAATCTGTATTGTGAAGAATCCAGTTTATCACTCCAAGACCAAACACATTCAGATTAGGCATCACTTCATCAGATATTGTTATGAGCACAGGCTCATTAATGTTGTCAAGGTTCACACAGATGATAATGTAGCTGATTTACTCACCAAAGGATTTGATGTTTCAAGATTCAATCACTTGGTGGTAAGCATTGGCATGATTAATTACTGAGCTACATTTGAGGGGAGGACTATTTAGTATAAGTATAGTCCTATGCATTGCTTGAGGGGAGGAAATTCATGTTTATTTAATGTATTTTCTATTGTAAAGAGGAGAATGGGAAAGTACTGCTTTTTGGTTTTATGAAAGTACTGCTTGGAAAGTACTGCTCTAGAAAGTACTGCACACGTGGAAAGAACTGTTTGTCTTATCAAAGTACTGTTCCAACGGTAATATTGAGGGGTAACTACTACTAACGGTAACTTTGTTATTAAGGGCTGTGATTTTTTAAATCTCACCTATAAATAACTACTCTCCGAATTTCCCTCTCATATTCATACGTTATAATCTTTTCCATATTTCTCTCTCTTTCACCCATATTATTCATCATATCACTTTCTATGTACACATATCATCAATGGTAAATCATAATACAGTTTCAAAACACAACATGGTGGCGAATTTAGAAAAGAGTGAAGCTAATGTGATCTTTCATGATATCATTGATTTTCTCACTGGGTCTCCGATTAGTTATGCGCTTTTAGTGGAACCAGATATCATTGAGCCCTGGATTCAACAATTTTGGGCAACTGCTAGGGTTCATATGGAGAATGATGATTCGTATATTCAAGCTAAAGTTGCTGGGAGAACTGTGAAGGTTACTGAAGCCTCAATTCGTGAGGATTTATTGTTTGATGATGAAGAAGGGGCTGTTCGTTTTGATAAGCAATTGATTTGGGATACATTCAGAGACATTGGGTATGAAGGGTCCTTAACTGAAAAAACATTCAAGAAACCCTTATTTTGTCCCCACTAGAAGTATTTAGTTCATGTATTGCTTCATTGTATTAGTGCTAAAAGTACATCATGGGAGCAATTTGGGTCTAACATAGCATCTGCTATAGTGGGATTGGCTACAAATCGCATTTTCAACTTTTCCAGGCTAATTCTAGATGGAATGCTCTCACACATCTCTCATGGTTCAAGATGGTTGATGTATCCAAGGTTTATTCGAGTGTTCCTGAACAAACAACTTGCTGATGTACCAAAGCCTACCCGTCTACTACCTATTGTGGTGCAACCAGCCAAGATTTTCACTTTTATGGCTAGGAAAAGTGATATATTCACTGGAAGGCATACTCCATTAACCACTTCAATGATGGAGGTTGTTCAAGCAATTAGAGATGAGGCTGCAGAGAGTGATGGCAGAGAAGGTACTGCTTCTCAAAGTACTGCATCATAGGGTACTGCATCACAAGGTACTGACGTTCAAGAAGATACACAAGTTTCACCTCCACCATCTCCACAAGTCTCTGTTCATGATTCTCAACAAGAAGAACATTCACCAACTAGAGGAGATGAAGAAGCTATGGCGCCTGAGGATACAACTCTAAACAATTATGCTTTATCAAGAGAATTGACAAGATTGAAGAAATCTTTTGAAGATCAGGCTACACAGATTAAGAAGTTGAAGCTTAAGTTTAGAAGACTCAAGAATTTTGTCTGGCCATTGGTTCAACATCATCGTCTATGGGTCAAGTCTAAAAGAAGGCAAGGCAGGCCAGTTCGGCAATTTAAGGAGACAACCAAAGGCAGAAAGGTTCAACAACAATCTTCATTCCAATTGGGGAGGAATTTGGAAGATAAGAATTTGAATGAAGAAGCTGAACCTCAAGGTACTGATGTTCAACCTCAAGGTACTGAAGAAAAAGTTAATATTGAAAGTACTGAAGAAGAAAGCACTAGAGTTCAAGAAAGCACTAGAGTTCAAGAAAGCACTAGAGTTCAAAGTACTGATGATCAAGGTATTGCTGATCAAAGTACTGCTTTTCAAGGAACCTATAGGCAAGAATTAATTACACCAAGGTTGTTAGATTTTGAAGAGGAAGCTAGTCCTTCAACTGTTGTATATGAAGAGGAAGCTGGTCCTTCAACAGTTATATCAGAAAAGGAAGCTGATACACCCAAACCTATACATACTACAAGTGATGATGAAACCATTGCTGAAATCTTGCATGATTTATCAAAGCTAAGGGGTGTTAGCATTCCTGGTGTTGCTGAAGAACAACAATAAGCTTCTCAACCTGTTATAGATCCAAAAGATAAAGGAAAAGATAAGTTGGTAGAAACAAAGAAGAAAAAGAAACCTACTTTAGCATAGATAAGGGCTACTGAAGTTGCTATGAATGAGGAAGCAACTAGAAAGTTACAAGCTGAATTGAATGCTGAAGTTGCTAATGAAGAGGCTAAGAATGAAGAAGCAGCTAAGAAATTGCAAGAAGAATTGAATGCTGAAGCTGCTATACCATTACAGTCACCTATTCCTATTTCTGCTCTACCAAGAAGACCAAATCGTGCTAAGGAAAGAAATGCTATGATGACATATTTAAAAGGTCAAGGGTATATTGGATTGAATAAGTTGAATTATGTTGAGATGAAAGGGTTGTATGAAGCTGCTAGAGAAGCTTATCAGAAACAAGTTGATAGTATCAAAGATTATAAAGATGATAATGCTCAGAAAGAAGATGAAAGAAAAGAAAGCTTAAAAAGAAAAAGAACAACTGAAGTTGAAGATCAACAGCCATCAAAGAAGATTGAATTAAGATCTGATACTAATGATGAACTAAGGAATTACTTAAGAGTAGTGGAATTTGAGTATTCTAAAGATGATGCTGAAATGAAGAAGAACAAATCTCCAATAACTACTTTTGAAGTTGTAGAATCAAAGGATGGAAGTTATCTGATGTTTCACAAAGAAGATGAAAGCTTTAGGGTGTTTAATATGCTATGGGATTTATTGCATATAATAGATAGAGTGGATTTATTTCATTTATATCATGTGGTGCGAGAATATTTTGAACACAATCCATCAGAAGGAGTTGGTTTAGTCTTGCTTGGAGATCTCACAACTATTTGGGAAACTGAAGAACAAAGCACTGCTGAGATTTTGAAAAACCAAGAAGATTGGGAGTTTATCAGCTGGAGATTCTTTGAAGAATCTGGAGTACATATTCTAGAGTTAGAAGATGGGACTATGATTCACATGTTAGCAGACAGAAGATATCCGCTTACATCAGATCTCATGAGGAGAATGCTAGAGCATGGAATGGAAGTTGAAGAAGATAATGAAATTGCTCTTATGGTCATCAAATTGTTTATCAGATGGACTACTATTGCTGATGATGATGAATAACTGTTATGAATCTTTATTGAATAAATTATTTTTGAAATATCAATACTTTATTCAAAGTACTGCTGATCAAACAGTACTTTCATCAAAGTACTGCTTGCAGCTTTAAACCAGTTAATGATTTTGAACAGAAAAATTTTGTTAAAGTGACAAATATTTTGAAACAAAGGTTAAAAGAAATAAACGGTTTTTGAGATGGTAACACCAATAGGTTATCAATCCACCATGGTTACAAAAGGATTGGCTAATCCATGAGCAAACGGCTCTGGTAAAGATATCTCAAATCTGTTTTATAGTTGACAACTTGCTAATAAGTTGTATGGTAATCAACTCACCATATCAGTAAATGTGAAGAGTTGGCTAGCCCACAAGAAAATGGCTTGTGGTAAAGGCTGTGGAAAAACCATTATTTGGTAATTAGTTCACCATAGATGAAAAAACTAACTAGTCCAAAAGGGTACAGCTTTTGGTAAAGACAAATCAAATCTGTTGATAGCTGATGATTTGCTAAAAATCATATTGTTATTAGTGTACCATGGTCTTACACACCAAAACATTTGGCTACTCCAGAGTTAATGGCTTTGGTAAAGAGACATCAAATCCATTAAATTTTCAATGATTCACCTCTCATAGGAGTTTACACACCTGGAAGTGATGAGAATAGATTGCAACCTAAACTGAATTAATGTACAAATTGTCATATGTTGCTGTGTTGCTGAAAAGATGGAGCTTGCTGAAGACACAATCTTTCCTTGAAGATGGAGAAGTTAAAGATAAATTCACAAAGGAACTTGAAGTCAAACAAGTAGAATTCAAGTTAGGGGAGGATTGTTGGGATATGAAAGTGCTGAAGAATGACAAAGTACTGGAAAAAGTCAAAGTACTGCTAAAGAAGAAGTCAAAGTACTGCTGTCGAAGTCAAAGTACTGCAAAGCTAAAGAACTGCTATATTCGTTTATGGAAAGCTTTGTTATTCTAGAATATTCTTTGTTTAGATTACTTGTCGTACAAGGATACAAATTGTAAACCGACTAGGGTTATCCTTGAGCCTATAAAAGGACCCCTAGGTTGGCATTAGAGAATACGCTATTAGAGAATTTGATATTAGTGTTTTAGAGTTGTTAAAGAGTCTGCATAACAAGCAGATTTAGAGTTATTAATAAAATCGTTGAAAGTTAAAGTTATATTCTTCTTAGCTTTGTTAAGTAAATTCCGCATACTTAATAAAGTTTGCTCAGTGTTTCATTGTTAATAACTTAGGATTTATCCGAGGTTATTAAACCCTTAACAAGCTATTTAAGTTAGTTTGGTTAGAGTACATCGATCCAACAAAGTATTTCTTCCCTAAAATTAGTTTTTTTAATAATTGTACGCATTTGGTCATCCATCTCTTGCTCACGGGTAGTTAACTCAAAATTAGCACGTTGTTCATAAATGGCAACTTGTTCTTTATAGGCATTCAGTTCAGAGATGGCAGAATCATTAGGAACACTAGCAGTGTATTTATCAAAGATATAGTCATCATTGACTGCATTAGATACATCACTTGGTTCAATCGCACTCTCACATTGGGTCACATATTGATCATATGGGACAATATTATCATTGCCCATATTAGCAGTATCTGAGTCACTGGTTTCCTACGATTGAACTTTATCATGTATCTTTTGCTGATCAACATTATCATATAGTTTTAATACCTCTAAGATGATTGATTCTTTGGATGGACCAGCTTGTTGTGGTGAGGGTACCTTTGGAGAGACGATTGGAGAAATGCTAGCCATGAAAATTGTCTATGCAGTAGTTTCATCATCAACGTCCGAGTCGTATGCATCACAGTCGGCGACTTGAAAGGCATTCTGATGATTATGACCTATCTCCTGAATTGGCTGCTCATCCACATCTGCATCATATGTCTTGGCATTGCCCTCAGCAAGAAACAACAGCTCATCTTCATCCAACACAGCTCCATTATCCTGAGCTTGCACAACATCTTGTCTCTGAAGTACTCTGCATTTTGTGGGCGTTTTGGAGATGTGCAGTTTCTAGCTATATGTCCATCACCACCACAGTTATAGCACTTGATCGGCTTTGCTTGTCCTTGATTTCCATTCCTTCCCCTATTTTGATTTGCCATATATCCTCTACCTACTCCAGCATTACCATAACCTGGTCCAACCATCCCTTGTTCATATCGTCTTCCTTGAACTGATTGCCCCATAACCTTTCCATCTCTGACAACAGCATGATTGTGTAGATTAGATGCAGTTCTGATCTCATTGTTAGTATGAAGACTGTTGGTATGTGGACTGAGGGTCAAGTTTTGTTTAACCATAAGAGCCAGTTGATTAATGAAGTGTTCCATGACTGCATCAGCATCAGCTTGCTTGAACCTCGGATTAGGAATGAGTTTGTGATTACCATTACCCGTGGGTATGACTTGAGAAGCTTTGGTAGTAATACCAACATTGGCGTAGAAGGCTGTTGAGTCATTTGACGAACTGGTTTCTCCCTGCTTAGATTTGAACTGCTCAAGAATCTTAAGTTCAAACATAGCATGTCTCTCATTCTGGAGAAATAAGGCATACAGTTGCTCATAGTTGGTGTTCTTCAATCCTTTGGTTAGCTTCACAGAGGTGACAAACTTGTGCCATTCGGGATTCATGTTGTTCACAAACTTTGAGTTCAGTTGAATATTTGGCATAGTCATTTTGATATTCCTCATATCATTCACAAGCTTGTGGAATCTCACGTAATATTCATAGATACTCTCTTCTGGTTTCATCTTGAAGTGCTCAAATTCATCATACAGCTGTGATTCTCTGTCTTCCTTAGTTAATTCAGAACCTAAGAGAAGCATCTTGTCATTATCCCAAACAGCCTTGGCTTCAGTGTTGTGATTGATAAGCTTGTAGATATCTTTTCGAAGACCCTGAAGTATAATGTTTGAAGCCCTGATATCAACATCGAATCTCCTTTTCTCCTTATCACTGAGCTCATCATACATCTTTAGTCTGTCCATTCCAAAGATCATTGTTCCATCTGCTGCAGTATCAATTATGTCTCTTGTAGTCTCAATCTGATATGGTCCTTCATCAATGGATTTGAGAATGTTGACCCCATTTTCCTTTCCAAGACAGTACAATCTGATTCGTTGAGCCCAAGAGTCGTAGTCAGTTCTGTCAAGCATGGGTGGACGAGTATCTGAACTAGCTAATTGAACGTCCTCAGCAACATTGGAGATGATTGTAGATACGTTGGTAAACATGTTTACAGATTTCACGAGATTTTATAACTCTACGAGAAAACCGTATTAGAAACAAAAGTTCAACCAAGTCGCTAAGAATCCTTGAACCAAGTCGCTAAGTAGCAACTCGCTAAACCTCAAGTCGCTGTGAATCAAGTCGCTAAGCACAAGTCGCTAAGACCTAAGTCGCTGAACACAAGTCGCTAAAGCACCAAATCGCTAAGCAGACAAGTCGCTAAAGAGCAACTTGCTAAGTATCCAAGTCGCTAATGTCAAGTCGCTGAGAACAATAAGTACAAGTCGCTAGAATAAATGAAAGCAAGTCGCTAACCCCACCAAGTCGCTAGCCGTAGTGGAGAATCCACTAACTTGTACTGTTTGTCGGCTTGTCTCAATAGACAAGTCACTAATCTCAAGTCGCTACGACTAACACTACAACTCGCTAGAAATTGCTGAAGCAAGTCGCTACGAAGAAATTCACAACGAGACTCAAGTCGCTACCTTGAAAAACTTCAAAAACACACTTTTCAATCCAAAACAAGCCCAACCACAGTGATTCAAGCTTTCCAAATCAAAACCCAAGCACTTACAATGATTCTAAACACTAAAGTACACTCAAAATTCAAACTTTAACACAAGAAATGATCCAAATGATGTAAAAACCACTAAACTATTTCAACCTCAAAAAACCATCTAAAACCACTAGAAATCCAAGGATATGTAATAGAGATGATCAAACCATGGCTCTGATACCATTTGTAACATATTGGATTTCACAAACACATCAAACCATGATCACAAGAGGCGTACACAATGATGTTTTAGAGAGAGATATAGTTAGAAGTTTAGGAACTTAGTGAGAGAAAGTGAAAATCTTATTATGAGCTCCAACTATCTACCTTGGGAGGTAGAGAGTATTTATAGTCTTACACAAATCGCCACCTACGGGCTGTGGATCAGGCATACAGTGGGTAAAGACCCGTCCGTCCTCCACGGTGTTACTTAACTAAATACTACTTAACAGTAAATAACTACGACTACGAGCTTTCTAACGATTACATATACTTGAGGTGACCGAGACTTTAACAACTGGATTTACTAAATCCTAACATAACCTCTTGTCGATGATGAGATAATCGAAAGTGAAGCCATAGAAATAAAGAAAAATACAAACAAAGAAGATGAAACATTAAACAATGAAATCATCAATATTAAAGAGTCTAAAGATCACCCCGTAGATAAGGTCATAGGAAAGTTAAATGAAAGAACCTTAAGATCTCAAGTCTAAAACCAAAGTAGTTTATTTTGTTTTGTCTCAACCATAGAACCTAAAATACACAAGAAGCCATAAAAGATGAAATTTAGGTAGTGGCTATGCAATAAGAGTTAAATCAATTTGTTTCTAACGATGTTTGGACATTGGTCCCTCCACCTAGTAATCAAACCATAATAGGAACTAAATGGGTATATAAAAACAAGTTAGATGCAAACGGAGTAGTGTCTAGAAACAAATCTAGACTCGTTGCCCAAGGGTATAATAAACAAGAAGGAATAGACTTTGATGAGACCTATGCCCCCGTTGCTAGATTAGAGTCTATAAGAATACTTTTTGCTTATGCCTGTGCTAATGATCTTAAGCTTTTTCAAATGGATGTTAAAAGTGCTTTTCTAAATGGTTTTATTAATGAAGAAGTTTATGTACCTCAACCTCCGGGCTTTATCGATTTCGAAAAACCTAAACATGTGTATAAATTAAAGAAAGCTCTTTACGGTCTTAAACAAGCCCCAAAAACTTGGTATGATAGACTCAAGTCATTTTTAATTAAAAACAACTACACCATGGGGTTAGTTGATAATACACTTTTCACTAAGAAAAAGGAATCACATATAATTATTGTTCAAATATACGTGGATGATATTATATTCGGATCTACTTGTCAAGACATGTGTGATGATTTCTCAAAAATCTTGCATGACGAGTTTGAAATGAGTATGATGGGAGAACTAAGTTTCTTTCTTGGTCTACAAATCAAACAACTAGAAGATGGTATCTTCTTTAATTAATCTAAATACATAAAAGAGATGTTAAAGAAATTTGGTTTAGAAGAGTCAAAACCCATAAGAACACCAATGTCATCCGACACTAAACTTACAAAAGATGAAGACAGTGAATCCGTTTATAACACAAAATTGTTGGGCTTTAGGTTCCACTGAGAAGAATTACAGTAAGTATGGAAACCACGGCTAGTTCAATGGAAACCACGGATAGTTCAATGATAACCACTGCAGAGTTAAACCGCGGCTAGTAGAGTTGTGAAACCACGGATAGTATAATTGTAATCACTACTAGTTATTAAGTCGGTTTAATGTTTTGTATTAGATAAGTATGGAAAGGATATTTATCTTGTAGAATACGTATTGTATATTGTAAAGGACTCCTTAGCCTATAAAAGGTGGTCCTAGGTTAGATTAGATATACGTATGTTTTGATATATCTAAGGTCGATACACTTCAAGGTTGTAAAACCCTAATACTGGTTAGAGTATTTGTTATTAATATAATTGAGGTGTTTAAGTGTTATTAGTGTTCTTTTTCTTAAGGTTAAATATTATATTCCGCGTGATATTTAATAAGTAATTGTTAAGTCAGTTTTTATAAGGATCGTTTGCTCAACTGGATCAACAAGTGGTATCAGAGCTTGTGATCTAGAAATTGTAACCAAGAAGAAGTCTAGTTAAGTTTAATTCAAGAAAGTTAAGATGTCTGACGAAACTCACATGGTTACTGCATCAAAGGTGCCCATGCTAAAGCAGGGTGAGTATCAGGTATGGAGAATGCGAATGAGGCAATACATTTGCATGATTGATTACAACATTTGGGATGTTGTTGAACAAGGTGATAAGCTACCAACCTTGGGTCCTGATGGAAAACCTGCTGCAATTAAGAGTGAAACTGATAAGGCCCAGAGAAAGTTGGAGATTAAAGCTCACAGTATTCTCAGTATGGGAATACCTAATGAGTATGCTTTGGATTTTGAACAATATGAGACTGCAAAGGAGTTAATGGATGCCATTGAAACAAGATTTGCTGGTAATGAAGCTACCAGAAAATCAAGGAAAAACATGCTCAAGCATCAGCTTGAAAACTTCACTGCACTAAGTGGAGAAAACCTTGATGGCACCTATAATATACTACAAAAGCTAATCAGTCATCTGAAGTTGGTGGACTACAAAGTTGCTCAAGAAGATATCAATCTGAAGTTCATCAGAAGTTTATCACCTGAATGGGCTGTGCATACTATTGTGTGGAGGAACAAGGATGACTTTGAGAAGATGACTCTGGACAACCTCTACAACAATTTGAAAGTGTATGAGTCTGAAAAGAACATTGTTGGTTCATCTTCAACTACTCAAAACATTGCTTTTGTTTCTACAAATCACAAAAGTTCTTAGGATGCATCCACTGCTGCTTATGGGATATCCACTGTCATTGCTAACAATACCACTGTTAGTGATAATGTTAGTGATGGGGCCATTTGTGCTTTTCTGGCTGATTTAACAACTAGTGTCACTGTCTTAAATCAAGATTTGGATCAAATTGATCCTGATGATCATGATGAGATTAATCTTCAGTGGCAAATGGCAATGTTAACATTGCAAGCTAGGATATTTCTAAAGAGAACTGGCAGGCAAGTCAAGTATGAAGGTCAAAGGAGAGCTGGGTTTGACAAAAGCAAGATGGAATGTTTCAAGAAGACCACTGAAGAACCAGTTTCTTCTTCTGCTTTGGTTGCTCAGGATGGACTTGGTGATTATGACTTGAGTGAACAAATTAAAGAAGGTCCAAATGCTGCCTTCCTAGCTAGTGAAGCTTCTAAAGAACATAACTTTGCTCTTATGGCCTATGCATCATCTTCTTCTGGTTCAGATTCTGAGGTATCCAATGATTCTAACAATTCTACTTGTTCATTTAAATCATGTCAAGATAACTTAGAATCTCTTAAAGCTATTAATGAGAGTCTGAGAAAAGAGGTAGAAAGACTTTCACTAGATAACTTAGGATACAAAGTTGGTCTTGAGAGTGTTGAAGAGAAACTTAAATTCTGTATTAAATGTGAGTTTGAGTATGTAGATAAGATTAATATACTAGGTGGTGAAATTGATCTTAAGGACAGAGAAATTAAAGTGCTTAAACAGAAACTAGAAGAAGCTGAGAGTGTAAAACAAGAAGCTATAGTATAAAAAGAAAAACATGTTGTTAGGGTTGCTAAAACACAATATGCTTCTGATCTAGTAAATAAGCCTATTGGACAAAAATTGTTTAAAAATGGTACTGGCCTAGGTTACAACAATATGCCACCACCCTCTCTTATGAAACATGCACCACCAACTAAAGAACTATCATTTAGCAGTGAATTAAGTTTCAACAAACCTGTAGGAGAGATTAGTAAGACTGAATCACCTAAGATAGGTTCTGATAAATCATCTGATGGTCCAATTATTGAAGATTGGGAATCAGATTCTGAGGAAGATAGGTCTGAATCAACACAGTCTGAGAAGTTAGAAAATGTTAAGACTGATGATTCTAAACAAGCCAACCTTATGCCTAGATTTGGAGCACCAGATTCTAGGAAAGTGGTAGACTATAATGAGATACCTAGGGAACAGATGAAGAGATACATACCTAGGGGAAATCAGAGAAACTTCAATGGCCTAATCTCAAACAGATTAGGAGATGAATTTCAATGTGTTAAGAAGGCTTGTTTTAAATGTGATAGTTTTGAGCATCAACAGAGAAATTGTTATAAAAACCAACCACAAGTTTGGAACCATTGGAGGAGGGTAAATCATCAAAACTTTTCAAAGAAAACAATCCCTCATCTTAACAAAAATATGGTTCCTAGAGCAGTGCTAATGAGGAATGGTAAAACAAAATCTATAATCACTACTGCACCCAAATGGGTTCCAACCACTGCTAAGTAAAATGTAAACACTGCTAAGCAAAATCTTTCCACTACTAAGCAGAAATATCAGAACTGTTACAAAAAAAGTTTTAACTATTCCAAAGGTGATAACTGACATAGTGGTTGTAAACCATTTTTATGCTGTAAAGGCCTCAGCTAGCTGGCAATGGAAGCTTAAGACCAAGGTTTTGCACAATGCCAGTAGTGCATCAATGGACCTAAAGAAATTCGATTATGTTGATGCACAGGGCAGACCCAAGTCAGTATTGGCTTGGGTCCACAAAAGGAACTAACTTGTTTAATCTCATGTGCAGGGCAATCTGCAAGATGAACTACAAGACAAAGGAATCTTTGATAGTGGTTGCTCTGGACACATGACATGGGATGGGAGCAACCTTGAGGATTTTGAAGCTTATGATGGAGGACATGTGGCTTTTTGCAATGATCCAAAGGGAGGAAAGATTGTTGGCAGAGGAACTATCAGAACTGGAAAGCTGGATTTTGAGAAGGTTTATTTGGTACAGGGACTTAAGTATAATTTATTCAGAGTTTCTCAAATGTGTGATAAGAAAAGCTGGGTACTTTTAGGGGAAACTGAGTGTGTGGTGTTGTCATCTGATTTTAAAATGCCTGATGAAAAATATGTGCAGTTTAGAGTACCTAGGAAAGAAAACATATACTGCTTTAACATGAAAGATGTAATTCCTAATAGGACCTTAACTTGTTTGTTTGCTAAGGCATCAGTTGATGAGTCAAAGTTATGGCATAGAAGGCTAGGTCACCTTAATTTCAAAACAATCAATAAACTGGTAAAGGGCAACTTAGTGAGAGGGTTACTGTAAAACCCTAAAATCTCAATCGCGTGAAATGACAATTTTGCCCTCAAACTTAAAATTTTACAAACTCGGGAAACACTTCAACATCGTTTAACAAGTATTATCTCATTAATAATATATGCACATTATGGAATAATAAACTTATGTTATAAATTAAATGAACATAAAAGAATTAATCCTAAGTAACAATTAAAGGTAGCAAAGTCTACATATTAATTTGGACAACAAATGAGACTAGATACATGATGGGAGATAACTTTGGAAATCATAAAATTGGTCTTTTTCCCCCCCCCCCCCTTAGAACCGGCCCTCTTTGCTCCTCCCCATTAATTCCTCAATCAATTGTATCAATCCCATTTATCATTTCTATCTTCATCTCAAAACACCAAGAAAACCCTAAGTCTATTTTCTCTCTACACAAGTGGCGGCCACCCATTTTATTTCATCATTCAATCCGAAATTTCATCAAAAAAAAGGTGTTCCTAGGAGGCTCTTGATCGTGGGTAATCGTTTGGTGAACGTGGTAATCGTGTTTGGTTCGATTTGGAGCTTGGTCGTGGGTTTCATAAGGTGTACGTGGGTTTGGGACAACCAAGAGGAGACTTGGTTGGTTTTTGTGGTTTGATTCTTGTTTTCTTGTCTCGTATACGCTACAAGGGTAACTTATCGTCATCTCGAATCTCTTCTTTTTGTTTCTTAATCCAATTCGTGGCTAAGTGAGGATCTAGGGCTTGTAATATGGTAAAAATGGTTACATAAAATCATGATTCTAAATGCATACGATACGAATGATTTGTGGCTTGGTAAATGGTGTATATAATTATTGTAAAACTGAAATATGGAAGGGTAAACTTGATATGATGATATTAAATCAGGTTGTGTGGCTTACATGAGTCTTGGGTGCGTTTGGGTGGGTTAAACATGTGCTTATAATGGTTTTAATAGACCCTAAAACTGGACAGCATCATATGTCGAATTTGTGTATGTCATAGATCAAGTTTTATAAGTGAAATAATCTGGGTTTTTGTTGGAAAAGTCTATTTTATGTCTTAGTTAAGTTTTCCAAGTGGTTTGGTCGAATTTGGAGTTGTCTAAGTCGTACTTTTGAATTTTACAAGATCAAGTGTCAAAGCTGATAAAACGGGTCTGAAATTTGGTTGGATTGTTTGATTTTTCATTTTCAAACCATAAAGAATTGGGAGCTCTCCTTTTTCAGGAGTGATATTTAGGACATAAATGAATTTCTGGGAGTTTTGGGAATTTTTCCAAGGTGTCTAAACAGGTCCAATGAGTGTAAACTTTTAAGGTGTATTTTCTGACCACTTTCTGGGTAGGTCTGGACTTGTGATTTTCCATAGGCCATTTGGCATAGAGATAGAACCCACCAATTTTTGGAGACCCTTTTAACTCATATGGGAACCCCTGGGATTTTACTTGATTTCTTTTGAGCTAAGTAAGTATTTTATATAAATCGCTAAAGTCTGGTCCAATTATGAGTTTAAGAAAAGGAAAGATAAAACAAGGATATCAATAAGTAAAACACTTACACATGCATAAGAAGCTTATAAAATGAGTATATAAGTAATGTATGATATCAATTCGTGTAGATACATTGAAGGAGATACGACGTTGCTTCCCGGTGTAACTTTCTTGTTTGCTTTGATTTCGTTGCTAAGGTACAGATATTCTGACCTTTCTCATAAGGTTTCTCATGATCTCTTTGCATCTTTGATCTCTTGCCATATTGATATTGAACCTTTGCTTTGCTATTGAACCTTTGATATTGACCCTTTGCTATTGAACCTTAATATTGATCCCTTGCTATTGGACCTTTGCTAATTGAACCATTGATATTGAACTATTGATTTGAATTGTGAACTGCTAATATTGAACATTGATATTGATTGAACTCTATATGGTACACTTTGACCTGTCAGTTGATACCCGAGCCATTAACTAGGCATGGGGGTTCCATGTCCGTGTCATTGATGCACCAATGGCATGACTCCAGTGTGGATGAGTGATGTTCCACACCGTCCCCATATTTGTATTGATTATGCGCGCTTTGGATATATTGTATGGCCACTATTTGTTTTGCAGGGGGCGTATGGATGCATCCTAGATTTGTATTTGTTTTGTATTGATATATGGTTTGGTGATGTGGTTGGTGTGTGCAATACACCCCCTCACATTTTGGGAGCTAGCTACTCCATTGGTTACTGAGGTCTCCCCTCATATTGGTTTGGTATTCCGAGGTCACCCCTCCGAATACAATGGATACTATTGGTTACTTGGCTGCTATTGCCACTATTGATATGGTTTGTTTTGTTGGCTCGGGATAGATTTCTGACAACCCTTACACTTTTGATATACCTATATTGCATCTTCTGAACTCCCCACTGCACCATATTATGAATTGACTGTCCTTTACCCAATACCCTTATATGACTCACTCTAATACCAAGATATATACATTCCATTACTTTGATATGTTATACTCTCATTCCATTACTTCAGACTATCGTTCCATTCACGTATCGGGTTATTATATGTTTATTGGATTGCTTATGCTATTTACGTTTTATGTGATTACTGATTATCCTGCTATGATGTGATTATTATGCGGTTATCTGAGTTACCTGTTTTCATCTGATGATATGTGATCTCATTGTTATGTGAACTTTTGCATTTGTTTATTGACCATGCTAATGTGTAATCGATAGTTCTGTTTATTTATTATGAGTACTTCGTAAGTTAATCTCGTGGACTGTGACTATTCGTTGTGTCCTTATCGGTTATTGTTGACCTGCCATGTTTACATTGCTGTCTATGCTACGATTTGATTGGGTAAATGTCCTAACTGTGACGTCTGGCTTGGTAATTTATTTAGTTGCTCTACTATGTCTTTAATTCATTTACTTATAATGTTCTTACTATATTCCTACTTGTTACGTGTGACTGCCATGTTTTGACTGTTGCTATGATATCGGTTATGTTTTCAACTAAAGGTTTTGACCCGTGTGAATTGCCATGCTCACTTATTTAATTAATTGCTTCCGCTTTCCTGTAGATATCTGTTTGGCTTGTATGTCTTCTGATTTCCTGAATTGATTGTACGCGGTATATGTTGTGTGGATATGACGTCTGCTATGTTGGCTTACGTTTCAGTCTTTGTATGCCTGGTTTGTATGTGCTTGTTTATATGTCATTGATGCCTTACTTTACTTCGCTCTCCTTGTTATCTGTTCGTTTTGGATATCTGTATAATTGTGTTCTGCAGGATCCTCTTTGACTCATTACTCCCATTTCGCTACTACTTTGTTATCCGTTCCTTTGTTTCATGTTGCATTTCAGATTTTGTTTAGCTTTCGCTTTGTTATATCTGTTCACTGGGCTTTTTAAGCTCAGCCGCATTTCTTTTCCTGCGGCAGGTTTTAGGTTTGAAGATGGGCTTTGATTGGGCTGAGAGGTGGATTATTTGAGTGGACCAACCCTAGATACCTTATTATTTGAATTTATTTTGTTGGGCTATTGTTGGAGAATTCATTTAATTTAACTTTTGGATTTTGTAATTTCCCTTGTAAATCTTTTGTTATTATGACTTGGTATGTTTTTATTTAAAGACTTCCGCTTGAAAATTTTACTTGTATGTTCTGATATGACACCAGACTGTGACACTTCTACCCTTGTCGGGTTGGGGTGTTACAGTTACCTTCTAAGTTTTTTGAGTGTAAAGAACTTTGTGTGGCTTGTCAGAAAGGAAAACAATATAGAGCCTCTTGTAAGACCAAGATTGTAAACACCATTACATAACCACTGTTTATGCTTCATATGGACTTATTTGGCCCTACTTTTGTTAAAAGTTTGAACCATAAGCAGTACTGCCTAGTTATCACTGATGATTATAGTAGATTTTCTTGGATATACTTTTTAGGTGCTAAGAGTGAAACTAGTGAGATTCTCAAGAGTTTCATTACTAAGATAGAAAATCAAGTAAACCATAAGGTCAAAGTAATCAGATGTGATAATGGAACTGAGTTTAAGAATGATGTAATGAATCCGTTCTATGTGGCTAAGGGTATAGAAAGACAGTTTAGTGTTGCTAGGACACCACAGCAGAATGGTGTAGCTGAAAGGAAAAACAGAACACTAATTGAGGCTGCTAGAACAATGTTGTCAGAATCTAAGTTCCTAATTACCTTTTGGGCTGAAGCTGTAGGCACTGCATGTTATGTGCAGAATAGAAGCAAGGTAGTGAAGCCTCATAACAAGACCCCCTATGAGCTGTTACATGATTGGAAGCCTATGGTAGCATTCCTCAAGCCTTTTGGGTGTCCTGTTACTATCTTGAATACCATAGACTACCTAGGCAAGTGTCAAGAAAAAGCAGATGATGGATATTTTCTTGGCTATTCTTCAAATAGCGAAGCCTTTAGAGTATACAATAGGAGGACTAGGATTGTAGAAGAAAACTTACATGTTAAGTTTAGTGAAGAGACTCCTAGTGTTGAGACAAAAGGACCTGATTGGCTATTTAATATTGATATGCTAACCAAATCTATGAATTATGAGCCTATCATTGCAGGTGCTTCCACTAATGTTGATGCAGGTACACAAAAGAATTCTGATGCAGAAACAATTTCTAAGGAAGCTGATTCTCCAAAAGAGTTCTATTTAGTTGGAAACTGGAAAGCTGGTTCTGTCTCACCCATCATTGAAAAGAAGAGTCCCACTAATGATGAAGTCTTGGATTCTGGAAACAAAAGTGATCATCATCATGATAAGGAAGAGTTGTTGCAAGATAACTCAGTGTCGGTAGAAGACATTGAAAAGAAGAAGAAGAATTCTGAAAGCATTGCTAAGCATAATGAAAGCACTGCTAAGCCAACTTCTACTACTGCTAGTTCAAGTGAATCCCCATCTGCTAACATAGATGGTAGTTCTTTCTTTGGACCCACTGCTAAGCTACTCTTTGGTGAAGGTGAGTATCCCACTAATCTTGACATGCCTGATTTGGAAGAAAGGGATACTCCAACTGATGATGAGAATCTGGATGACTATTTCAATGATGCAGATTTTACAAACTTGGAAACAGTCATCACAGAGAGTCCAATTCCTACTACCAGATTTCATAAGAATCATCCCAAAGAGAAAATTCTTAGAGATCTGAATACTCCAGTTCAAACAAGAAGCAGAGCTTTGAGCAACAAAACCTTTCCTGAACAAGGTTTCTTTGCCAGATCACTTCACAAACGGAATAGCCACAAAGATCTGCAAAATTGTTTATTTGCTTGCTTTCTGTCTCAAAAGGAGTTGAAGAAGCTTTATCAGAAGAAGGATGGGTTGAATCAATGCAAGAGGAGCAATTGCAGTTTAAGCTTCAAGAAGTGTGGACATTGGTTGATCTTCCTCATGGAAAAAGGGCTATTGGGACTAAATGGGTGTTCAGCAACAAAAGGGATGAAAGAGGTATTATGGTAAGAAATAAATCAAGGTTGGTTGCTCAGGGATACACACAAATTGAAGGTCTAGATTATGTTGAAGTATTTGCTCCTGTTGCTAGAATAGAGGCTATTAGACTGTTCTTGGCATATGCTTCATTCAAAAATTTTGTGGTATTCCAAATGGATGTAAAGAGTGCTTTTCTGTATGGCACAATTGATGAGGAGGTTTATGTTTGTCAACCTCCTAGTTTTGAAGATCATGATCACCCTGATAAGGTCTACAGGGTGAAGAAGGCTATGTATGGGTTGCATCAAGCTCCTAGGGCATGGTATGAGTGCCTTTCTACTTATTTGATGGACAATGGCTTCAAAAGAGGGTTGATTGATAAGACTTTGTTCATTAGGAAGCACAAGGATGATATTTTACTGGTTCAGGTCTATGTAGATGACATCATCTTTGGCTCAACAAATAAGGAGCTGTGCAGAGATTTTGAGAAACTTATGCATGATAAGTTTCAGATGAGTTCTATGGGTGAACTCACTTTCTTTTTGGGGCTACAGGTTCAACAAAGGACTGATGGTATTTTCATTAGTCAAGACAAGTATGTAGCAGATGTTTTGAAGAAGTTTGGGTTTCAGGATGTAAAGAGTGCTAGTACACCAATGGAGATTCAGAAACCACTGCTACCAGATGATGGAAGTCCCAAAGTTGATTTGAGGTTGTATAGATCCATGATTGGATCTTTGATGTATCTCACTACATATAGGCCAGATATTATGTTCTCAGTATGTGTGTGTGCAAGATTCCAAGTCACACCAAACACAACACACTTGAATGCTGTGAAGAGAATTTTTAGATACCTTAAAGGTCATCCTAAATTGGGTCTTTGGTATTCTAAGGATTCAGCATTTGATTTGGTGGCCTATACAGACAGTGATTATGCTGGAGCTACTTTGGATAGGAAGTGTACTACTAGAGGATGTCAATTTTTGGGAAGCAGGTTAATCTCATGGCAGTGTAAAAAGTAAATAATTGTGGCTAATTCTACAACTGAAGCTGAGTATGTGTCTGCTGCTAGTTGCTGTGGTCAAGTGCTTTGGATTCAGAATCAATTGCTGGACTTTGGGTACAATTTTATGCATACTAAGATTTACATTGATAATAACAGTACAATATGCATAATTAAAATCCTGTTTTGCATTCTTGAACTAAACATATTGAGATAAGGCATCATTTTATTAAAGATTGTAATGAGAAAAGGTTGATTCAAATGGTGAAAATCCATACTGATTTCAATGTTGCTAATCTTCTCACTAAAGCTTTTGATGTGGGGAGGTTTCAGTATCTTGTAGTCAGTATTGGAATGATAAATCTCTAAGTCTCAAATTTGTTTTGTAAAAGTTTGTAAAAGTCATGTACTGTTATTAGTTGATCTTAGTATTGCTTGTTTTGGTCTAACCACTGTTAGTATTATTCTATCCACTGCTTGTTTCTTTGTGTTCCCACTAACTATTTTGCAGAGAAAAGGAATTAAAATGACAATCAGTATGCTGGAATGAACTTAAAGGATCAACATGGTATTATTATTATTCATAAAACTGCATTCTGAAATGCAGTGATTACAACCATGGTACACAAACAACCAGCAGACTACTTCAAAAGACAACTTCCTAACAAACCCTCTATGGACACAAGCTTCACAACTTTCCCCCTCACCACCTAAGGCTTCTTGGCAATGCCCCACTTTGGCATCTCCTTCTGAATCCTTGGTCCACCAATAACCGGCCATTCTTTGGGTCAAGCAAGCCCAATCACCCTTCCTCTGATGGGTGGTGATGATGATAATGGACCCTCTGGTGAAGGTGGTGCAGTCAACAGTGCTTGTTAAGGTGGTGCTTGAAGCTCTTCTAGTGGGATTACTGCAGCAAGGGGAGGCACAACAAGGACTCTTGAAGAAGTTTCATCATTTGTACCTTCATATGGAGATATATAACTTGACATGGAACTTAGGTCTGAGCTGGATTCTTTAATGATAGCATCTTGAGGTCTTGGTTGTATTGCAGACGGTCCAGCAGCTGATGGGTTTGTCTTCATAGATGAGAGGGATGTGTTCCTTGGTGGAAAATAATTGTTCCAACCACCTTTAGCAGAACCTGAGTGAGTTCTTTTCTTTGATGAAACGTCTTCCTCAACCCTACCTGGGTGAGTCCTAACAAACTCATCCCTTACATTGTCAAATAAGGAGCTGTAAGTTGAGAGATTGATAGGGTTTGAGTAGCTCATGGTGACTTTTGGTGAAAAGGATTTTGAAAGAGTTTTTGAGAGAGAAACTGTTTGGGAATATGAGTGATAGTTGTGTTATGTGAGTAATATGGTCTTTAATAGAGTAAATATAGAATCAGGGAGTTAAATGTGGGGAAGGTGTAAGTTGTTGAGGAGTAAATGAAGTCTTTGACTTTGGTGGACGGATAATGACTTGGAGTTCACCTTTTGACTCGGTGTTTAGATGTATTCTAACCACTGCCAGTTATTTCTAACCACTTCTAATCTTAACCATGTTGCAAGTGTTTGGTATGTGTTTGTGATGTGCAGGTATGAAGGACTTATGTACAATTTGGAGCTTTTTGTAGCTGTTGCTGTGTTTATTTTTTTTTAAATGTGGATCTTTTGTAATTCTTCATATCTATGCTTGCTATCACATTATTTTTGGTTTGGATTTGTTTGCTGTGGTATTTGTCACAGATTAGAGAGTGATTGTTGTATCCACTGCTAGAATGTTTCAATCCACTGCTAGTGTGTTGGAATCACTCCTAAACCATTTCTCAAGTGTTAGTAATCAATATGTAATAGTTGGCTTAATTAAGGCTTTTATGTTAGTAATTAAGGCAAGGCTCCTGTAGAAAGCCCATGAGCCTATGCTGTTAGGAATTGGAAATTCCATGTGAAAGTGTCGGTCACCCCAATTATGGTCTAGCATATTTTAGCTCGTAGACTTGTTGTTATTTACGGTATTTAAGTAGTTTATTAGTTAGTTTGTAGCGTAGTTTAGCATAGTGTAACACCGTGGAGGAAGGACGGGTCTTTACCCACTGTAAACCTGATCCACAGGCCGTCAAGAGGTCGTTTAGTCTGTAACCTATATATACCCTCTACCTTCCAAGGTAGAGGGTTGGAAGTTCTAATCTAACATTTTACATTTTTGTTTATCTCTCTAGAATTCCCTCTCTACTCTCTTCATCTCTCTAACCATGGCATTCATATACTATCATCATCCTAGACCACCCGAATCATCTAAACAACATAATATTCACGATCCTACAATTGGTACCAGAGCCAAGGTTATGGTCTTCTTGATGATTCGTATGGTTTTTTAGCAACTAGTGTACGGTTTTTATGGTTGTGTTATGCGGTTTGTCAAGGTTATTGTGGTTTGATGATTTTTGGTGGTTCGAATCTTGTCTTAAACTGTTTTTTATATCACTTTAATGGTCGGATAATATATTTTCCTACTTCTTTCTAAAAACAGTTTATACAAGTCCTTCTTTATGTTTTTTTTGGTAAAACTGTCATGTGGCCCAACTAATGTTTTACATGTTTCTTGAAATATATGTATCCGTGAATTATATGTATATGACGCTTTTAAAATTTTTTTTATATTAAATTTTTGGTTCATATCCATGTAACATATGTGGTCATCTGGTCAATTTCTTGGTAAAAAACGGGTCAAAAAATGGTTCTCTTTATGATGTTTCTGGGTCATTCATACATGCGAGTTAACTATCTTTTATCAAAGCGAGTTGACAGTTTTGACTGTCCTGACTCAATGTATTCTTGGATGCGAGTTGCTGTCATAATGTCCAGATTCAGTGAACCTGGAAGCGAGTTGGGTACTAGCTTTAAGGATGCTGGTTGACTATTTAGTCAACTGCGAGTTGCTTACTAATGACAGTATGCGAGTTGCACTTGCTTTTGAGCGAGTTGTTGTTGTTGCGAGTTGGGTCAAGAGAGTTGGGTCAAGATGCGAGTTGGTCATGAAGTGAGTTGTTAGCCTGATAATGAATGCGAGTTGACATATTAAGGGAAGAATATGAAGCGACTTGTTGACTTGAGAAGACAGGTTTACGACTTGATCAAAGTAAGTAAAGAAGATAAGGAAAGTAGCTATTTGATGTCACAAGAAATCACTAAAGTTAATCAGATTTGAACATGACAATACAAAACCATTACAACATCAATACACTATCAACTAAACCTCTACAACAATCACATCTCCAACTCATGAATCATCACAACAAGTATAACTAAAGATCACAAGATCTCGTATATCTCGTAGCACTTTCAAGTTCTCAGATTCCTTGTTATTCGTGGTGTAAATTTTTTCTATATGACCTATTCGGATCCATTCAACCACTAACAAAGCTCATCATAGATAAAAAAATTTGTTTTTGTTATTATTTGAAGGCTAACGAAAGTACAAAACCTAATACGGTTTCCTCCAATCGCTATATTCGGTCAATGGGTAACAACGAAATAATTCACAAGAAATTTATTGACCTCAGAAAGCTTCATTTCGTGTTGTGTAACATCAAGACCACGAGGGTCTTACACACAAATCAGCTTGTCCATCGTTGGTTTAATTTTGAAGGATAAACTTCATTTAATATTCGAATGGTATTCAATTAGATTTATAACAAGAATGTTATAATCTATTGATGATTCGCTCGATTTAGAAACAAATGAATCAAATGAAACGATTAAAGAATCCAAGATGAAACCTACCTTGATCTATTCTGTTTAAAGTCGTGGCTGTTACAAATCGCTCTAACCATCCCTGTGGTGAGCCCTTTCATAACCGTATGATCTTGCCTGAACATGTATCTCGTTGTGGTATCAAGTGAGATAAGGTGATGATGGATGATTATTTCTAATCGTTGTCTTAATATGGATCTGATAATGTTTTTTGAGGTGATTAGATGTATACGAGTTATGAGATGAGAATGGAGAAGTATAAGCTACGCATTTTTTGAGAGTGTTTAGGGTTGATGGGAGAATTTTTAGGGTATGAGGATTATTGTGAGTGTTTTATATCTCCGAATTTTTAGGTTAAGATTGATATGGATCGGTTACCATTCTCTCACAAGGGCCGAATTGGACCTGCTTCTTTGTCATTGGGCCGTAGATGTTAGATCAGTGGATAATGGACATATTGGACTTAAACTGATTATTTGAGATGTGTGTTGGACCGTGTATTATATCTTATCTTGGGCTGCATGTGGACCTAAGTCGAAGTGTGGAACAGATAGTTAGCTCTACATCTCTCCGATTTAGATCAAATCGTGATATCCGGATATTAATATCACATGCAAAACGTTTTTCATAAAATGACATTATATGAAATAATATGTTAAACCTTTTTCATAAAATGTCTTTTAACTACATCATCATTATTTGATTTTATGGGATATTAAGGTTTGGGCTATTTGCATCATTTTATGAAAACGTCGAATATGTGGACCGGATGAGATTTTAATACTGATTGGATTAAGCAAGCTGGTACCATGTTTTGAATTTTCGGTGGGATTGAATTGCACCGAATGAGTCAGTTTATGTGATGACTTAGATTTGGATGATGGAATGATGGGCTTCGCAAAACTGGATCGTACATGTGAGATTTGACAAATATGAGTTTTGATGATATGAGGTTTATGAGATTTGGATATGATGAGATTCTTGATTATGAGATGTGATTCGTTATGTTGTACTGATTTGTACTTTGGTGTATACATTTTCACGGAGAATATTTTTGTCACGGCTTGAATTGTTATTGGAACTAGGTTGACTACGGGGTTGTTTGTGTTCGGTATTTCTTATTTGGTTCTGAAGCGAGGTTTTCCGGCGCGTTTACTTATTTCGTCTTCTTTCTTTCTACCCTTCCACGAAGATGACTTGTTTGGGCATTTATAAAGTGTGATAAAGACTTAGCTATTTAGTTATTGTTGTGATTCTTTCTCGCTTAACCCACAACATAGCTATCACTTCGGTGTCTCACGCAATTGAGGATACATCAAGAGGTTTTGTACATTGGGTGCACCGTTTCTTCTTCACAAGGATTAGTACAAGCTTAAGTAACAAATCTGAGGAATTTTACGTCATGTTCAAGTTTGATATATCATGTTTACTTCTCCATGTGGTCACTACAATAGCCGTCAGAATACGTGAATGATGTGTTTACCAATGGATTAATTGGTTGAGATGTGATCAACAATTCTCATGATATATTCGACGCCATTGAATGTCAATGATACTTCACAGTCTAAGCAAAATCTTTCAAGAATCTTCAACGTCCGTCATGATCTTTCAAGATGTTTGCTTATGACAAGAACTTTTCGTGCAAATGGTCGTACAAGTTAATGATGCTTCCGAAATTTCGAAACCATCATGGGGGAGAATCGTGTACTTTGATGTTTTACGGTCAATCTCAGGGGGGGAGTAGTGTATACTACTCGACTTAGTATGGTTTGTGAAGTTGTCTACATATGGGTAAAGAATTGTTGATGATGTTGTTGATGTTGGATAATGAACCGCTGATGAACCGTTGCATGTTCCCCTAAAAACAGATATTCACCGAAACCAAAGTTGTCATAACACATTCAAGCTGACATTGTTTACGATTTTGTCTTGATTTTGTAAAATCCCGCAAAAGAACCTATTTCTCGGTTTAAATCATAGACTTGTAAAATCCCGTGACAATGACAACATCCCGGTTAAAGTAATGTGCATTTCCGGATCTATCTTGCGGTCTATTCTTGGTCTTGTAAAATCCCGCGAAAGAAACTATTTCTTGGTTTAAACCATAGAATTGTAAAATCCCGTGATGATGGAACCATCCTGGAGAAAGGAAAGTGTATTTCGGGATCTTATCTGATGCTGGTGCTACGGTTTCTACTTCGAAGAAGGGATAAAAGGGTGTACTTCATGAATTGGATGTGTGTTTGGATATTCGTCATGGCAGTTTGGTTATTACTTGGTTTTACGGGGCTATGTGCTACTAACCATGGTCGGGATGAAAACCATTATCATAGTTCACTTAAAACGTCAAAGGAGGCTAGATTTGAGCTTTTAACCAAGAAGATGTGTAAACGGAGTTAATTCACTATTATTTATTTGAGGCTGAAGTGAAATATCACGGGCGAGTGCACCTAGTATCTGAAGGTATCGGGGATGGTTGGATGAAGATTCTTCAAGATCTTTGTTCGAGCTTATTATCAAAAACGAAGACTTGGAAATCTAGTTATTGTTGGGTGTCTTTTACCTTTTCTTTTACCACTTGGAGAATTGGGCTCTTACCACCACAAAATAACTATCACTTTAAGGAGTTACGTTGTAGTGCTCAGTGTCACATTCAATTGTGGATTTTCAAGAGGTAATGTACGTCTATTACTTGATGGTTGGTTGGATGAAGAGTATAGAGTACTTAGAGATTCAATGGAGGATGAAGTCTCGGCACCGGTCTTTGTTACATATGTACAAGTTTAAGTAACGAGTTCGGGATAGTTTACTTCAGGGTCAAATTCATCATATTGGGTTTTCTCCATCAGCTGTCACAACAAAGAGCCTACTGAATGATAATGGGGTGATTACAAGTTTTGCCAAGAGATGATGAAAAGAGGGAGATTTATGACGTATGAACACAACAGTTCATGCCTCGTACTCTAAAGAAAAGAAAAGTGTACGTTTCAGTGCGCTTTATCTTCTGAACAAGAGAAATCTTCTTATGACATTTGAACACATCAGTTCAAGCCTCGTTCTCTAAAGAAAAGAAAAGTGTACGTCTCAGTGTGCTTTATCTTCGAAAGAAGAGAAATCTTCTCATTATGACCATTCTCATCGACATGCTTCATGCTTTTTCCATGCGCTTCAGTCATCAAGTGATCCGGACTACTTATAATTACTCTTATTCCACTTGCTCAATATAATGAAGATGGAGACATCATGTGCTAATTTTGAGGGGGAGAAGTGTGAATAGAATACATTTGGATGATAATCACTTGTTTAATCAAGAATGGCATCTCCGTATGCAATTCTTGAGGGGGAGAAGAAGTGTGAATTTTTTGCATGATTGATTTATATTTGAGAATATATGGTCAAACGGCTCCTAACTCATGTAAGAACCGAACTTCTTCTTATCGGATCATCTTCACATGGAGTTTCTTCTAAGAGCCGTTGGCTGACATCTTCTTATGGACTGATGAGCTTAACGACAAAGTGCTTCTAGTTGCGGGGTTGATTTCCTTGATGAACATCTTTCTGTTCTTGTTTGATTGGGAGGGATTTGATTTAAGGAGATTTGCTATATACGAGTCAACATGAATGCATGTGGTGAGAAGAAGATGTTAACTTTCTATTCCCCATTCGGACAATCTTGAAGAAGGTCGAGTCTACAGTCTGTTCTACATTCTCTGCTACATGTTAGAAGACTAAAGACGAGTTGCATTTGATTATCTAAAGACTTCTTCTTAATCTGGGCATTTATCAAACAGATTGTCGGTTTATGGGAGAGCACTAATTGGGGGATAGTGATAAGTCAGATTCAATCCCCAATTAGACTTTCTCATATTCTTTAGCAGTGATTCCTCGAGAAACCCTATCTCCAGTTATTCCTCGAGGCGTTGATATTGACTATTGTAATATTGCAGTTGCACTATTGAATAATAATACGCTCTTTGGTATTCCTTTACCAAATCTTCACGGATTATTGTGCACTCTGTAAATCAACCACATGAACATTAAGGAAAATGACTACCTCATCCGCTTGAAGACATTATTGGTGAATCTTCCAGATCAGTCTCTATATGTATATCTTTAGGAAGATGGAATTGATGTTGAGGAATCATTTGTTCCGGTTCATAAAGTGGGTCAATGTACATCCGGTTGTACATTTATTCACGTGTTGTACATTTGACACAAGTTGATTAATTCGGAGTTAATCATTTATCACTTATTTGAGATTGAAGTTGACTTTCACAAGGGCGTGTTCTTATTTGATAACTTGCTCGGGCTTAAAATTTTGAGTTGAAGACTTGGTTTATCTAGTTACCAGCAGTCAAGGTGGATGGTTGAAGACCTGTGGTATGTGCTAAATCACATACCTTTTCTTTATCAAAACTGACCCAAAATAACCAAGAAAGAGCCGTTTATTGCTAATATTTGTGGTTTTCTTGAGTTTGTGCTTGTGCAGGTACGGATATGTAAAAACACGCAAAAAGGAACCAAATCAGACGTAAATCCGAGCACGAGAGATTAAGAGAGCTTAAGCTGAGCCGGATGGTCAGAATTATGCATTTATGAAGATTTCTAATCTCTGAGGATGATTTGTGAAGATTTGATCAAAATTTGAAGAAATGTCAAAAATGGCCCCTCAACTTTCAGCAAATGACAGAAATGGCCCTTGAATTTTCAAAGATGGCAAAATTGGTCCTTGGTACATTTGAGAATGACAAGAATGATCCTTTGAAGATAATTTCAGAATTTCATGTTTGGTCCCTCAAAATTCAGAAAACACAACTTTGGTCCTTATAATACCTTGGATCATTTGTACTAATCCAATATCCAATCCACTTAACAAAACCTTGAGGCCCAAAATAAACTCCACCAGATCCGGCCCAAACACAACACAACTTCACCCGTTAATAATTATCCAACCCGTTATCCCACCACTTACCCGGATAATAACCCAGGTCAACCAAGATACCCGGTCAACAGACTTTGAAAAACATTAAAATAACCACAAGCGCCCTACAGTAATCCCTTTCTTCCCCAATCCTTTTACAGTCATTTACCCACACCATTCACCCTCCTAAACCTCGTACTAGCATCTTTCAAAGCTTCTAGAGACCTGACCTGTCAGATTAAGCTGCCACGTGGCCAAATGGCACACTCCCATTGGCCGTGACACCTCAATTAGTGAAATGGAGCTCTATGATTGGTTGAGGTGAATCATGATTGAATGTGTGGCTGTCAATGGACTTCTAGCATCTTCCAAAGGCATCCCAAGGCTCAAGCTCAGCTATTTATACACCCCTTGGCTCACATTGCAATTCGTCCAATTTCTCATGTCTTAGAGAAGTTTTGGCCATTTATTTACTTGTCATCTTAATTGTTTTCCTTAGTTAATCAGTGATCACTTGTATTGTAAACTCAGTTTTTAATTAATGCAATTTTATTTTTCTTAAACTTCCTTGTAATTTGAGTTATTGTTCTTTTAATCTAAAAACTGTTTCAAGCCTTAATCTCTATTATTTTAAGCTCGCATAAGCTTGTTTCAGCTTATGTGAGCTTGTTGTTGCTTAATCTGCTCTGAATTGCAAGTTTTGATTAAAGTCAAGAAAAGTTAAAATCAATAGTCAAAGTAGTTTTAAGCTTAAATCCTGATTTCAAGTTGTTAGTTAGATGATTTTAATGAAATTTGGTCTATTTCAAATCTGTCAAATCAGTTTTCAGTGAAGGTTATGGTTTACATGTCATTGGTTCATAACTAAGGAGTGTTTGGTTTAATGTTTAAAAATGTGCTAGAGGTCAGACTACTGTGATAGTTTGGTTGTTTTATGCTTGCCTTAGTTAGTTGAATTCATATCTGTCACCATTTTGCCTTAGTCTTCATCATAAGTCAAAATTACTTGGTATCTGATCTATATGCATAACTGTTGAAAACTAGCTACTGATTTCATCACACATAGGTTTAGAACTTGTTAAACAAGGTTGTTAAAGTTCCATTACATCATCATTCATCCATTTCAGTCTTCCATTTTCATTTGAATCTCAAGAAAGTCAATCTTTTAACTGTTTTTAAAAGTCAAACTTTGTCAAAAAGCCATTTTGTGCAGACCTTACAGCAGGTGCACAGAGTTTAATTCAGCTTTTCATGGTCTCATTTTTGGTTTAGTCATAGTCTGCTAGGTGGTCTTGAGGACTGCATTTCTGTTTTTCACTAAAGCTTCTCTGATTAGCTTGTAGAGTAGCTTAAAGTAGATACCTGCTTATCTGTTCTGCACATCAGTCACACTGTCCCATTTAGCCAGCTTTTGTTTGATCCATAACTTCTTCATTAATAGTCCTCATAAGCTGTAATTTTGGATATAGAATCTCTGCTAGGTGGGCTTGAGATCTCCACTTTTAGTTTTCACTTCAGCTTACTGAATAAGCTGTTGTAACAGCTTAAACAGGGGGACCAGTTTTCAGTTTTGCTTATTGAGCAGTTAGTCTAAATCATAGGTAGTATGCTTATTAGGTGTTAGGAGTAGCTGCAATAAGTTGAGTTAGAGTAGTTATAGTATAAAATAGCTTCTGTAGTAGTTTGGTTCATTTTGGTGCTTATTTGCTTATTGAGAGTGCTCATCTCTACATCAGTTTACACTGCAGCTTCAGTTTCTTGCACTGTAGCCCATGTTTTTATATTTTTTATAGCTTTAGAATATAATTTTAGAATTTTCCTGAAGTTTTCATAATTTTTAGTCACTGTTCACTATTTTTCTTTATTAAAAACAGTTTTTAATCATATTTAATTAGTTTTAATTGCAATTAATTGAGAAAAAGTTCCAAAAATTAATTTTTCAATTTTAATAGATTAAGATAAATATAAAAAGCATAAAAAAGATTTTTCCTTATTTTTCTCCTTTTATTTGGTATTTTTAACAATTTAAATTAGATTAAAATAGTTTTAAATTAGTAGAAAATAGAAAATTAATCTGAAAAAATAAAAAAATAGTTTTAAAAAGTCTTTTGAGTTATTTGTGATTTTTAGAAAATAGATTTATATTTTTCTCTTTGATTTTTATAATCTTTAGTATTTTAAATTAGTTTTAATAGTTAAAAATTAGTTTTTAATTTTAATAAAATCAAGAAAATTCCTAAAAATTAGTTTTAATTCATAAATAGTTTTCTAATATCATTTTTAAAGTAAAAGTAATTTTAGGTTATTTTTAGGATCTAGATTAGACGTACTTGCTTTTTATTCGCGTTTCGTTTAAATCCGTATTTGCGTTTTAGTGTAGATTTGCGTAGTTTGCCTTAGTTCTTAGGTTTTCCCCATAGATTTTATTCCCATATGCTTTCCTTATCCCGTAGTTTATAGAATAGATCATTTTATCCCCTTTTCTCATTCGAATCCCGATTATCGAGACGTGAGTTGGAAATTCCATTCAACCCTCGTTCGGAACGATCTCGGTGCTCAAACCTAACACGTTTGAGTTACCCGTATACTACACACTTCTCTCTTATTATTGATCAGTGTCCGAACCGTTTTAAGTTTCTTACGGTTAGTCATTCACAAGTGGCTAGCCTGTGTAGTTAAACTTGACGTTTCGCTCATTGTGAATCAATTTTTGGCGCCGCTGCCGGGGATTGTTCTGTTCACTGTATCAATTTTTGGCGCCGCTGCCGGGGAGGGCTTGTAGCGAGTTTTCGTATTCCGTCTCGAATCGCGTGCATTTGAAGATCCTTCCCCGAGTGAAGTTACCGTCGTTATTGTAAATATATCTTTTTCAAAAACCCAAAAAAAATTTTCCTTTTCAAAATATGTTTTCTAAAAACCCAAAAATATTCTTCTTTACCCTCTGATTTGATAATTCTCTCCTCTTATCCCTCTTTTATGATTAATTCTCATGGAGTCTCAAAATTTCTTTCAACCCTATTGCTTTAATTGTAGAGATCTATTAAGAGATGATTCACTTTGTGAACGTTGTTTTTGCAAAGGGTGTGGATTTTATCGCGAATCTTGTATGTGTCGCCCTTTTGAAGAACCCACCGGGGTTATCGATGACGTTTCCATCGATTTTGAAAAAAGATTTGAGCGACGTCAAAACCGCATTGAAAGCATGCTTCAAACCTTATTAAGCCGCATTCAAGCTCGGCAATGTGTTAATGAGGAACCCGTTCAAGTTATGGAAGACGATCACACTATTCCAGAGCTACCCGAAGAACCCACCGAGGGTCACGGAGACGATTTCTTTGAACATCGTGCTTTTCTGAACAACATTGAAAAACTTGAAGCATTACCAAAAATTTTGAAATGTAAGCTTGATGAACCCTCGATTCCTGCTCCCTCTTCGGTGAGGGAGATGGAACATATTCCTGAACCCGAGGTGATTCCCGTTTGTACTCTCGACTCTAATCCGAAGAATTCTAGAATCGATCCTTCTCTTTCACGATTCGCTGTTACGAGTCCGTCGAGTTACAACAAAACAAAACGAACTTATGAGCTTAAAACGATTTCTAAACAGAAAGAACCAGAGATCACAACGGAAGTGGTGGAACTTGCTAGCTCTAAGAGCACACCACTTGTCCCACCTCCGGATTCTTATCCCTCTCTCGTTTCTGAGCCCTTAATTTCCGACCCTTCCCCTTCTCTCACACCGGTTGAGAGAAGTGACGTTTTGGAAGAGGTCGATGATTCTATTTCTACAGACATCGTTGAACCCGTTGATTCTCTCATAATGGGGGATGAGCATCTTAGTACTCTTCCGGAAACGGAAGAGACTAATGTTGAGGTCCTTATCCCAATCCCAAGAGAGTCTGGGGTTGTTAATGATATTTGTGATGAGCCTTCTCTTGATATTTCTAATGATCATGATGAGATGTTCTCCGATTCCGATGATGATTCTTGTGGAGACATCAATTTCGTCGACGATTTACCTTCTGAGCCCGTCCATATAGAAGAAGTAAATGATTTTGAGCTAGAAGAAGAAGAGATTGAGCTAGATAATATTGAGATCGAGGATGAAGCATTACGTCAAACATTGTCGAATGTTTATCTTCTCATTTCCAAGATTGAAGCCCTTAACGATAATTCAAGTTCGCATCCTATCTCCGTTAAAGATAGTGATTTCTCTCCCGAGCTTGAGACTTTCCGATTTGATGAAGAGATTAGTGGCAATCCCACTATTGATGATGTTTATCCTCCGATTCTTGAGCGATTCTACTTCGAGGTTGATATGAGTAAAGTTTTGAACGAGATTTCCGATACTCCAACAAATGACCCGATCATTGAGGATGCTATTGATGACCCAATACCACCGGGTATTGAGGGTGCTGTGCATGATCCCGATGGGGATATGGTTGATCTTGATGGTTCTCTTGACTCCCCTTCTTTTGATGAGTCCACCATCACGTATCCCGTTGAGCCCGCATGTGAAGACAAAATCTTTAAACCCGGGATATGCATTGATGAGCCTTTCGTTAAAATCATTTCTGGAGATAAGGATCCTCACTTGGATTCCTTCATTGTTAAGCTTTCACCTCCTTACCATGAGCTCCCGTCTTTCTTGGAGTTTTCTCACTTTGATCCGTCATCCTTTCGTCCACCCGCAAAACCACCGGATGATGGATCCTTCTTACATGATATGCCTTATCCACCCATTTTATTCTCCACCCAACCCACCCAGTCTCATTCTTTCGGGAATGAGGACACCGTTTTTGACCCTGGTATCTCTACCATTTTCTTCCCCAAGGACAAATGAATTCGGGGACGAGTCAGGCTAGCGACTCGTTTAAGAAAAACAGTAGCGCTTCGTGGGAGGCACCCCATGCTTATCCATCTATCTTCTTTCTATTTTCTAATAAGTGACGTGAAGGGGTTTGCCTCTTCAATTTCTCGTGTTTGGTTGTTTGTGATGTTGTGTTTAGGATGTTCCCGATATGAAGACTCTCGTGCTCGAAGTTTGTCTTTTCTCTACTCGAGTTTCATGATCGCTGCTGATGGAAATCCGATATCCTAATCTTATCGACTAACGTTTATCTTTGAGCATACTTAATAAACGGCTTTTAGATTTTCGTGATACCCTTGTTTTTAAACATTGAGGACAATGTTCCGTTCTAGTCTGGGGTAGGGTAATCTTCGATTTGATTTGACCGCACTTGCTTATTTCTGTCGTGTTTCTCTCGTAACCCCGTTTTTCCTTAGAAAATGAAAAATTGTGCAAAAATGAGAAAATTTTAAAATTTTTGTAAGCTTTTGTTAAGTCTTTTTGATTGAAAAGTTTGCTAGTCTCTTAGATAAGAAGCTATAAAATGCGAATTCTAGCTCAAAAGGCCAAGATTTTGCAAGTTTCCCTGAGTGACTTTAAATATGCATAACTTGATTTCATTAGACGAAGCATTTGCTAAGTTAATATATGTTTTGACACCTTGTTGACTTTCCGCTGGTGAGAGTAGGAATGGAATTCTGACTTGACCGGGCGTGTTGAGCCCTAGCTTGTTCCCTTAACCATAGATAATCTAAAAATTATCGGCTAAGCATCTGCGGATCTCATTATTTGGGATTTTAAATTTGCAGAGATCGAGAAATGATAGATTTACTTATGAGTTTAGATGCTAAGCGTGGAGTAGTTGGTTCTCTTTAGAGCCCATCGAAGGTACTTATGGCTTTTTGTTCCCACAAAATTGTTTCACCCCATATCTGTCTAAATAATTAGAGATGTTGAGTTTTTGGCGATAGTTAGTTCTTTATCTTCTTAAAAGAATCTTTATTTTAAAAATTGGGTACACATCAAGGATCCGTAATAAATAATTGAGTAATAAGTGATATGTGAAATGTAATAAGTAAAGTTGTGAGCTGCGGTGTCGAGATCGGACCCTTGGATCTTTAGCCGGGATTGAGTGAGGTCTTAGCCTAGCCAGCCGGGATCCTCATTTCATGAAGCCTATAGTCTTGGAATTACCCCGTGAAGCTCCGTAGTTCATAGCTCATACACGTAAAAGTCTAAGTGAATGAAAATGAATGTTGAAAAAAAAAAAAAAAAAAAAAAAAAAATGTTGAAAAATGAAAATGAAAAATCATGTATAAGTGAATAAAAATTCCTTGATGTGGACCTCATTTTTACGACAATGGTTCTTGAAGGAAGGCGGATAACTAATTATCGACTTAGCTTTGTATCTTTATCGGAATAAAAGTTATCGAAACGAGAATTTGAAGAAATTCATTTCTCACAAAAATAAAAAAATCTAGAGGAAATAGGAAAATGGGAGCAAAAGGTAATTACACAAGTAACTTCCATGGGTAGTGTTAGCATCTAGAGTCGTACTTAACAATGATTTCGGTTTTACGCTTAGTTTGGGACTTGTGAAAAATCAGGGACGATGTATTCTATCCGTATGGTCACTTCACGCTGTGTTGTGTTTTCTACTCCGTGATCCTAATGTGTCGTTTGAAAAATGTTGGAGTTATTGATCGACATGAAAGTTCAACAAACCGTCATTCATAATCGGAATGTGCTTAATCATAATATCTATATATGTGAATTAAAAGGTAAACGGGGCGTTTTTAGAATTAAGGCTTTCTTAATCTCTTTTGAGGAACATTGACTACTTCTTCTCTAATTGGTTTGTCTAAACTGTTTGAAGTTTCTTACGGTTAGTCATTCACAAGTGGCTAGCTTGTGTGAGATAACTTGACGGTTTGGACATATCGATGGTTTAGTAGAAAGAGATTGAAATCCTTGGTTTTAGAGGCGTGAGTTGATTGCAGTGCGTGAGGACACGGCAATGGTTTCGTCTGGGGTATTTTGGTATGTGCTAAATCACATACCTTTTCTTTATCAAAACTCACCCAAAATAACCAAGAAAGAGCCGTTTATTGCTAATATTTGTGGTTTTCTTGAGTTTGTGCTTGTGCAGTTACGGATATGTAAAAACACGCAAAAAGGAACCAAATCAGACGTAAATCCGAGCACGAGAGATTAAGAGAGCTTAAGCTGAGCCGGATGGTCAGAATTATGCATTTATTAAGATTTCTAATCTCTGAGGATGATTTGTGAAGATTTGATCAAAAGTTTGAAGAAATGTCGAAATGGCCCTCAACTTTCAAAGAAATGACGAAATGGCCCTTGAATTTTCAAAGATGGAAAAATTGGTCCTTGGTACATTTGAGAATGACAAGAATGATCCTTTGAAGATAATTTCAGAATTTCATGTTTGGTCCCTCAAAATTCGTAAAACACAACTTTGGTCCTTATAATACCTTGGATCATTTGTATTAATCCAATATCCAATCCACTTAACAAAACCTTGAGGCCCAAAATAAACTCCACCAGATCCGGCCCAAACACAACACAACTTCACCCGTTAATAATTATCCAACCCGTTATCCCACCACTTACCCGGATAATAACCCAGGTCAACCAAGATACCCGGTCAACCGACTTTGAAAAACATTAAAATAACCACACGCCCTACAAGAATCCCTTTCTTCCCCAATCCTTTTACAGTCATTTACCCACACCATTCACCCTCCTAAACCTCGTACTAGCATCTTTCAAAGCTTCTAGAGACTGACCTGTCGATTAAGCCGCCACGTACAAATGGCACACTCCCATTGGCCGTGACACCTCAAATAGTGAAATGGAGCTCTATGATTGGTTGAGGTGAATCATGATTGAATGTGTGGCCACAAATGGACTTCTAGCATCTTCCAAAGGCATCCCAAGGCTCAAGCTCAGCTATTTATACACCCCTTGGCTCACATTGCAATTGGTCCAATTTCTCATGTCTTAGAGAAGTTTTGGCCATTTATTTACTTGTCATGTTAATTGTTTTCCTTAGTTAATCAGTGATCACTTGTATTGTAAACTCAGTTTTTAATTAATGCAATTTTATTTTTCTTAAAATTCCTTGTAATTTGAGTCATTGTTCATTTAATCTAAAATCTGTTTCAAGCCTTAATCTCTATTATTTTAAGCTCACATAAGCTTGTTTCAGCTTATGTGAGCTTGTTGTTGCTTAATCTGCTCTGAATTGCAAGTTTTGATTAAAGTCAAGAAAAGTCAAAATCAATAGTCAAAGTAGTTTTAAGCTTAAATCCTGATTTCAAGTTGTTAGTTAGATGATTTTAATGAAATTTGATCTATTTCAAATCTGTCAAATCAGTTTTCAGTGAAGGTTATGGTTTACATGTCATTGGTTCATAACTAAGGAGTGTTTGGTTTACATGTCATTGATCAAATTTTGCAGTTCAGATTGACCCAAAAATGATGAGTATTTACACACTCATCAATCCCCCACACTAAACTATTGCTAGTCCCTAGCAATCTTTTGAGAAAAACTTAATGGATTTGAAACTCTTTACCAAAAGCCATTACTTCTGGAGTAGCCAAATGTTTCAGTTCAAGTAAGAACCATGGTACACCGATAACCATCTGATTTATTGGCAAATCATAAACCATATAACGGATTTGATTTGTCTTTACCGTAAGCCGCTTGCTCGACTAGCCAACTCTTAGATAAATTATCAATATTATCTTTGGTGAGTCGATTACCAATTATGGTTTTTCCATCGCCTTTACCACAAGCCATAACCTTGTTGGCTAGCCAACTCTTCACTTTTTAGGATATGGTGAGTTGAGAACCATACAATTTTGGGCAAATTGCAAGCCATATAAACGGATTTGAGAAATCTTTACCAAGAGCCGTTTGCTCTGGATTAGCCAATCCTTTTGTCTATTAGACATGGCGGACTGATAACCAAGATGAGTAAGTGAAAAACACTTACTCCAAAAAATTTTGGCCAAAAACGGGGGAATTGGTATAATTATATGATAAAATTCGTGAGAATTCCCCCCCACACTTAGAAATGAATATTGCCCTCAATATTCAAAGTACCGGCGGCTATGCCGAAACAAAGAACGTAAAAGGGAAATACTACGGCCATTATTTGAATTTTTTTTTTTTTTTTTTTAAACTTATATATATACACAACATGTGGGCAACCCCCACACTAGGGTGGTAGAAAGTAGAAAGAAGTCAGAAATATGGGTGAAAACCCATATGGCATGCTACTATTTTTGATTTCCGAGTCGCTAGCTTGACTCGACCCCGAATTCATTGGTTCATGGGGAAGCAAAGTGGAAGAAACAATCTCTATCGGACTTTCAATCAAGATGTTTGGACAAACATTTGAAGCGCGTGAAAGTTCCACACCGATGAGATATAGAGAGAAAGACCCGGCTCACAGATGATAAATGAAAATGCCGGGATCAAAGATAGTGTCCTCATTCCCCGGGAGAAAAGGAAAGAGCAACCACACCATTTGTGAAGAATGGAATAAATATGTGCATCACAATGCATGTCCATTCCTCATTAGAAAGAAGCAAATCACCATTTTTGACATTTTTAAGCTTAAATTTGAAACTTTTATGGCGATTGGTAACAAAATTTCCTGAGGGAGAGCTCGGAAACGGTTCTTCAATCAACAGATTTTCAAGAAAAAGGATGTCTCCCTCCGAATCAAAGTAAGTATTGTCAATTGCTGTTGGAATCGACTCATCACTAAGAAAATCATCGACCTCCTTCCAAAAGTTGTCATCTTCCTCATCCGAGTGAGAGAAGGAATGGAAGAGTCAGAAATGGGATAAGAAATGAGTGGATGATCATTATATAGGAGATTTCTAGTTTCTCCAAGATCGGCTTCAAAATCAAAGAGATCATCGTCACTTTCATGAAAGTGGATCGATGTGAGTGAAGTTCATCGTGAACTCCTCAAGAAGAGGATCGTGATGTGGGAGTGATGCTTCAACATACTCTATGTCTCCATAAGATTTACAATCTTCGCTAAAATCGGAGAAAGTCTCAAAATGATCATTTGAACACTCAAGAGGGGAAGAAGAATCACACATAAGATCATAAATTTCCTGTGACTCTCTCGGGATTGGGACAAGGTCCTCAACACTAGACTTTATGAAGTCGTCCGATTCCTTTTCAGGAACAGTGTCAAGATGCTCATCCCCCATGTTCAGAGAGTGAGTGGGAGCTTCGGGTGTGGTAACAACAGATCGAGGGAGTTTAGAAGGACTAGCATACATATGTTTAATACTTTCCATTTGTTCTTCTGCTAGTAATTCCATCATAGTCTTTTCTCCCCGATTTTCATGGAATGAGTTTCAATGATGAACCGATGAACCGTTATAAAATTGAAGGATATCAAGGATATCTTCATCATCATCGTCATCGGGAATGAAATGGAATTGAGAGCTAGATTTGAATGCTTTTTGTAGTCTAATTGATTCCCTAATAGTGTTTTCAATGGCAATCTGGGAATCTAATTTAGCGCCCGTTCTCCCTAACAATTCTTCCATGGATTTCTCATGTGACATAGCCAACTCCTCCTTAAGTTCTTTTAATAACTCAAGACTCTTCAGAGAAGGTCTCGTCGTAGTTTCATGAGGAGTTGCTTGAATAATTTGGTATTGTGGAGGTTGGTCTTGGTACGAAGAGCAGAATCGCTACAAGGAAATGGATTCCTTGTTTGACAATCCTAGCTAGAGTGAGGATCTCCACAATACTCACAAATGAAAAATTGATGTGCCGCGTGAGTGGTATGTGTTGTAGTCATAATTGTTATCGTGAACCTGCTCATAGACAGACGTGTTTCCCGATTGACAATCGAACGGAATGTGAACCACCACAGTACTCACAACAAGAAATCAGCTGAGTCTCACAAAGGTAGCGATGGAATAAATCACCGTGTTATGGTAGGAATAGGGATCTTGGTTATAGACAGACCCGTTTCCTGATTCCACCATGCTACAACTGGGGCAATTGCCACCATTATAAGGACCACCACACCATTGACAACCAAGAGGGTGAGGATAAGACATAGAAAGAATCAAATGTTAACAGAGGGTAAGAAATGTAGAATCAAAAGGGTGAGAGGGTAAAGAGGAATATTTTTGGTATTTTTGAAAAACATGATGATGAAAATATTTTTGGCGTAATTAACATTTTAGAAAAAATGTTAATGAACTTTTTGGATTTTTTGATAACTTTACAAAAAAAACTTTTTACAAAAGATGGAATATGTGCAAGAATGGATCTGAAAAAGGCTTAACACACGCTAAAGCCTCCGCAATGGCGCAAAATTTGATCTCAGGTTGAAAATGTCAGCTACCTCATACAAGCCGCCACTTGTGAATGGCCGATCGTAAGAAGCTTAAAACTGCTTAAAACACAAATACAATGAAGATCAGAGAATAGAATGAATTTCCGGGTCGTTAAGTCCCACGGAGACTCAATGGTGTGTCAAAACAAACTCAGATGATAGAATGATCACTAAGGATAGTGATCAGAAAAGGATTTGGATGGATAATTACACTACTGAAAAAGTTATAAATTAAAGTGACTTAAATACAAATTAAGAAGATTAAAAAGATAAAATATATTAAATAAACTCTATCACTATATTTAAAATGATGAACGTTTAAAACTTAAAACGTACGTTTAAAAAATAAAATTACGTAAACGTACAAAATAAAAAGTGATATCTAAGAAATAAAAGGCCTACAAATATGAAAAATACATTTTTACAATCCTAATAATAAAAGAAAATTATTAGAAAAAGAAAATTATTTTTACAACTATTTATTTAATTATTATTAATTAAAAACTATTTATTAAGTATTTAAAATGCACTAAAATATAAGAAAATACAAAATTAACCTAGAAAAATGAAATTATAACTTAGAAAAATCTAAAATATGATAAAACTTATTTTAAAACTGAAAATATATTTTTTAGACTTTATATGTATTTATTATTAATTTAAAACTATTTAAAACTAATTAAAATGCTAGAAAATACTATTTAAGCTAAGAAAATTATGGAAAAATATTTTTTTGGCTTTTTATATTTATCTTAACTTAAGAAAATTGAAAAATTATTTTTTTGAAACTTTTCTTAATTATTTGTATTTAAAGCTAATTAAAAATACTTAAAAACTAATTTAAATTAAGAAAAATAGCAAACAAGCTTGGAAAAATATGAAAATTTCAGGAAAAGCTTAAAATAATATTAGGAAGCTAGGAAAAATAGAAAAACAGGGGCTTGTGTGGAGGAAATAGGAACTGAAGTGCAAGTGCTTATTGAAATAAGCACTTAAATAAGCAAATGTAGTCCAAAAGCCACCAAACCAAAACAGAAGCTTAAATAAGCTAAAATTTACCAAATGCAACTAAAATCAACAAGCTACAACCACTGATATGCAAGTTTGATCAGATTTGAAGATTTGAGCTTTTGAGCTAAAACAGTGAAAGGGGTGCCTACTTGCAGCCTACTAATAAGCTACTAGATAAGCTGGAAACTACAAACCAATTGCTGGAAACTAAGCTAGACCTGGGTGGCTATGCATAAGCCAAAAATCAGACCTAGGTGAGCTCACATGAGCTTTGCACAAGCTCTGCAAGACTTGCTCAGGCCCTGTGCAGTCTCAGTGCCCTGCACAGGGCACATAAGCCTTCATTCACAAGCCTGTTTGAGAGTTCTAAAAAATTGGCAAAATTCCACAAAAATGATAATAAGAAACAAGACCAGGTGAACTTTTTAAACCTACAATTTTCATTGAAATTGGTCCAGAAATGAATCCAAGAAAATTCTTCCTAATTGAGCCCAAATCAGATTTTTCAATGTTTTTGACTTTTTGACAAAACTAAAAAATTGACTTTAATGAGATTTGATCTAGATTTGTGAACTGGAAATGATATATTATGATGAAATAAAACTGAAACAAGCTAGACCTATGAATTCCAAATACAAAACAAGATTTTGACTAAACAAAAACACCACAGTTGAGTTATTAGGCCAGTTAAGGAGTGATTTTGACTTAGGACATGTGCAGGCACAAGTGACTAACTCAAATGAGCATAAAACATCTACACAAGCATGAGACAACAGATTCTAACTACTGAGCAAGCCTAAAGCACAGCTTAAATACCAAATCCAAACACACCTTAATGAAACAGTTTTGAAGCTATTATCACTAAAACAAGTATTTAATTCAAGAAAGCTGTTAATTAACTTATAATAACTATAATGAGACAGAATAAAACTGGAATTATCAGAATTTAAACTCTTATACTACAAATTGCAAATTTATGAGAAATTCTTACAAAATGAATCCAAGCACCAAATTGAGAACTGATAACTGAGATCAAATCCTATAGCTTTCCACAAAGCTCTATACCCAGAATAATCCAATACTAGCTCTGCTACACGTTGTGGATCATCATTCCCATGATTTTTTATTTTTTAACTAATTTATTGGTATTTTTGGTGATATTTTCTGTTTTGACTACAAACTGAGTTTTAAGGATTTTAAAAGGTTAGAAAAGCTTTATAAGAGCTTATATGAGCTTTTTCAATCCTTAACAACAACTAAGAACAACATTTAAGTAATTTGAGATTTTGAACAATAAAATATGCATAAACTGAAATCGTGTACAAGAATTGAAATTGAAACTGAAATTAAGTTTTTAATACACTGAGATTGGATTGCAAAACACTTGAAAGATTAGCATAAACGGGAAAACTTAAATTATTTAAAAACGAGACAAGTAAATAAAAATTACACTAACTACTCTACTCCTTTCTTTCTCTCAGCTTCTTTCTTGATTTATAATGATCTATGTCGACCTCTGAATCTTTCCCACCTCTTCTCATCCCTTGGATCATTGAAATTCATCTAAACCACACATGTGGCATTTTGGCGGAAATATGGTTTTGCCAGTTGAGGGGTTGAGTGAGGGGGAGGGGGTTACATTTAATGTTTTTGTAGTTGTGTGGAGGTGGAGGGGACAAGGGGAGTAATATGTTGAGGAGGGGGGATGGTTGTGTGGAGTGTATGCAGAGAGCAGTTGAGGAAGAAAGACTTTGGCGCCAAGGCCAAGTTTGACTGGGGTATTAATAATAGGGGGAGTCCAAAATGGTTAAAGACAGGGTCCAAAATGCTTATGACAGGGGTCCAAGGTTTAATGACAAGTCCAAAATGAGTTTAAAAGGCTTATATGGCAAGGACTTAAAGTGTAAATTCTGAAAATACAAGGACCTTAGCTGCCAATTCATCAAAGAGGTTTCAAGGGACCAAAAGTGACAATCTCACAAAGTACAAGGACCAAACTTGCCATTCTCCAATTTTCGGGGCCATTTTGCCAAATTTCAAACTTGGAGGACTAATTTTGTAATTTTCTCAAACTTTTGATATTTTTCACCAAAGGACTAATTTTGACAAGTTATGATTTAAAAAGGACCTTTGGTGATTTTTCTTTTGAAATTAGGACTCAGGGACTATTTTTGACAATTTTTAGAAACTTGGGGACCTGAAACCGCCAATTATGCAAACTTTGCTCATTTTTCATCTGTTTTTAAACATTTTGCATCTGAAACATATAAAATGCCATTTTGGAATATTTTCAGTATTTTGATGCATTTCTGAGCATTTTTAGACGTTTTGCAGTTCAGATTGACCCAAAAATGATGAGTATTTACACACTCATCAAGGTCAGACTACTGTGATAGTTTGGTTGTTTTATGCTTGCCTTAGTTAGTTGAATTCATATCTGTCACCATTTTGCCTCAGTCTTCATCATAAGTCAAAATTACTTGGTATCTGATCTATATGCATAACTGTTGAAAACTAGCTACTGATTTCATCACACATAGGTTTAGAACTTGTTAAACAAGGTTGTTAAAGTTCCATTACATCATCATTCATCCATTTCAGTCTTCCATTTGCATTTGAATCTCAAGAAAGTCAATCTCTTAACTGTTTTTAAAAGTCAAACTTTGTCAAAAAGCCATTTTGTGCAGACCTTGCAGGTAATGAGTTTAATTCAGCTTTTCATGGTCTCATTTTTGGTTTAGTCATAGTATGCTAGGTGGTCTTGAGGACTGCATTTCTGTTTTTCACTAAAGCTTCTCTGATTAGCTTGTATAGTAGCTTAAAGTAGATACCGCTATTTCTGCTCGCACATCACCATCAGTCCCATTTAGCCATGCTTTTGTTTGATCTCTAACTTCTTCATTAATAGTCCTCATAAGCTGTAATTTTGGATATAGAATCTCTGCTAGGTGGGCTTGAGATCTCCACTTTTAGTTTTCACTTCAGCTTTCTTGAATAAGTCATTGTTGTAAATAAACTAAACAGGGGGACCAGTTTTGCTTATTGAGCGCTTAGTCTAAATCATAGGTAGTATGCTTATTAGGTGTTAGGAGTAGCTGCAATAAGTTGAGTTAGAGTAGTTATAGTATAAAATAGCTTCTGTAGTAGTTTGGTTCATTTTGGTGCTTATTTGCTTATTGAGAGTGCTCATCTCTACATCGGTTTACACCGCAGCCTTCAGCTTGCACTGAGTCCATGTTTTATATATTTTTATAGCTTTAGAATATAATTTTAGAATTTTCCTGAAGTTTTCATAATTTTTAGTCACTGTTCACTATTTTTCTTTATTAAAAACAGTTTTTAATCATATTTAATTAGTTTTAATTGCAATTAATTGAGAAAAAGTTCCAAAAATTAATTTTTCAATTTTAATAGATTAAGATAAATATAAAAAGCATAAAAAAGATTTTTCCTTATTTTTCTCCTTTTATTTGGTATTTTTAACAATTTAAATTAGATTAAAATAGTTTTAAATTAGTAGAAAATAGAAAATTAATCTGAAAAAATAAAAAAATAGTTTTAAAAAGTCTTTTGAGTTATTTGTGATTTTTAGAAAATAGATTTATATTTTTCTCTTTGATTTTTATAATCTTTAGTATTTTAAATTAGTTTTAATAGTTAAAAATTAGTTTTTAATTTTAATAAAATCAAGAAAATTCCTAAAAATTAGTTTTAATTCATAAATAGTTTTCTAATATCATTTTTAAAGTAAAAGTGATTTTAGGTTATTTTTAGGATCTAGATTAGACGCATGCTTGCTTTTTATTCGCTTTCAAGTTTAAACTGGTATTTATGCGTTTTAGTGTAGAATTGAATAGTTTGCCATAATTCTTAGGTTTTCCCCATAGATTTCATTTCCATATGCTTTCCTTATCCCGTAGTTTAGAAACTATCATTTTATCCCCTTTTCTCATTCAATCCCGATTATCGAGACGTGAGTTGGAAATTCCATTCAACCCTCGTTCGAACGATCTCGGTGCTCAAACCTAACACGTTTGAGTTACCCGTATACTACACACTTCTCTCTTATTATTGATCAGTGTCCGAACCGTTTTAAGTTTCTTACGGTTAGTCATTCACAAGTGGCTAGCCTGTGTAGTTAAACTTGACGTTTCGCTCATTGTGAATCAACCTGGTTAACTATCACTATTAGGAGTTATTTTGTTTTACTCAGTGTCACACACATATGACGGTGTGGATAATCGCAAGAGGTGTTAATGTCTCATACTTTGCTTGAGTAGTGAGTACTTAGATATTTGCTTGAAGCATAAATTCTCTACACCGTTCTTCCATCATTAGGTGCAAGCTTAAGATACAAATGTGGGTAATTTGATTTCAATTTCAAGTATGGTATATCGGGTTTTCTTCATCGCTGGTCACTTCAAATTGTCTACATAAGGGTTGATAAAATAGTCGAGAGAGTCTTCAAGAATTTGATTCTCACAAGAGTTCAAGTGTTCTTCTCATAAAGATTTCAAGTATTTGGGCTTATACTATGTTGCTGACTCTGAAGTGTCAAAACTAGCAAGGGGAAGGAGACAAGCATCTAAACGCGAGTAAACTTGATGAACTTAATTCTTCTAAGTGATTGAAGATATCCCCGGAAGACAAATGTCATTACCGCAGAGAAACTCAAGGTTTGACTCATGGCGTTTAGTGTTTATTCCAACTATGTAGGGAAGAGAGGTTAGAGAAAGTTTCTGAAGATAAAAGAGGTACACAAGTGTGTGGTGATTTCATGGTATCGCATAATGATCGGGGAGAGAGATTGTGTACATTGGGGATGCTCAATGTTTCACTTTAGTGCTTAATCGCTGATTCGTGATATAATCACTTATTCGAGTTGACATCCCAGAGATTGTCACCGCAGAGATAATCTCATGACTTGGCCTGCTTCTTCAATGTTATCGATTATTCATTCCTTGTGTATTGGTATACCGGATACTGAGCTTCATACACGATCATCAGGGAAGAAAAATGTGAACATGGGGAGGTGTTTTCATTCCCTTCATGGTGTGTATTCGAGAGCTCTTGGGTATTGGTGTTTCGGGTTCTTGAGCTTCATACACGATTATCGGAAAGAAAATGTGAACATGGGGAGGTGTTTTCATTCCCCTCATGATGTGTATTTGGGAGAGTTCTTGAGCATTATTTAAAGAGGCTGACTGCATCAATTCAACTACTTGATCGAAGTGGTCTCTTGACACCTTTTGGAATGGATTGCTTCAGACTTCAGTAGAATGAAATTTGAGAAGGACCATTTAAATGTGGGATGATACGTTGCTGTTTGTTGATGATATAACCTCGAAAGAAGAATATCGATTTTTGTTCTTAAAAGGAGCAGCGGGATCGATGATAATGGTGTGCTTCTTTGTACACCTGGCTAAAGGAGGCTTGAAAGAAAGCTTTGAATCTGCTCAGCTAAAGGATTTTCGGTTTGGGGGGAAGCTGCCAAAGTCTCTCTTTCTCAAAGGCTCGGGTTCTCTCTTCTATTCTGGAGCCTCGGAAGCTTTGGTGGTGGGAGTTTAGGAGATGACGAATTCTATCTTCTACGACGTGCTGCTCGATATCCTAATCTCGGGACTCGTATCATGATCTTCTTATTCTATATCATCTACTCTATCTTTGTAAATATTTTTCAAAAAGCAAAATACAAAAATATAAAACCAACAAAAACAAAATAGAAAAATATAAAATCTTCAAAAACCCATAAATATCAGAAAATTTAAAAATACCAAAAATATGTTTTTCTCAAGACATGTCTTCTGGATCGATAACATCTACGGTCTTAGAAATGTCATTCAATAATGGCACGGGACCATAGATGAAGTTCGAGAGGGTGGTGTAAATATTCTTTTCAAACATGTTCAAACTATGGCTTACGTTATTTCAGATCGTAACCCGTGCTTCAAATAATGGCTTACAGTTATTTCAGACTGTAACCCGCGCTTAACCATGGCTTGCTATTATTTCAGATAGTAACTCGTTCTTCAAGAAAGGAAAGTGCTGCGCTAAACCAAACTTTTCAAAAATTTCGTGCACTTATTCTAAAACCAAAACAAGGAAAGCATGTCGTCAAAAAGACTGTTGTTCCTACACAAATGTTTTTCCGCTTCTAAAATTCTTCGTAAAAATATTTGTTGGTTTCAAAATGGTGGTAATGAGTTGCTTGAGAAATCAATCGATTCGAGTTTTATAAATTTGTAAACTCAATCAATGACTTCAGCGCTTTTAAACTTTTCAAAAATTGAGTCATTAATTGAGGGGGATATTGTGTTCAAATCTATATCATCTAACGGGCTTTCTTAATTATCCTATATGCTTAATTAAAAATGATGTTAACCTACGTTGAAGGACTAGGTACCTAGGATATGATTGTTAGGTTTAGATGATTAGAGTTTGATGAACACATTATTCCCATACCTTTACATGATCTGATTGAGATGTTGCATTGACTTTTATTAGTCGATTGTTGTTTGGGTGATGTCAACCACCATATATCTCAGATGTATGTTTACTAATGTATGCAGATATCACGGTATAAAAGAATGTTCCCGATCCGGATCCAACAATTGAAGATGATTGGATGCCGAAAGGAAAGGGTAACTATATCTTGTGTTGACAAATGAAGAAACGGAGCTTAATTGGACTTCTATGGAGTGTTAGGATGGAAAAATGCAACGTAAGAGGTCTCACTGCATCAGCAGATGGTTTTCTTCTAAGTGATTGAAGAAACGGAGCTTAATTTGACCTCGGTTCGCATTAAAATGCAACGTAAGAAGTCTCACCGCATCGCAGACGGCTTTTCTTCCCGCCTCTACAAAGAAACAAGCTTCTCAACCATCTAACGATCTTTGTGCAGGATACCATTTTTCTAAAACTTTGAATAAAATTGTCTGGAAAATGGAAAAATATTGTTTTGAAAATAAATTGGACTAAATTTTGAAAATCACCGGACTTCTTTTTATCAAAACTTAAGTCACTCAATTATCGACTTCGGTCATCGATTAAGGGGGAGAGTGATTTAAAATAAAATATTTTCAAACGATATTTCTTCATAAAAGTTCCTGTTTGTACGTTAAAATGTGGGGATCTAAAGATTTAATGTTATGTCATGGTATGATTTTCTTTAAAAGTCAAAGATCTGTCAAAATGAAATTTTTTCTGTTCTTGTTTCATTGTGAAATTATTTTATTTTACTTAAAGATCTCTTAAAACAATCATACATGACACTAACAATCTTTAATGTCTTAAATTGGTCCTTATCTGTCATTTTTCAAAATTAAATCTTGCCACGTCTTTCCCCAAACTTTTCTAAATGATTTTAATCAATTGGGATCACAAATCTCAATTGGTTTGAAAGTTTTGATTAGGGGAGAAATCGTGATTTAAATCTCAAACTGCTTTTAATGGAATTGGTTTTAGTCCTTCAAAGGCACTCCTGCCTCCATGTGCCAAACGATTTCAATACACGTAATGCACATGTTGAGGGGGAGCATTTATCCAAAAACAAGATGAGTATTTAAACCAGGCACATATTCTCCCATGTTTTCTAAACCTAATTAAATCACTTGAGATCCAAAATCTCACAGGATTTGATATTTTTGATCAAGGGAGAATTTGTGATTTAATAATGAAATTTGATTAAAGGTGGTCGTTTTTTGATTCAAACGTGCATGCTGCTCTCCCATATGTGCTAAATGCTTTCAATCTCGGGTAGCAATATATTCAAGGGGAGAATTTCAAAAGAAAACAATCTTTCAAGGTACAAAGATTTATATGTTTCAACATAAAGTACCTTGATTGAGTTTTCAAATGGTTTCTAAATGGCTTTTGTGATCGTGAATGTACTTTAAAGAACTCATGCCTCTATGTGTTAAATGATTTCAAACAACCAATGCACATATTGAGGGGGAGAATTTACCAAAGAAAATCAAATGGCTTTTTCATAAGAAATTGTGATCAAAGAAATATTTCAAAGTACTCTTGCCTCCATGTGCTAAACAATTTCAAGATCATATGCACATGTTGAGGGGGAGCATTTCTAAATGATCAAAACAATTAAGGTACCAAATGTTTTGATATTATATCACAAGTACCTTGATTGATTTCCCAAATGATGTTTCAATTGGTTTCAAGATGGAAAGAACAATACCAAAAGACCGACCAATTTACTTTATGCATGGTGTTATAAGGATGGTTAGGTTATGTATTCGTTCCCACGATCCCGCCAGAGCCGGAGGGATCTACCCAGGGACAATCCACTAGATAACGTAGAGTCCTTAGGTATGATGAAAAAAGGAGAAAAATGAGAATATGGGAAGAGTGCGGACTGAGATAGAGCTAGAACTGGAATAAACCCAACAAGGTTCTAAGTAATGAAGTCTCGTAAGTTAATCGGGGGTTGAAGAATGAAAAAGAATTGAATGTGAAAAGGGTGAAAAGAAATAACCCTCAATTAATTCAACCTTAGGGTGAAACCGGTTCATACATATGTTACTGGTTGTTACCAATGTAACACGGTATTGAAGACAAGACGTCATGGACCCAAAGGACGCACGCACTACAACTTCCCAAGCTACTCAAGTTCCTCTTAAAAGGGCTTGTTTCATTCTCACGGGAACCGACATAATCTATCGACTTTCTCTTAGAGATTGTTGATATTGAAGAAGGAGACCCTCTCCCTAGTCTCCGGCATTGGAACCAAATGTGCACAATTGAGTCTAGAGCCAAGAGATCATCCACAATATCTCATTAGGACACAAATTTAATGAAGACTTGTTGTTTCACACAATGTGGAAAGTAAGAATATATTAAGAGTCCTACGCATTATCCTTGTGGTATTGCCAGAATATCCAAGTGATACGTAAAATATTCACGATGAAGATGGAAAGCCTTCTAGAGCCAACATCAAACAAGCTCTTGGTAGGTAGCATGCGAGATCTTTTCTAAAGATCAAACTTGTGACAACTGGATAGAAACGATGGGGCGATTCATTCGTGAATCAACCTTGGTCCAGGAAATGAATTGACGAATACTTTTGGAAAAACCGTTCGATGTGCAAATCTTCTTTTCTATAGTGCATCGAATGTGTATTCATTTTCAAATACAAAAAGTATCTTTGATTGAAAAATAATTTTGGAAAAACCGTTCGATGTGTAAATCTCTTCTTTTCTCTAGCACATCGAATGTGTACTCATTTCAAATACAAAAAGTATTTATGATTGAAAATTGATTTTTCTCATAAAACCTTCGTCGTATTGCAAAACTCTTTCTTCTAAGCAATACGCAATTGTTTTTCAAATCAATTTTTCATCAATCAGTGAATCTCAATTCGCTGGTTCACTCACTCCGTGTTGTCTTCTTTGAGACGTTCCGGTTTGAGAACAGCTAGAGCAGCTGCAAAACCCTGTCAAGGAGATTCCTCGAATTCTACCGATCACAGGCAGACTTGTACTGATCAACGGAAACCGGGGCAGTGTACCTCAATTCAACAAAAGTGATCAAAGACACTTTCTTGTGTTTTATTGCTAACTGTTGTTTGCAGGTACATTTGGACTGCTGTAGCTGATCGAATTGAGGTGTCAATCCAAAGCCGCATGCTCACAGCATCCACACTTAATTGAAGAAATCATGACTTGTGCATATCTACGAACACGGCTCGATATTTTATACTATGTTTCCGCTACGCTGCTGCAAATATCATGGGCCAGTAAAGCTTCCGCTACTCTGATGAAAAGATGTCATAATCCAGAAAGTGTGAGCATGTTGGTCCAGAAGTCACAACATCACATGAAGGCAACACAACTATGGATGATCCAGGGAGATTTGTTGTGGCTAATGATCTCAATGAAAGCTCGAAGATCATTAAAGATGTGGATCAGTTAAAGGCCTCCACTAAAAGTACAAATCAATGCGGACTTTGAAGAATCGCTACTAAAGCACAAAGATTGCGGAACTTGATGAATTGAAGTCTACGAGCTCAGAACTAATGACAAAGATAGAATGCTAGGATGCAAAATGTATTTCATGGGGTGACCTCCCTTAGGGGGAGATTGTTAGGAATTGTAAATTCCATGTTAAAGTGTCGGTCACCCCAATTATGGTCTAGCATATTTTAGATCGTAGACTTGTTGTTATTTACGGTATTTAAGTAGTTAATTAGTTAGTTTGTAGCGTAGTTTAGCATAGTGTAACACCGTGGAAGAAGGACGGGTCTTTACCCACTGTATACCTGATCCACAGGCCGTCAGGAGGTCGTTTAGTTTGTAACCTATATATACCCTCTACCTTCCAAGGTAGAGGGTTGGAAGTTCTAATCTAACCTTTTACACTTTTGTTTATCTCTCTAGAATTCCCTCTCTACTCTCTTCATCTCTCTAACCATGGCATTCATATACTATCAACATCCTAGACCACCCGAATCATCTAAACAACATAATATTCACGATCCTACATATGCAAAAGTCCAATAAGGAAAGGAAGGGACTAGATGTGTTGCCCTAGCTCCTTTCCCCTATAAATAGTCTTGTAACTCTCATTTGAGAGTTGGTTGTTCATTTCAATATCATTCCTAAGCATAAAGGTTATTAGTCATTCGTGTGTGTGTATTGTTTTATTCAAGCGATCACCTCTTATCTCTCATTTCTTATATTGATGCTTGTGTTGCAAACATGGGAACCTAACAATGGTATCATTCGCCATCTAGTTGGGTGAAACATTTTGTTTTTGAATTTATAAAGTATACGCGTGGGTTTCTCGTTCTAAAACATTCATACGCTTAAAAGCTTTAACTTTTACACTTTAAAACTCAAGATTCTTGTACTTTCAAGGTTATTTGGTGATTAAGTTTAAGTTTTTGGCAAAAGGTTTGAAACTTTACGTGTATTTCATTAGTCTTGAGCTTGGTTTCATTCATGTAGTCTTTTCTACGCGTAAGGTGAATAAGCGTTTTGGATAATCAAGTTTCACACTTTTGTGTTATTTTGGTGATATTGAAGCTTTTTCATCATAAAAATCTGGTTTAGAAACACTTTTGGGCAGAAAAATCAGTTTTGTCAAAGGTTGGTTCATCCTACGCATTGTAAAACCCTAGTTTTACTCGTAAGGATTCAAAGTCTACGCGTAAGCTCGTCAAGGTTTGATCTTTAGTGCTATTGGTTTACTCAATCTTTTCTTGCTTGGATAAGCCTGAAAACACTTCGACTTTGGATATCTTTTACATTGGAATAAGTGTCACACCCCCAAATTACCTGTTTTGCAGCGGAATGGAATTCCTGGGGATTGACTGTCATAGCATCATAGTTACAGATATATTGAACGACCTATAGTGTCGTTTGGAAAACACATCGTTTGATTTAATAAAATAATCAGAGTTTACAAAGATAGGTCCCAAATGAAATTAACTTGTGCGGAAATAAGTTTGTTACAATTCAAACGATGTTTTAAAGTGCATAAATCCCAAGTGACGCGTCGTCACCACGACTCTATGATAAGTCCACATGCATGCCATGAAGTGAATGCCTTAGATACCTGAGATAAAACATGCTAAAAAGTGTCAACACAAAGGTTGAGTGAGTTCATAGAGTTTGCGTTGAAATGTAAAGCCTTTCAAAATCATTTATGCAGCAAAGGTATTGTAAATTCACTCAGTTCCAAGTTCCGCCCATACAAAACTTGCAACCTGTGTGTTTACAACCCATTGCCAAAATATGTATAGTTTATGTTCAAACACATGATGTCAAAGGAATTCACAATAGTAACTAACTCAACTTAGAACAATAACACATAATCAATAGCACATGACTTAATGTATCAGTAGTCAACTGGCATAGAACTTTATACTAATTGAGAACTATAGCACATAATCAATAGTACATGACCCAATGTTTCAATAGTCAACTGATTTAGAACTTTATACGACGTAGAACTATACCACTCAAACAAGAACAATTAATATAGTACAACATTCGGTTTTTGAAACAATGGTGATCATGATAGAAGTTATCTTTAAAATCTAAAGTACTTGTGAAAAGTAGTTAAGCATGCATCTCCCCCAAAATAGTTCAAAACATATAAAAGTAGGGGCTACGAAACTCACATGGACAATGATGCGATGGCAAAAGTGAGTACACCGAAATGTAGCGTGAATCACTAAACTTGACCTATTATGAATGATATGATACATAATAAGTTATGATGTAATGTTATGCATGCAATTCGGATGATATCTATACCACTTATGAATTTGTGAAAATAATATTTCTCGTAGAGAAATAATCTTGTAACGTCTTGACCATTTTTAAATTACTTTACATGTATTTACATTGAAATGATATCCAACGATAATCATTTAGTGATTTATTATGAAATTATAACTTTTCGTCGTAAAATAATGTCGTTTGACAATTTCATGAAAGTGACTAAACGGCCTCGAAAAGCTAGTCGTAAAATGGTGCACGTCGAGTGTTAAGAAACAAACTCAACGGTTTAAGTTTTCATCCTAGTGGTTCCGATCATAGAGCAAAATATAGGTAAAGTATGGTACTTGTGTCCAAAATATTGTTTAAGAATGGTTTTCAGCAAAATTTAAGTAACCGTATTTTATTCGTTACAACTCCGCTTGACAAGTGGTTTGACATTTTGAAAAATATGCTTGGCGAACTTGCTTTTACTAGAAGACATCACTTTATAAAAAGTACTTTGTTATTGTTAAAAACGACCCTCAACATGGTCCTTCGTTGCCGTAGTATGTTTTTAATAGAAAATATGTTAATTTTGCTAATAGAATAAAGTTATGGCAATTTTTTAAAATGTGAATAACTTTGTCGTTATAAGTCCGTTTTCTACGTTCTTTATATCCACGGAATCGTGATAACATATACTAATATATTTTTGATAAGTCGACACATTTAACAACGCTTAAGACTCATTTTTGACTCGTAAAATGTCGAGACAGCTTGCTGAATTTTCTGGAATAATTAGTTTTCGTCGTCAAACTTAAAAAATTCATAACTTCTTCGTTATAGCTCCGTTTTAACCCGTTCAAGCGGCCATGTTTTCGTTTTAAAGTGTATTTTCCAAATATCTAGCCCAAAATATTTTGCTTACTGTCGGAGTTTCCAGATTTTCAAAATAAGGACAGACCCTTAATTAGACTTGTCGAAATGAGTTTTTCACGCGCAAAACCTATTCTAACCAATTCAAAACAACTCCGAAGTTATTCTAATCCTACCATACACCTTCTTAGGGTGTCATGGGTTCCTAGACATCACCAAGAGTGATTTATAACAAGGAGTAATTATAGGATGACCAATATATATATATAACTCTTAAAAACATGTAAAAGTGGTATAAACATCCATGAGACTTGCATGTTTTTTCAAATATGATGAAATAAATATAACAATGAATATGAAATATGATGATGAGTATGAAATGCTTACTAGTTACTTGATGAGGTTTATGAGCAAAGGTTTTTCCTAATTACCCAAGGTTTTTATTGCAAAACCTTAATAACAAGTGATACTAGAGTGTAAAAAAACCTTGTCTTGAAAATTTTGATGAAATCCTCTTGGTCCTATGTGGTTACCGGTTTTGGAGAGAAAGAGAGGAAGAAAATGGGTTTGTGATCTTTTTACTTGTGAAATAATGAAGTGAAAGAGTATAATACAATATCCAAAGTAAAGATATTTGTAAACCAAATGACTCACCCCCCCTTGAGTCGGCAAGGGGGTGTTAGTCACCTTTAATAAATTTTTTATTTATTTATGTATAAGTGTAATTTAATGTAAGTTACTTGAAGACATATGGTAAATTAAATACACATTTGAGTATTTAGGGTAGCGTTAGATAAAAATAACTTTTAACGGGTCAAGATAAAATATATTGAGGTCATAAAAATTATAAAAATACATTTCTTACATGAGTTGAGTGAAATAAATATTTATCGTGTAGTTTTTAAGAAAACCGTCGTAATTATATAAATATAACAATTTATATACGAAATAAATTGAAAACATCGGGTAAATTAATAATATAATTTTTTTAGTCGTAAAATGAGTATAAAAATATATTAGGAATATTTTTGGAAGTGTCGGATTAAATGTTCAAAATAATTAATTACGCGATAGCGTTTATTTAATATGAAAATAAACGTTTAATGAAAAATGCAAATCCATGCATGAACTAATATGATGATGATGATGCTAATGAAATGTAGACTAAACCTAGTCTATATGAAATGTCCATGATGATATGTTCATGAATTCCCAGCTAAACCATTACAGTTACGTGAATTTGATGCTCGTAAATCTAGTTTACGATAAATGATAAATGATGAAGCATGAGTAATGTTTTGAAATATGACCTGAAAATACGAGTGGTCACATTCGCCCAACAAAAGGAATTCACCCCTGAATTCAGTTCGTGTTAATCTATCGAATTTTTGAGTCCCCAAAAGACCTTGTGATGAATAACGAGGAGAGAAGACATGAAGAGATGTCATTATGGTTATCGATGACTAAGAGCGTAAAAACATCATAGTAAAGAAAATATTGGATGAATGTCTCCGATGAGCATAACTTTGATTTTTATGAATATGTGAAAACTAAGACTTATAAATAATGCTCCCAACATAACATGATCCCTCTAGAATTAGACATAGTTAGCTAGGCTATGTATAATTAAGGAACGATATCCCTCCTGAATTAGACATAGTTAGCTAGGCTATGTATAATTAAGGAACGATAATGTGACATTGTCGTTTAGTTGTTATAACTCTCGATGTTTACAGAGATCGAAACCTTGTATGTGATAACTGGAATCAAGGCTTCCCTACCAAAAGAATTACGCTTAATGAGAATATTTTACAACGAGTGGTTTATCAAAAGTAGTACATCTTAAGTCATAAGATCCGAATACGATGAAAGACATAAACTTAGTACGACATAGTACATAAGGAAAAATGAGACTGTGAGTTTCCGAACTTCTTCAGTCTTCCGCATTGTTGAGACCATGACGAGCTTCTCCTCCTTCTAACATGTATGCATTCCCATGAACACCTTCAACTTGTTGACCTTGGTTTTGAGGACATTGATTCCGATAGTGTCCATGCTCCCCGCATTCGTAACATGTAACTATGGCCTTGCCCTTGCAGTCCTTAGCAAGGTGTCCCACTTTGTGACTTTTTAAAGCATATACCACATGGACCATTATGATGTAGCGTGCATTGGTGGCATCGTGGTAAGTTTCCAGTATAAGCTCTTCCCTTTGTTGGTGCAACAACATAGACCCTGGCGACTTCTTATCTTCTATTCAGTTGTTGGTGATGGTTAGTGTTACGCTGGTTGTCGTTATCATAACCTCCCTGGTCATTTTCCCATTTCCTTTTGTTGTTGCTAGTTTGGTTGTTGTGGTTGTTGTTACGGTTATTGTTGGTAATATTTTCCCCTTTCACGACTTGAGCCATGAGTTTTGAGTTATCCGATAGTTTCTTCAATTGTTTGTGGATCGAAGAAGTTACATCCCTTGAATACATTGTGGAAGTCCTCCAATGAAATTTTCCAGGAGTTTCTCATTGTCCGAAACCATTGATGGACATAGTGCAGCCAATTCTTGAAACCTCCTAATGTAGGTCTCGATGTCATAACCAATAGTCACTAACTCATAAAATTCCGTTTCTAATTTCTTCACCTCTGTGCGTGGACAATACTTTTTGTCAACAACCTCAATTGATCCCACGTGAGCTTGTAAGCATTTTCGATACCAATAGGCTGCGATAACGAATTCCACCATGACATTGCGCCATCTAAGAGTGCACCAGTGGTAAACTTCACCTTGTAGTCATCTCAAGCAATTGCATAGAAGAAACACATACTCCATCTTCTCAAACCATCGAACCATAGCAGTGGCTCCTTCCGTGCCTTTGAACTTTGTAGGATCACAATTCTTAAAGTCCTTGTATGTACAATTTCGAACTCCAGATCCTCCTGCAGCTCCCGTAGCATGATCAAGTCTAGCATCTTCAGCAGCAGCCGTGGCCTCAGCAGCAGCAGCTACCGTTGCTCGTTCTTTCCTAAGTGCCTCGGCTATACTATCCTCTATATACCATTGTTGGATATGTGTCATTTTGGTGCAGCTTTGTCGGTGCCATAACTCTTCAAGATAAGAGGAAAGGGAGACGAGTAGCAAAGTCCTATGTTAAGAATAAGCGCTCTAAAGAGATGTGATGTGAGGTGATAAGTTTGAGGTTACTTTTCAAAATACTCGACGGGTTCCCAAAAGATGGGTTATGAGGTGTCGTAAGTGCTTCAAATGTATGATGTTCTAGTGACTTAATGTGTGAATAACGTGTAACTCGACATGTTAGTGGTGAAACAAAGGAGTGAGAGTGACTTCGCCCTACTTAAAGGTTTATCTCGACATTCGACGTTATCGGTAATGAATCAGCTGATATTAAAATTGTGATAAGAAATGACAAGGCATTCTCCACATTGGAGTCTAAAGGAAGGATGGAATGGGTATTTAAAGGCATCTATGTGACAATCGATGTGAAATGAAAGTAAATAACTCGAAAAATGTATAAACTGCCTGTAAAGTGAACATGCACTTATGATGAAATGATAAGATGCTATAATGATGTAGTTATAGTCTAGGGTCAATGATGCAACATAGTTCTCTATAACCTTTGAAGCTCGATGCCAATCGTCACACCCCCGGAGGCGGAATTACCTGCTTGTAGCGAATGGAATTCCTGGGGATGACTGTCATAGCATCATAGTTACAGATATATTGAACGACCTAAAGTGTCGTTTGGAAAACACATCGTTTGATTTAATAAAATAATCAGAGTTTACAAAGATAGGTCCCAAATGAAATTAACTTGTGCGGAAATAAGTTTGTTACAATTCAAATGATGTTTTAAAGTGCATAAATCCCAAGTGACGCGTCGTCACCACGACTCTATGATAAGTCCACACGCATGCCATGAAGTGAATGCCTTAGATACCTGAGATAAAACATGCTAAAAAGTGTCAACACAAAGGTTGAGTTAGTTCATAGAGTTTAGAAAAAAAAAAAAGAAAACTCGTTGAAATGTAAAGCCTTTCAAAATCGTTTATGCAAAGCAAAGGTATTGTAATTCACTCAGTTCCAAGTTCCGCCCATACAAAACTTGCAACCTGTGTGTTTACAACCCATTGCCAAAATATGTATAGTTTATGTTCAAACACATGATGTCAAAGGAATTCAAAATAATAACTAACTCAATGTAGAACAATAACACATAATCAATAGCACATGACTTAATGTATCAGTAGTCAACTAAGATAGAACTTTATACTGACGTGAGAACTATAGCACATAATCAATAGTACATGACCCAATGTTTCAGTAGTCAACTGATTTAGAACTTTATACGACGTAGAACTATACCACTCAAACAAGAACAATTAATATAGTACAACATTCGGTTTTTGAAACAATGGTGATCATGATAGAAGTTATCTTTAAAATCTAAAGTACTTGTGAAAATTAGTTAAGCATGCATCTCCCAAAAATAGTCAAAACATATAAAAGTAGGGGCTACGAAACTCAAATGGACAATGATGTGATGGCAAAAGTGAGTACACCGAAATGTATCGTGAATCACTAAACTTGACCTATTATGAATGATATGATACATAATAAGTTATGATGTAATGTTATGCATGCAATTCGGATGATATCTATACCACTTATGAATTTGTGAAAATAATATTTCGCGTCGAGAAATAATCTTGTAACGTCTTGATCATTTTTAAATTACTTTACATGTATTTACATTGAAATGATATCAAACGATAATCATTTAGTGATTTATTATGAAATTATAACTTTTCGTCGTAAAATAATGTCGTTTGACAATTTCATGAAAGTGACTAAACGGCCTCGAAAAGCTAGTCGTAAAATGGTGCACGTCGAGCGTTAAGAAACAAACTCAACGGTTTTGGGAAGCTTGTATCATTATCTCAATGTTTTAGTGTTTAAGTTTTCATCCTAGTGGTTCCGATCATAGAGAAAAATATAGGTAAAGTATGGTACTTGTGTCCAAAATATTGTTTAAGAATGGTTTTCGGCAAAATTTAAGTAACCGTATTTTATTCGTTACAATTCAGCTTGACAAGTGGTTTGACATTTTGAAAAATATGCTTGGCGAACTTGCTTTTACTAGAAGACATCACTTTATAAAAAGTACTTCGTCATTGTTAAAAACGACCCTCAACATGGTCCTTCGTTGCCGTAGTATGTTTTTAATAGAAAATATGTTAATTTTGCTAATAGAATAAAGTTACGGCAACTTTTTAAAATGTGAATAACTTTGTCGTTATAAGTCCGTTTTCTACGTTCTTTATATCCACGGAATCGTGATAACATATACTAATATATTTTTGATAAGTCGACACATTTAACAACGCTTAAGACTCATTTTTGACTCGTAAAAAGTCGAGACAGCTTGCTGAATTTTCTGGAATAATTAGTTTTCGTCGTCAAACTTCAAAAATTCATAACTTCTTCGTTATAGCTCCGTTTTAACCCGTTCAAGCGGCCATGTTTTCGTTTTAAAGTGTATTTTCCAAATATCTAGCCCAAAATATTTTGCTTACTGTCGGATTTTCCAGATTTTCAAAATAAGGACAGACCCTTAATTAGACTTGTCGAAATGAGTTTTTCACGCGCAAAACCTATTCTAACCAATTCAAAACAACTCCGAAGTTATTCTAATCCTACCATACACCTTCTTAGGGTGTCATGGGTTCCTAGACATCACCAAGAGTGATTTATAATAAGGGGTAATTATAGGATGACCAATATATATATATAACTCTTAAAAACATGTAAAAGTGGTATAAACATCCATGAGACTTGCATGTTTTCTCAAATATGATGAAATAAATATAACAATGAATATGAAATATGATGATGAGTATGAAATGCTTACTAGTTACTTGATGAGGTTTATGAGCAAAGGTTTTTCCTAATTACCCAAGGTTTTTATTGCAAAACCTTAATAACAAGTGATACTAGAGTGTAAAAGAACCTTGTCTTGAATATTTTGATGAAATCCTCTTGGTCCTATGTGGTTGCCGGTTTTGGAGAGAAAGAGAGGAAGAAAATGGGTTTGTGATCTTTTTACTTGTGAAATAATGAAGTGAAAGAGTATAATACAATATCCAAAGTAAAGATATTTGTAAACCAAATGACTCACCCCCCCTTGAGTCGGCAAGGGGGTGTTAGTCACTTTTAATACATTTTTTATTTATTTATGTATAAGTGTAATTTAATGTAAGTTACTTGAAGACATATGGTAAATTAAATACACATTTGAGTATTTAGGGTAGCGTTAGATAAAAATAACTTTTAACGGGTCAAGATAAAATATATTGAGGTCATAAAAATTATAAAAATACATTTCTTACATGAGTTGAGTGAAATAAATATTTATCGTGTAGTTTTTAAGAAAACCGTCGTAATTATATAAATATAACAATTTATATACGAAATAAATTGAAAACATCGGGTAAATTAATAATATAATTTTTATAGTCTTAAAATGAGTATAAAAATATATTAGGAATATTTTTGGAAGTGTCGGATTAAATGTTCAAAATAATTAATTACGCGATAGCATTTATTTAATATGAAAATAAACGTTTAATGAAAAATGCAAATCCATGCATGAACTAATATGATGATGATGCTAATGAAATGTAGACTAAACCTAGTCTATATGAAATGTCCATGATGATATGTTCATGAATTCACAGCTAAACCATTACTTACGTGAAATTTGATGCTCGTAAATGCAACAAACCTAGTTTACGATAAATGATAAATGATGAAGCATGAGTAATGTTTTGAAATATGACCTGAAAATACGAGTTGTCACAATAAGTTTAAAGGATTTTTGGGGAAAACCCTAGTTTTACGCCTAAGCTAATCACTTACATTTATAGAATCAAAGATGTCTGCTCAGAGAATTCTTTAAGCCTAAGCATTTTCTTACGCCTAAGCCTTGTCTTACGCATAAGCTAATCTTACGCATAAGCATTCTACTACTAATCCTTTTAGTTTACGCCTAAGCTAAGATTTTCCTCAAGTCTACGCGTAAGCTACACATACGCGTAAGCTCTAGTTTTACACGTAAGGTGGTTTTCTACGCATAAGGTATTTTTCTTTGCATAAGTTGGTTTTCTACGCATAAGGATACTTCATCAACATAGTTTCATT
>OU343224.1:284888432-284950761 GCA_910596185.1 Chrysanthemum makinoi | reverse complement strand
TAGGTCGACTTAACCAAAGCTGTCAGAAATTTATCCGGAAAGACAATGGAACTGAGTTTGTTAACAAACAACTTAGTGAATTTTAGGAAAGCATTGGAACGCATCAAAAGAAGTGTTCCATGAACTCCTCAACAGAACGGTGTAGTGGAAAGACGAAATCGAACTCTTGTAGAAGCCGCTAGAACAATGCTGATTTACTCCAAGGTTCCAATGTTTCTCTGGGCTGAAGCTATTGCCACTGCATGCTACACACAAAATCGTTCCCTGATTCACACTGTTCATGAAAAAACTCCATATGAACTTGTCCACAACAGAAAACCTAATCTCTCTTTCCTTCGTGTGTTTGGTGCATTGTGTTATCCAACTAATAAGGGTCAAGACTTGGGCAAACTTAGAGCTAAAGCAGACATTGGAATATTTGTAGGGTATGCACCAAACAAAAAGGGATACCGAATCTACAACAAAAGAACCCGAAATATCATGGAAACAATTCACGTTACGTTTGATGAGCTGACCGGTCAAATGGCTCCTGGACAATCCAGTTCAGAACTCGCACTTCAAAACAGTCCCATTGGTTCATCCCTTGTTCCAAACTTTTCTCAAGAAACTCCATATGTACCTCCATCTGAAGATGATTTAAAGAAATTGTTTGATCCTATGTTTGATGAACTTTATGATCCAAGTACTAATGAAGTGTCGATTCCTACAAAGATTTTCATATTCCTGTGTAATGAAGTCAATCCCTCAGTCTCAATATCATTAAGTCAAGAAGCGCCTGTTGCTTGATCCTTCAGTCTCATCAACAAATCATCATTCTTCAAATGTACATCATGGAACTGTTTCTGGCATCAATGATGAAGTTAATTCCTTTGCTACTCCTGAAGATGCTCCATTTGAAAACATATTTGCTCCTGAATCATCATCAGAACCATCTTCTTCAGGAGACATCGACTTTGCTACTTCGGTCCTCAACAACTACCACATGAACACCTCAGTAAATGGACTCACGATCATCCATTAGACAACATAATTGGAAATCCTTCTCGTCCAGTATCAACAGGGAAACAACTTGCAACCGATGCCTTATGGTGCTTCTTCAACTCCGTACTCTCTAAGATCGAACCCAAAGATGTCAAAACCGCCATGAATTAAGATAGCTGGTTCAATGCCATGCAAGAAGAAATTCATGAGTTTGATCGACTTGATGTATGGGAATTAGTACCGCTCCAGATTGTGCTATGATTATTGCTCTAAAATGGATCTTCAAAGTGAAACTTGATGAGCATGGTGATGTGTTGAAGAACAAGGCTCGATTAGTTGCTAAAGGATACCGTCAAGAGGAGGGTATAGACTTTGAAGAATCTTTTGCTCATGTTGCTCGAATCGAGGCAATTAGAATCTTTTTGGCTAATGCCGCAAGTAAGAACATGGTAGTCTATCAAATGGACGTGAAGACGGCATTCCCGAACGGAGATCTTAAAGAAGTCGTCTATGTCAGCCAACCTGAAGGCTTTGTGAATCCAGAACATCCTACCCACGCTTATCGTTTGAAGAAGGCTCTGTATGGTTTAAAGCAAGCTCCAAGGGCATGGTATGATACGCTATCAAAGTTTCTTCTCTCCATTGGATTCAGCAAAAGAAAAAGAGCGTTGATCCAACATTGTTCACCGAAAGTCGTGCAAACATTTAATTCATGTTCAAATTTATGTTGATGATATCATTTTTGCCTCGACTGACCCCAATGAGTGTGACCGTTTTTCAAATGAAATGAGTTCAAAATTTCAAATGTCAATGATGGGACAAATGTCATTTTTCTTGGGACTACAAATTTCACAAAGTCCCGGAGGCATTTTCATAAATCAATCTAAATATGCTACTGAGATCTTAAAGAAATTTGGATTTGATTCAAGTGACCTGTTGACACTCCCATGATTGATCGAACCAAACTAGATGAGGACCACTCAGGATCATGATTGACCAAACGAAATATCGTAGTATGATTGGATCCCTGATGTACCTCACTGCTAGTAGACCCGACATCTTGTTCGCTGTTTGCATGTGTGCTAGATACCAGGCTAAGCCTACTAAAAAGCACCTTGAAGCGGTTAAACGGGTCTTTCGGTATCTCCAAGGAACCATCAATATGGGACTTTGGTACCTGAAGGACACCGGTATGTCACTAACAGCCTATGCAGATGCTGATCATGCAGGATGTCAAGATACTCGTCGAAGTACGTCTGGAGGTGCTCAGTTTTTGGGTGATAAGCTTGTGAGCTGGTCTTCAAAGAAGCAAATGAGTACTTCTATTTCCTCTACAGAGGCAGAATACATAGCCATGTCATCTTGTTGTGCTCAAATCCTTTGGATGAGATCTCAATTAATTGACTATGGCTTTGTATTTAACAAAATCCTCTCGTACTATGATAATAAAAGTGCTATTGCTCTTTCATGCAATAACGTTCAACACTCAAGAGCTAAGCATATCGACATTCGTCATCATTTCATCAGGGAACAAGTGGAAAAGGTGTGGTGGAACTCTATTTTGTGAGGTCTGAATATCGGTTAGCAGACATCTTCACCAAAGCTCTTCCAAGAGAACGTTTTTGAGTTCATACTTCCACGACTAGGCTTGAAAAGCCTTCAACCAGAAACACTCAAACGTCTTCAGGAAGAAGACGAGGAGTAACGGTCTATGCTCATCTATCTCTTGTAAATATTTATTCGAAAAACAAAATACAAAATTATAAAACTTTCAAAATCCATAAAAATCTGAAAAATTCGAAAAATCTTCAAAAAATATTGTCAATTTGTCATGTTTTTCTCGATTCGATAATATCTACGGTCTTTGTGCTGTCATTCAAAGAATGACACGGGACTTTAGATGTTGCTCGAATTCTTATTAAAAAAAAAAAAAAAAAAAATTGAGAGAAAGAGAAAAAAATGGTTTATTGTCATGTCAGGCAGTAACCCGCTTTTCAAAGAAGAACGAGAGCCATACTTTTATCATATTTTCAAAATTCCATGCTCGATTCTAAAAACATTTATCTGCAAAAAAAACTGCTATGAAAAAATAACTCGGACTCTATTTTTGATAATCATCTGGACTTATTTGTCAAAATATCAATCTCTCAATCAACAACCTATGTCATTGATTGAGGGGGAGAATGATTTCAATTAAATTAAAAAAGTTATTTGGCATTCAATTGTTTTCAAAAGATAATCATGCATGTTTAACCAATGGAGTTTAAAATCTCAAAATCAGATCCTTATCAGTTAAAACACTTTCATAATCAAGTCACAATTCTCCTCAAAAGCTTTCAAAATCAATTTAAATCTATAAGAGATCACAAATCTCAAATGATTTGATAATTGTAATAGGGGGAGAATGTGTGATTTAAATTGGATTTAAACTGATAATTCGGTAAATGGTTTTATAAGGATGTACAAGCTCTCCTTCCCACATGTGACAAACGATTTCAAATTTTCCATGCACATGTTGAGGGGGAGCATCTATCTTAAACCTATGATTTGAAACGTGATCACTTATCTCAATGTGCAGGTTCCCTCTAGTATGTGCAAAACTCCTTTCAAATCTCGAGGCACATATTGAGGGGGAGCAAAATCATGAAAACCTCATCCTTCCCCAAAATGCTTTATCTACTTGATTCGATTAGGGAAGTGATGTTGATATTTTTTAGAAAATGGTAATCAAAGAAGTTAATTCTTTCTCTTGCCTCCGTGTGGAAAACTATTTCAAATACTTGATTCACATGTTGAGGGGAGTTCTTCTTCTAAAAATATCAAAACAATTCAGGTACAAAATGCTTTGATAATATATCACAAGTATCTGGATTGATTTTCAAATGGTTTTCAATTGGTTCCTATGGCAGATGAACAATACCAAATAGACCGACCAACTTTACTTTATGTACGGTGATATAAGGATGATAAGGTTAGGTGTTGGTTCCCATGATCCCGCCGAGCCGGAGGGATCTACCCAGGGACAATCCACTAGATAGTGTAGAGTCCTTAGGTATATTGAAAAAAGGAGAAAAGTGAGATATGGGAAGAGTGCGGACTGAGACAGAGCTAGTACTGGAATAAACCCAACAAGGTTCTAGTTATGAAGTCTCGGTAAGCAGAAGGGGTTGAAGAATGAAAAAGAAATGAATGTGAAAAGGGTGAAAAGAAATAGCCCTCCAATAATTCAGCCTTAGGGCAGAAACCGGGTTCAATACATATGCTACTGGTGGTTACTTAGGTAACTCCAGTATTGAAGACAAGACGTCATGGACCCAGTGACGCACTAAACTTCCCAAGCTACTCAAGTTCCTCTTAAAAGGGCTTGTTTCATTCTCACGGGGAACCTACATTATCTATCGACTTTCTCTTAGAGATTGTTGACATTGAAGAAGGAGACCCTCTCCTAGTCTCCGAATATAGGATCCAAAAATGCACAAATTGAGTCTAGAGCCACGAGATCATCAATAAATCTCATTAGGACAATTTCAATGAAGACTCTCTGCTTCACACAATGTGGAAAGAGAAATTATATCCCGAGTCCTACGATTATCCTTGTGGTATTGCCGAACATCCGAGTGATGTGTTTACATATTCACTGTGAAGATGGAAAGCCTTCTGGAGCCAACATCTAACAAGCTCCTGGTAGGTGGCATGTGAGATCTATTATACAGATCAACCATGTGACAACTGAACAGAAACAATGGGGCGATTCAATCTTTTGAATCAATCCTGGTTCAGGTTATGGATTGACGGATACCTTTGAAAAACTGGTCTTTGTGCTTTAAAACTCTTTTCATTAGCACGTCGACCGTGTACTAATTTTTCAAATCAAAAGGTATTTTATGATTGATAATTGATTTTCATTAAAACCTTCGTTATATTGCAAAAACAATTTCTATTGAGCAATACACGATTGTTTTTCAAATCTCTTTTCATCAATCAGTGGACTTAAATTTGCTGGTTCACTCACTCCGTGTTGTCTTCTTTGAGACGTTCCGGTTTGAGAACAGCTAGAGCAGCTGCGAAACCCTGTCAAGGAAATTCTTCGGAATTATACCTGATCACAGGCAGTACTTGTACTGATCAACGGGGAACCGTGGCCGTGTACCTCAATTCATCGAAAGTGATCAAAGACACTTTCGTGCGCTTTATTGCTAAATGTTTTATGCAGGTACGCCCGACGTTTGCAGCTGATCGGAATGGAGCGGTCAATCCATAGCCGCATGCTCACACAACACATTCATATCGAAAGAAATCATGATTGGTGCATCAATGACTCTGATATACTAACTCCATGCTTCGCTTACGCTGCTGCCAATATCATGAATCAACGAAAGCTTCCGCTAACTGATGAGAAGATGTCATGATCCGAACATGAGCATGTCGGTCCGAAGTCACAACATCACATAATACCAACACCACAATGGATGTATCAGAGATTTTCTATTAGCTGCTGATCTCAAAAGCTGGCTCAACATTATTATCACGTGAATCAGTAAATGACCTCCACTTGGATTAACCAAACATGTAATGAGTAGAATCAATGACTACGAGCTTCGGAGCAAAGTACTACATCAAGAATGCAAGATCAATTGTTAATGTAATATCTGATTGTATTCAATGTCATTTTAGTATATGTTTGAGGTGACCTCCTTTAGGGGGAGATTGTTAGGAATTAGAAATTCCATGTATTAAAGAGTCGGTCACCTCAAGTATATGTAATCGTTAGAAAGCTCGTAGTCATAGTACTTTTATGTTAAATAGTATTTAGTTTAGTAACACCGTGGAGGACGGACGGGTCTTTACCCACTGTATGCCTGATCTACAGCCTGTTGTGTGGCGTTTTATTGTAAGACTATAAATACTCTCTACCTTCCAAGGTAGAGAGTTGGAGCTCATAATAAGAATTTTCTTTCTCTCACTAAAGTCACCTAAACCTCTAACTTTATCTCTCTAGAATTCCACTTATACGCCTACTTTGTGATATGGTTTGATGTGTATGTGAAATCCAATATCCAACAATCTTATTCATAGTCCTAGGGTGTTCTTCTACTTTAGCATTCCTTATTGATCTTTTCTTAGGTCGCAACTTCCTATTCTTCGATGTAGTGCTCCTAGGCTGTGAAGTGCGGACGTTTGGAAAAGACGCAACTATTCCTGGTTCAGTAGAAGGAAGCACGTTAGCAACTTGTGATTTGGCAGTAGTGATTCTAGGTTCACGATTACTAAGTGTTACTGGGGCTAGTCTCTTAATCACTGTAGGCGGAAGTTGTTCATACTTTCCTAACATTTCTCTTAACTTGAAGATAGTGTGAATCAGATCTTGATTTTCAGACCGAATATTTCCAGCAAAATGCATAACTTCTTTAGTGTGTGCAAGATAATGATCAAGTTCATTTGATGCTTCATCACGAGTCTTTTTGAGTAAATCTTCCTGTTTAACTTTTACAAGTTCTTGTTCATATTTTGAGATTTGACACTTAAAAGACACGTTTTGATCATCCAGTTGCTCAATTGTAGGATCAGAAGATTTTTGACACCAATTAAGACGACGTATTGCATTTGAAAGTTCGTTTGACAATCATTTGTTTTCAACTTTTAAGGACTCGGTCTGAAGCACATTATCAGTGTTCTCAACATTTACCACAGAATCAACAATATCAGCAGAGATATAATCAAATGCATATGACAAAGAATTCAATAGCACAACATTATGGACATCAGCATAGATGACATCTTCCAAGAGTCGATCAACATCTTTTCTCAACAATTTCTTTTTACGTTTAGTGTTAGAAATAGATGTTTCTGTTTTCTCAAAAACGACCTTCATTAATCCAAGTTCCTTATGAAAGTCCCTTTCCCAAGACAATGCACAACTTTTCAAATTTTTAACATTTGGTAAAAGATTTTTCTGAAAAATGTCTCTTTGTTCTCGCGCTAGAGGCGATAGAAAGTGTTGAACTTGATTTCAGAATGATATTCTATCTCATGTTGTAAAGTTTTGAGGTCAGCCATGAAAAGGTCAAAATATCGAAGAATTTTGCGATTTTCATGTTTTGAGTTTACTTCACTGATGGAAGGTAAAGGACCATAAGTTTGTGCATAATCAGGTTTGGGATTATCATTAGAAGACTCAGACGTTTTATGATAATCCTTGGTGTGTTAGAAGAATCCGTTGGTGTGACGAAAGTGACCGCTTTTTATAATTAAAAGGTTTGTTGTAAACAACATTTTCTAATTTTGATCGACTCTCGTCTTCTGCATCTAATTCCTCTTGACGATGATATTCAACAACACTCATAACAGAATTATCAATTTTATATTCTGCACTGGAAACTTCAGGATTTGGTTTGAATGCTTTGGTTGAAAGCTTAGGTTTGTAATCAGCAAGATTCGGTCCATATCCATTTGGATTGGGTTTTAAAGTAAACTTTTCAATGGTTGTGACCGACTCGCCATGTTTGTAAACAACAGTTTTAAACTCTTTAAGTTTGTTTTGCAAGCCGATGATTTCTTCAAGATGATCATCTATTCGTTTCGTTGAATGCTTTTGTATGCAGAGAACTGTTTTTGACAAGTTAAAAAACTCAAATTCAGCCTTAGCTTTTGATTTTCCAAGGTGAGAGCGTTAATTTGCTTTTTATGTTCATGTTTCAGTTGTTCTATTTCAGACAACAAAGCATTCTTCGAAGCGCTAGATCACGATCGTCTTTCTAAATATTTTCGTTTTGATAAGATTTGGCAAAGGCTGCTTCAAAACCGTTTTCACGTTTTCTTGAGTTTTGAAAAAGTTGAGTTGCTTTTGTAAACATTCAAAATCCTTGGTTAACAGTGCATTTTTGCTTTTCAAGTCCTGATTAATGGCATGACATTTTTCCACTATGGTCTGTTGGTCTTGTATTAAACGAGCAAAATCTGGATGAGGCAAAAGTTCGGTGTGTTCAACGTGAGTTACAACATGATCATTACTTAGATCCTCAAGTATAACCACGGAGTCAATTTGAGTATCAATGGAAACCATAAGTGATGGATCTTGGACACTCTCCTTGTGTCAATGATATTTTGTATAATATTATCAAGCAAGCGGAATTTACTTAAGTAATACTTAGAAGATGAATTATATGATGTATGAGAATAAACACAAGTTAACACAAAACTCAAGCTCCAATATTATTAATGAATAATACGAGTGATCTTAACTTATCACTAGGGTTACACCTTGAAGCTTTCATAGGTAATATTGCAATATGACATGTATCTAAGACAATGACCTAGGATCTCCTTTTATACAACAAGGAGTCCTTTACAAGATAAGTATAAAGCTAACATAATAGAATATACACAAGATCTATTATATACTTATCAAGACGCGTTTAACCTTATCATAAACTGATAGCAGTGGTAATGAAGAACTTGCAGTGGGAATACGTTTCCACTGCTAGTGTTAAACCAAGCAGTGTAAACCACTACTATCCGTGGTAACGGATTATTCCCAACAATCCTCCCCTAAACTTATGATTTCTCTGCAAATCAATAAGTTTCTCCAATATGCATTAACTTCAAGGATTTGGGAATTCAATCAAACACTTCACTTCTTTTCTCTTAACTTTTGTATAGCTCTTGAACACTGATCTTGAAGCCTTTGTAACAATGCTCTGACCTTCTCATTGTCTTCACTGACTCTTATGTGTAGGCTTAACATTACTGTAAGAGCTCCAGCTCTAAGTGGATATTCTTTCTCAGCAAGCATGAAAAAGTCTTCTCCATTAGCTGTAGAGACGTGATGAACTTCACATGAATCATAATAAAACCATTTAGTACCAATACATGTGAATAAGGTTTTCCAGTAGTCATCATCAGCATTTGGTTCAAAAAGCCTTCTAAGATTTACCCACAATTGCATCTCCTTTGCATCTTTGAGATCTTGAGCATTAAACCTTTCTTGAACTAATTTCCATAGTGTATTAAGGTCATCTCTGTCAAAAGCTTTAATAAGATCTTCAAATGTCATGAATGATGAAGTTTCACCTCCCAGCCTTGTAATCTTCCATGTTGAAGCAAAATTGCTAGCAGTGTAAACTTCCCAATCAATGATAGGATGTCGAATTTGCAGTGGTTCTGGATAAAAATCTATGTCTTCAATCACAATCATTTTAGTCATTTGATCTTCAATGAACTTCTCAGTAGGAATCTCCTTCTCAGTAGACTTTGTATAATCTTCATCAACCTTAGTCTTCTTAATAGTTTGAGAATCACTTACTTTAGCCTTTCTCTTCAATCTAGGAATCTCTCTTTCTTCTTCTTCAGAACCCATTGGAATAAAAGATTTATCTTGTTACACAGTTCTGTAGTAAGCCTTTTCAACTTGATCATCAGACATTCCTTTAAATTGATGCTTTTTCCATTTACCAACATGACAACAATAAGACTTCATGTATACAAGTATTTGAGCCTTGGTTGGTTGTCTTGGTTTCTTCTGACCCTTTTTGACTGAATTAATCACATTTTCAAGTGCTTGATTGTTCTTCATTTTAATAAAATCCTTTAACTGAGCAGTTCTTTGTTCCTCAGTTAAGGATGCATCAACAACAAGGTCAATTGCCTTTTTCTTGATTTCTGGATTATTAGCCACCAAGAACTGAATATCTTCTTCAGATAGGAACATAGCTAAACTCGGAGCTTTTTCTTTTATAATTGTAGGTTGAACAGTGGAAATTGGATCTGCAGTATCTTCCATTCTATCCAATCTTTTAGCTTCCAAAAAGCTTACAACTTCTAGTTCTTTCAATCTTTTCTTTTCAGCAACTTTCTCAGCAATTTGATCTTCTGAGCAAATTCTCTATCAAGATTAATCTAAACTTTTCTTTTCTTTGAAATCTTACCTTCGTTCTTTGTACATCTTCCATAACTGCTTTACCCTTGTCTGTCTTCAATTTATCAAATTCTTCACTTGCAGTGGCAAGATTTGGCTCTGCAGTGGAAATAAAATCCGTGGTAAAATCAGTTGCAGTTTGGAAAATGTCTTGATCTTCAAGTTGCTCTCCATGAGTTTCAGCTTCCTTTGCTCCTTTACTTGTATCTCCTTCATCTTCAAAATCAATTTTCCTCCCCTCAGTGTCAGAACCTGTTTTCCTCCCATGTTTGGAAGAATTTCCCAAATCTTGATCAGCTGAATCACCATGAGAAGGTGAGGATGAAGATGAAATCACCATCTTTGCAGTCTGCTTGTGCTTTTTCAACCTCTGCATCTCTTCCTTTAAAGTGTGAATCTCTGTCTGTAATTGTTGAACATCCTTGGCATGCTGCATCTTGACAGTAACCAAGTCCTTTTGTAGAGACTCAATTTGCTTTGCTAATTTGGTACACAGAACCATCAATTCCAATTGGTTTCCACTACCCTCAGCACGTCCAACTGTGTGACCTGTTGGAGAGGTGAATCATGGGGCATTGGTCCAGATTCCTCCATAGTAGGACTAGGTGGAAGTCTAGAACCACCACTGCTTGTTCCTAGACCAAAAGGTGCAGAAACTTGTTGTGTTGTCATGAGAGGAGTTGACTGTTTAGACCTTCTCTCATAGGTTCTTGAAACTGGTGGGGTATAATCAATGTTGGGAACATCAATTATAGGTGTATTTTGTTCAGATGAAATTTTAGCAAGCATTTGGGGTAGGAGAGGTGTAAAAATCATATTGCCATCTTTATTCAAATTTTGAAAAAATTTAGGCTTTAGGCAATGATTTGATAAAACAGTAGTATGAGGTTACAGTTGAAATTCATTAAGCACAGCTTGCACAAACCTGGGATACATTAAAAATTTGGTTTTACTTTGTACATTGCCTTTCATACTTGTAAAAATATAGTTGGACCAGTTGAAAATCTTATCAGGGACTAGACAAACCAAAGGATAAGCCATGGTTGAACTAAATTGCTCATAAGATGTTTTCTTAGGACTAAGGCAATGTAACAAATTATGAATCAAAAATCTAATGGGGACAAAACCACTCTTTTGAAAGTAGCCTTTTTGTCAGTGGTATCATACCCCATGGATGATAAAGTATCATGAATGTCAGACATAGGTAATATGATGAGACCGTTGAGATCATTCAAGTGAAGTACTCTCCTCAGGGATGCCTCAGTAACATCAATAGTTACTCCATCTACAGTGGCTCTGAGAGCATCCATGCTTCATGTGTATCTCTATTCTCAAGTGTGATGGACTGAGTAGAAGTCCAAAACTGATTGATTTGAGAGATATAAATTGTGGGTTTTAAAAGTAAAGCATACCTTATATGAGTGGTATGAAGAAAGTCCACAATTTGATGAAAAACAGGGCCACTCTTCTCGTTAGTCTTTTGTAAGTAGGCCACTAGGTTGTGCTCATCTGCAAATTTCAAAGAAGCCATAGAAACTTTTAATGAAAAATATTATTATGTCAGTAAGAATTGAAGTAATGACTAGCCAATTGAGAGAAAAAGATATATAGGGTTAGGGTTTAGAATTGATGCGCAAGTAAAATTATCTTTAGAAAGTAGTTATAATATAGAAAGAAGATAATTTACTTAAAATATTAACCCTATATATATGACTATCAGTGGTTACTTTCAACGGCTAGTGAAAAATAAATTAATGACATAATCAGTTGTAACGGCTAGAACAACAGTGGTAAAATAACACTGTCAGTAGAAACTGTGAACTAGCAGTGGTAATTTTCACAAAAATTTCAAAGAGCAGTGGAAAATAAAATCATTAGAAAACAATACTGCTCCCAATATAGTTTTTAGCAAACTATCAGCTATCAACGGATTTGATATGTCTTTACCATGAGCCGTTTGCTATGGACTAGCCAACTCTTAATCATAAAGAATATGGTGAGTTGATAACCATATAGTTTTTGGTAAACTATCAACCATAAACGGATTTGTCAAGTCTTTACCAGTAGCCGTTTGCTCTGGACTAGTTGATTCTTATGTGTATTAGACATGGTGAATCAATAACCATTTGTTGTGTATCTCAGATATACACCTTTTAACTCCAACTCCTCATCAAAACTTGATATACAAACTCATACAACAATTGCATTACCCTACAGCCTCCCCTCAACACAAGAAAACATTTATGGATTAAGCATTCCAAGACTTGTTACCAAGTACTGAAATCTCCCCACATCAAGACCTTTTGTCAATAAATCAGCATAGTTGTCATCAGTAGAAATTTTGACAACTTGAATTAGTCCCTTTTCATAGCAATCTCGAATGAAATGGTGTCTAATTTCAATATGTTTGGTCTTTGTGTGTTGAACAGGATTCTTGATTATGCAAATGGTACTACGATTGTCAATATGTATGATGGTATTCATGAAATTGTACCCATAGTCCAAAAGTTGATTTTGAAGCCATAGTACTTGAGCACAGCAACTTGCAGCAACAATATACTCTGCTTCAGTTGAAGAATTAGCCACCATTGTTTGTTTCTTGCACTGCCATGACACTAACCTGTTGCCAAGAAATTGACATCCACCAGTTGTAGATTTTCTATCCAAGCTAGCTCCAGCATAGTCATTATCTGAGTAAGTAACCAGATCTAAAGGAGAATCTCTGGAGTACCACAATCCCAGAGTAGGAAATACTTTAAGATATCTAAAAATTTTCTTCACAGCAGTCAAGTGAGAGAACTTGGGAGTAACTTGAAACCTTGCACAGCACACACAGAAACATAATATCGGTCTAGATGATGTAAGATACATCAAAGAGCCAATCATAGACCTATAAATGTGCACATCAACAACTTCACCACTGTTTTCCTTAAGAAGTAGATGTGTAGTCTTGTCTGCAGGAGTGCTGGATGACTTTGCATCAGTAAACTTGAACTTCCTTAGTATCTCAGCCACATATTTATCTTGATTAATGAAAATACCATCTGGCTTTTGTAGTACTTGAAGTCCCAAAAAGAATGTGAGTTCTCCCATAGAACTCATCTGAAATTCTTCTTTCATCAGTTTCTCGAAATCTTTGCACATCTCTGTCTTTGTAGACCCAAAAATGATATCATCAACATACACTTGAACAAGCAAGATATCATTCTTGTCTTTCTTGATGAACAAAGTTTGATCCACTCTGGCTATATGAAACCCATTTGCAAGAAGATAAGTAGTTAAGGTTTCATACCATTTCCTTGGTGCTTGATGCAAGCCATACAAAGCTTTAACAACCCTGTAGACTTTGTTAGGATATTCAGGGTCTTCAAAGCCTGGAGGTTGTGAAACATAAACCTCTTCATCAATATGCCCATATAGAAAAGCACTTTTTACATCCATTTGATAGACTTTAAAGCCCATAAAAGATGCATAGGCTAAGAACAACCTAATTGCTTCAATCCTTGCAACAGGGGCAAACACTTCTTCATAATCAATACCCTCTTCTTGAGTATATCCTTGAGCCACAAGCCTAGCTTTGTTTCTGATAACAATTCCCTTTCATCTTTCTTGTTTCTGAACACCCATTTAGTACCTATTACCTTCTTGCCAGAAGGCAAATCACAAAGCACCCATACCTTTTGAAGCTTAAATTGGAGCAGCTCTTCTTGCATTGCTTCCACCCAACTTTCATCTTCAAGTGCCTTGTAAACATTCTTAGGCTCCATTTGTGACAGAAAACACATAAATAGACATTCATTCTTGCCTTCATGTATTTTAGATTCATATATTTTACTTATGAATCCATGAACATCAGGCAACTTTGTTTGTCTTCTAGTCTTCACAGGTGAATAGACATCCCCAATCACATTTTCAAGTGGATGTGATTTATGAATAATAGTGTGGGGAGTCTGAGGAACTGCAATCTCTCTTGGCATATTAGAAATTTCAAAATCATTGGCTTGAGCTTCCATAGTAACTGGAGTGGTGATTCCCACATCTGGTGTTGCAGTGGAAACACTTTGCCGAACAGTGGAATCTGAATTTCCACTGCTTTCAAAATTATCAGCATTCAAATTACTATTTCCTTCTTTTTCCAAATCACTAGAAGGATGAACAACTCCAGTTTTTAGTAAATCATTATTATCTGCATAGTCCCAAAGAGGTAGACTGAATTCATCTGCATCCTCTTTGCTTGGTTCATCATCATCAAGAAACTCTTCTGAACCTGCAAAATCAAAAGAAGATGTTCCTGTAGCAACAGGCACATAATTCATAGTATTTGTTAGAGTATCAAGATCAAACAGTCTTTCTGGACCAGTTCCTTTGACATTGACTTTGTTTTCCAGGAACTCTACATGCAGATTCTCTTCAATCTTTTGGGTTCTTAAGTTGAATACTCTGAAAGCTTTACTAACCATGGAATACCCAACAAAATACCCTTCATAAGCCTTTTCATCAAACTTGCCCAGATAATCTATGGTATTGAGAATAGATACATGACACCCAAATGGTCTCATGAAGTCAAGGGTAGGTGGTCTTCCCCTAAACAATTCATAAGGTTTCTTGTTCTTTGGCATTACCACTAAAACCCTGTTTTGCACATAACATGCAGTGTTAACTGCTTCAGCCTAAAAAGTAATTGGCAATTTGGAATAGGCCAACATGGTTCTAGCAGCTTCTATCAGTGTCTTGTTTCTCCTCTCAGCAACACCATTTTTTTGAGGAGTTCTAGCCACATTAAATTCTCTTTTAATACCTTTATCTCTGCAAAACTCATCCATAACTCTATTCTTGAATTCGGTTCCATTGTCACACCTAATGATTTTAACTTTCATATCATATTGGTTTTCTACTTCTGTAATAAATATCTTGAGGATACCAGTTGTTTCATCCTTAGTTCCAAAAAAGAAAACCCATGTAAATCTGCTAAAATCATCAGTCACCACAAGACAATATTTCTTATGATTCAAGCTGCTCACAGATGTAGGACTAAATAAGTCCATATGTAACATTTGAAGTGGGTGAGCAATAGATTTAACCAACTTTGACCTGCAAGAAGCTCTGTGTTGTTTGCCTTTAAGACAAGCCACACAGGTTTGATCATTTTCAAATCTTTTCTGAGGTAGACCTCTCACTAAACCATCTTTGACAATCTTGTTAATGGTTTTGAAGTTAACATGACCAAGTCTTCTATGCCATAACATGGATTCATCCACTGTGGCCTTTGCAAGCAAGCAAGCATAATCATCTTTAGCTACAATGTTGTTCATATCAAAGGTATAGAGATTGCCTTTTCTAGGAACTTTAAGAAGAATCTGACTTTCATCAGGCATCTTAAAATCCTTAGAGAGAACAAAGCACATATCTTTTGTAAAAATAACATTGTTCATCTTGTCACACATTTGTGACACACTAAAAAGATTGTACTTAAGCTCTTTTACATAATACACAGGTTCAAAGTCCAAGTTACCAATTTTAATAACACCTTTACCAGCAACTTTTCCATTTACTCCACCTCCAAAGTGACATACTGTCCATCATAATGCTCAAAATCAGAAAGATAGGACTTGTTGCAGTCATGTGCTTGAACACCCACTATCGATATCCTTGATCGACCTTTTTGTCCTTGGATGTTCCTGCACATAAGAGTAAAGAGTTAGTTTCTTTTGGGGACCCAAGCCATGATTGACTTGGATCCGCCTCGTGTATCAATATAGTTAAATCTATCAAAGGTCATTGATACACCATTGGGATTGGTTGTAGAGGTACTTCCTTTATGTTTCCATTCCCAACGCTGAGGCCTTACAGCATTGCCCATGTCCCCCCTTTTCTTATTTAAAACCCTTGCAGTGGTAACTTTTGAATGAGCAGTGGTAGCTGCTGGTTTCTTTTTAGGTACCCACTGTTGGTTATTATTAACCTTTTTAGCTTGAAAGTTTCTTTTTCCTGTTTGTGCAAATTTTGTAAAACTTGTTTTGGTGTTTGCACATTTAACAGGTGACTTAGGGTGAGCAGTGTTAACATTTTTTGCAGTGGCAAGTGTTTTGAGGCCACTTCTAAGTTGAACTGCTCTTGGGACCATTTTGCAATTAGAATTAGGGTGTACATTATGTTGATACCTGTTAGTCTCCACCCTTTTATACACATAGACTTCCCTTCTCCCAGCATGATAGTCACAATAAGCATGTAAATGATCAAAACTACCACAGATATAGCATGCCTTATTGTTCATAACAAAATTACTACCTAGTTTTTGAGATTTAACATGATTCCAACTCCTCTGGTTACCCCTAGGAGTTGTAGGCTTGTTCCTATACATCTCAGCATACCTTACAGTTGGTCTAGGTTTATTAACCGGTTTCCTAGGTTCCTCTGTAACAGTATTAACAACTTTTGGGATAGTAGTCTCTACATTCTTTTTAACATTCTCATCAACAACTGATGAGTCACTAGCACTCTCAAATACATCATTATCAAGCTTACTCTCTTCCTCACTCTTCACCACTGTGACCTTTAAAGGACCATATTCTCTTTCAAGTTCCTTAAAGTCTTCTAAACCTGCATGAGCTAAATCTACACACGGAGGTGATGGAACACCTCTTAGTGGTGGAGGCAGATATTATAACCCATACCAGACTTAGCTTTATTATATATTTGAGCATTCCAAATTTTATCAATTGACTTAGACTGATGATAACATGTGTCTACAATTAAATTGACATTTTCAATTTTCTTTTGGAGGTTTTCAAGCTCCTTTTGGTATGCTTCATTCACAGCAGTTGTATGTTCTACCTCTCTCCTAAGAAGAATCATATCATCATTATAATTTGACTCATTTGACTGATAGTGCTCTATTTGCTTTTCTAATACTGCCATAGCTCTCCTAAGATTAGCCACAGTATAATTAGCAGTATATAATTCTTTCCTTTCATTAGAGTACAAATCATTAAGTCTTTCAACTTCTTTAGCAGCCCTACATGTTTTAGAACAACTATCAAAGTTTTGTACCTCAGAATCAGAGAAAGCCATGAGAGCAAATTCAGTAGCAACAAGAGCAGATCTGAATGTTCTTCTTCTTGTTCATCAGCCATGAAACTCCAATCATAGCTCACACCATCAATAGCCAACATTTCCTTTGGTTCTTCCATAGTTGGTCCATTCTTTTGCTTGTACCATGTAGACCTGTTGTCCTTGGTCTTTGGTCTTCTACATTCTCTAGCAAAATGTCCAAACTTGTGGCAGTTAAAGCACTCCACTTTCTTCTTATCAAAGCCTGCAGTATCATCACCATTAATGTGGATAGGCTTGCCAGTCTTCTTGTAGAATTTCTTAGCCCTCATGCTAAGAAGAGCTATCTGCCATTTTATATCCATCTCCTCCAAGTCATCTTCATCAATTTGCTCTATGTCTTCATGAGTTAAGACAGAGCCATCAACTTGTGTGGAGATAAAAGCATAAAAGGTAGGATCTCCAATACTAGCAACCTTCTTTTTGGAATCTGCAGTGGTAACATTAACATTACCAGTGGAAACTTTAGAACCTACAGTGGCAATATCATCATCACTTTCATCTTCGAATCATCACTTGTCAACAATTTGACAACAATGCCAAGCTACTAGAGCTTATACCAAGTTTCCCTGCTTCTTCACCTTTGCTCAATAAGTTTGAAGTTGTTGTAAAGATCATTGAGCTTCATTGTTTCTATGTATGTTTTATTTTCCCAGACAGTAACATTTGTTTGAAACTCTGAAGGCAAACTTCTTAGAAACTTCAAATTGAGGTCTTCCTTTTCTACCTCAATGCCAAACACAGTTAGTTGTGTAACAATCTTCTGAAGTTTGGTAAAAATGCTATCAAGTGAGTCATTGCTTGAAGCAGAGAAGTTTTCATAACTTTGCTTTAACAATGTCTTCTGAGTCTTCTTTGTTGCATCATTACCACCAAACACTGAGCAAATCTCTTCAAACAGTTCTTTAGCAGTCTTGAATTTGCTGAATGCAATAATTTGGTCTCTAGGAAGAGTCATCAGCAACAGACTTCTAGCTTTAAGATCATTCTTCTTTTGAGCTTTTTCAGCATTTGATTCAGGCATAGAAACTTTCACAACATTTGTGTCACCTACTTTGGAAGTAGTGGTCACAGACTTGAAAGAATCACCAAGTTGAATAATCTCCCACAGAGCATAGTCCTGTATGAGGAAGTATTGCTCAATCAGTATCCTCCACATCTCAAACTCATTAAGCTTAAGCTTAGGGAGTCTGGGTGTAGAAGAAGAGTTTGATTGGTTGTTTTCCATCTCCATTGTCTTGAGTGAGTGAGTCAAGCTAATTCTTTGGATCTTCTAAAACAAAATATCAGAACCTGGCTCTGATACCACTTGATGGATCTTGGACACTCTCCTTGTGTCAATGATATTTTGTATAATATTATCAAGCAAGCAGAATTTACTTAAGTAATACTTAGAAGACGAATTATATGATGTATGAGAATAAACACAAGTTAACACAAAACTCAAGCTCCAATATTATTAATGAATAATACGAGTGATCTTAACTTATCACTAGGGTTACACCTTGAAGCTTTCGTAGGTAATATTGCAATATGATATGTATCTAAGACAATGACCTAGGATCTCCTTTTATACAACAAGGAGTCCTTTACAAGATAAGTATAAAGCTAACATAATAGAATATACACAAGATCTATTCTATACTTATCAAGACGCGTTTAACCTTATCATAAACTAATAGCAGTGGTAATGAAGAACTTGCAGTGGGAATACGTTTCCACTGCTAGTGTTAAACCAAGCAGTGTAAACCACTACTATCCGTGGTAACGGATTATTCCCAACAATAAGGTCATCTTGATCGTCAAATATAACTACGGGGTCTAGTTGAAAATCATCGGAATGAGATGTGGACGACTCATTTTGAACATTCTGAGCCTTGCCGGATTCAGATGTTGGCGGAGATATGAGATTCGAGATAAATATGGTTTGTTCGGGTACCTGAGACAAGCCATCAGTGTCATACACTGGGCCTGGGTCATTCATGTGTAACTTATGCATATTAGCCATCAACATATTGGTGCATTGGCCTGCAAGTCCTCCATATCATCATCTGAGTCTGCATTTGCCATAAAGCTCTGTTCTTTGTCTGTGAGAGTTCCACCAGCTTCATCATTAAGAGCCAAAAGAAGAGCCTCTTTGTGATAAGCCACGCCCCTAGTCCTAGGCTTTGGGCATGCATTAGCCAGATGTCCCTTCTCATTGCAGTTGTAGCATCGAAGACCATTCAACCCATTATGAGCATTCCCTTGTTCCACCACTTGAGCTCTATTGTTATTCCTACCCACAGCATTAAACCCTTGACCACCGCCCATCTGACGACCATAACCACGATTCTGAACTTCAACTCGTCCATTGTTCACAACAGCTTGTTTCCTTGTGTTAGATGAGGAACGAATACGGTTGTTGGACTTGTTGGTATAACGGCTAAAGACATTAGCAATCATAGCAAATCCTTGTTGCAGTGCTTCGAACGGATCGATGTCCTCATTAGCTTCACTGACGACAAGTGCTTGAGCATTGTTGTTGTTGTATGGAACCAATTGAGTTTGTTGAGATTGAGGCTGTGAAGGATCATATGGTGTGATTGTAGCAATTGGTTGAGTTGCTGGTTGAGGAGAATAACTGTTTTGAGCATATAAGGCAAGTTATTGATTTTCTGGATGTGTCGGTGGAGTAATTTGAGCACGGATAATCCTTTCCCTATCAACTTCCTTTTCATGAGGCTTCAAGTAATCGTACAACAATCCATATGTAGAATGATGCATATTCTTCGCCTGACGGAGAAAAATGACATACTTCTCCCATTCAGGACCAAGACTACTCAGGAACTTAGTATTCACTGCAATTCTTGGCATGATGATGTTGTGTTTATCCAAATCATTGATGATGTCTGAAAAACGATGATGATAAGACTCTAGTGTCTCTCCAAGTTCAATCATGAAGTGTTCATAAGCCAAGTAAATTTTGGATTCCATGTCCTCTTGATTGAGTCTGATCTTTCTATAAGAAGATGAATATGATCCCACATTTCTTTGTAGTCTTTTGAGCATCAACACTTCGAAGAATTAGGTTAGGTAATCCTAAGAGGATATATTGCATTGCAAGTTCATCAGCTTCATAGTGTAGAAGTTCCTCTGCATTCAGGTCGGTAACAGTAGCAATGTTGGATTGTTCATCTCTTGGTGGATTAGCATTTGGATCGGCGTACGATAACAAATAGGCATCTGAAATGGACCTTCCAAGATAACCTTCTTTAAGAACTTTCCATGTGGCTTCTTCAGATCACAAAATCTAAAGAACCTTATCACCCATTGATCATAGTTTCCTGGAGTGAGCATTGGAGGTCTATCAAGTGATCCAGCCTCATGAATTGATTGCTGGCTGCTTAAAGCTTCACACATCTTTGCAAACCAAGTGGGTTCCTTCATAGTGTTCCTTGATGGATGTTGATTGAATTCGTTTGTGTAGGGTTGTACTTGAAGACTTGGTGGTGGTTGAACCATTTGAGGTTGTGGAATTGCAGCAAGTTGTGGAGTATGTTGTTGACTAAATTGTTGTTGATAAATTGCTTGTTGTTGATTCCATTGTTGATGTTGTGGAGTTAGTTGTTGTTGACGTTGAGAATAAGTGTAAGGGAAATAGTTAGAGTATGGTGGTTGTGACATGTTGAAAAACTTGTGTTGGTAAAAATGGATCTTTGTAGTCGAATGAACCTTTGTTGATGAAGAATCATTAGGCGTAGTAATCACAATAAACCAAGTAGGACTTATGCGTAAAAACACCAAAGTTACGCGTAACAATGAGAGTTACGCGTAGTTTTAGCTTACGCGTAAGTAGGATAAAGATGCTAAAGTTATGCGTAGACAAAAAGTTAGGCGTAGAAAGTTAGAAGTAGGATTACCTTATGCGTAAGACTAGGCTTATGCGTAAGATGAATCTTATGCGTAGGATTTCTACGCGTAAGCTTTATGCTTATGCGTAAGTTTAGGGTTTTATCCCAAATGATCTTTACACTATCCGCAGTGCAAAAGATATCCAAAGTCGACGTGTATTCAGGCTTATCCAATCAAGAAACCACGGAGTAAACCTGAACATCAAACCACAGATAAAGTTACGCGTAAGATTAGGGTTTCACTTACGCGTAGCTTACTCGTAAAATGATTTTGCCCAAAGTTGGTTCTAAACCAGATTTTTGTTATGGAATAGCGTCAATATCACCAAAATAACACAAAAGTGTGAAACTTGATGAATTAAAATGGCTAAACAGGTTACGCGTAGAACGTCACCCACGAACAAAAATAAGCTTAAAAACGTAAATCTACGCATAAAGTTTGAAACTTTTTGCCAAAAACAGTTATTTTAACACCTTAAAACATTGAAAGTACAAGAATCTTGGATTAAAAAGTGTAAAAAATGAGTTTTTAAGCGAAGCAAAGCTCTCGTTACCTTTACGCGTAAGACCAAAAACTTACTTCAAAAGCAATAACGATTCACCCAACTATTTGGCGATTGATACCACTGTTAGGTCACTAGATTTACAACACAAGCTTAATAGAAAGATAGAGAGGCGATTGAACAATATCCAAACAAACACACGCGTATGAATGTAGCCGGTTATGCGTAAGGAGTGAATGAAAGATAATATTGAACAACCAACCTTCAAATGAAGGTTTACAAGAGTATTTATAGGAGGGAAGCTAGGGCAACACTCCTAGTTCCCATCCTTTCCTTATTGGACATGGGCCTAAGCTCATGGGCCTTCTACATAAGCTTAAGGCTAATAACAAACATAAAGGCCATAATTAAGCTACCTATTACATATGAGTAACTAACACTTGAATAAAGGTTTAGGAGTGATTCCAACAACAAAGCCGTAGTCCATCAGTTGTGATCTCATCCAAATTATCTGAGCACAACATGCTGACATGGCAACGTATTCTGCTTCTATTGAGGACATGGATGTACAGTCTTGTTTCTTAGACTGCCAAGACACAAGTTTATCTCCAAGAAACTGAACACCACCAGATGTACTTTTGCGTGTATTTAAACACCTGCGTGATCGCATCTGAAAAAGCGATTAGTGCAAAACCAGAATCCTTCGGATACTAGATTCCCAAGTGAATGGTTCCCTTTATGTAGCGAAGGATTCTTTTAGCCTCATTGAGGTGTCGTTCATAGGTCTTGACCGATAACGGAGCAAAGATATACATCAAATACAATGTCAGGTCTGCTGGCTGTTGGATACATGAGAGACCCAATAATACTTCGGTAGTTTGTAGGGTCAATGACTTTCCCATGTAAATCAGCGTCCAGCTTTGGTGACGTCGCAGACATAGGTGTGTTATAAGTATCACAACTGGTCATTCCATGTTTCTTTAAGATTTCAAGAGTATATTTGGACTGATTTAAAAATATGCCATGGGGAGATTGATGAACTTGAAGTCCTAAGAAGAACTTTAGTTCACCCATCTGGGACATTTCAAAATTTTGTTTCATTAATTTTGCAAAAGCGTTTGAGTACTTTTTATGTGTGGAACCAAAAATGATATCATCAACATAAATTTGAACAATCAAAATATCCTCCCCGTGACGTTGAATGAAAAATGTTGGATCAACAGTTCCTTTGGTAAACTGATTAGAGAGAAGAAATTTTGACAGTTTGTCGTACCAGGCCCTTGGGGCTTGTTTAAGACCATAAAGAGCCTTTTTGAGCTTGTACACGTAGTTAGGATGTTCTGAATCAACGAATCCTTCCGGTTGACCCACATAAACTTCTTCACGGAGTTGACCATTCAGAAACGCCGTTTTCACATCCATTTGATAAACCGTGATATTCTTGTGTGCAGCATATGCCAGAAATATCCGTACAGCTTCAACTCGAGCTACTGGTGCAAACGATTCTTCATAATCTATTCCTTCTTCTTGAGAATACCCTTTAGCCACAAGACGAGATTTGTTGCGAATAACATTGCCTTCAGCATCCAGTTTGTTTTTCCAGATCCATTTGAGTCCAATGACATAAATCCCATCTGGTCTTGGAACAAGTTCCCAAACTTCGAGACGTTTGAACTGATTCAAATCTTCTTGCATTGATTAAATCCAATTGTCATATGTCATAGCTTCTTTGATGTTTCGTGGTTCATCTTGACAAACGGTGAGTGCATAAACACAAGTTTCAGCATCAGTATGAAGTCGTTGTCTCGTCATGACCGGGTTAGAAGGATCGCCAATCACATTTACTAAGGGATGATCTTTTGTCCATTTATGTGTCGAAGGGTGATGATTGAATGTTGCATGCATATTAGACGGATCCAAATTGCGTGAAGATGACTCGCCAATGTCAGGAATGGTTGGAGCCGGTGCAAATGGATTGAAGAAAGAATTTTCGTCATAATCTGCGGGTGCGGGTACTTCTTGATTTTGTGTTTCATCAGCTGTGTCAGTGTTGGATGCAATGTGTTCTTCTGTTGAATGAGAATCATTCAACGGTGCATCTGGTGCAACGGTTGTTGTTGTTGGAGCAGGTGTATCGGGTATTGGAATATTATCAGGTTGTGCAGCGGAAACAGTCGATACATCTGGAGCACTACTGTCGGGAATCTCATCAAACAGAGGAGCAAACAAATTTTCCAATTGTTGACGAGTGAATTCCATAGGTGGAACAGCTGATGAAGAGGGAAAGTTAAGACGGTTGGATGCTGGTCCTAAGCGGTTTTGCTCAGAAGCCATTTCTGTAAGCTCATCAAAGTTGACATGAACGGTTTCCATCATTTGTCGAGTTCGACAATTCCAAATTTTAAATCCTTTCGAATTTTCATAGTAACCGATGAACACTCCAATGTCAGCTTTCGGCTGAAGTTTACCAATATCATCACGATCATTTTTCGGATAGCATAGTGCACCGAAGACATGAAAATATCTGATATCTGGTTTGCGGTTGTGAACAATCTCATATGGAGTTTTATTATGGCGCGTATGAATGATGGAACGGTTTTGAGTAAAACATGCAGTTGATACGTAGCTTGCCCACAAGAAATCCGGTAATTGTGAGAAAATCAACATCGTTCGAGCAGCCTCCACTAATGTTCGGTTTCGTCTTTCAACAACACCATTTTGTTCAGGAGTACGAGCAATCGAAGTTTTGATGTGTGATTCGACTTTCTCAAAATAAGCACGAAGTGTTTGATTTTGAATTCAGATTCCATTGTGCATTCTTATAATGCGAACGGTGTTTTGAGTGAACCTGAATCTTTGTGAGAAAGGTGATAATCATTGTTGGAGCTTGATATTTAGTGCGAAGAAAATATACCCAAGTCCATCGTGAATAATCATCAAGAATAACCAGAATGTAGCGTTTGCCATTCACACTTTGTACACGCATGGGACCACATAAATCCATATGAAGCAAATTAAGAACATGTTGAGAACTTGGTTCTGGTTTTGAGGGAAAGTTAGATCTCTTGCTCTTGCCTTGTTCACAAGCCGAACATAAATGATCTTTGGTGTATCGGAACCTTGGAAGACCATCAACTAACTTATGATGAGCGAGTTCTGTCATGGTTTTGAAGTTTAAATGAGAAAGCCTTTTGTGCCATAACCATGATTTTGTCGAAGTTGCTTTGGAGAGAAGACAAATCGGTGAAGATGCAATCATATCGGACATAGGAATCATATAAAGATTTGTGCTCGATTGCCGGGAGTAAGTCATGTCCTTCCAAATCACGTACGTAACACGTTTTGGAGCGAAACGCAACTTCCAAATCATCATCACAGAATTGTCCAACCGAGAAAAGATTGTGTCCAAGACCTTCAACATAATAAACCCGACTGATCTCGATGTTTCCATTAACATAATCTCCATATCCCATTATTGCAGCAAAATGATCATTCCCGAACCTGACAGTACCGATGAACTTTGAAACAAAATTTACTAACAACTTTAGATTGCCTGTCATATGCCGGGTACATCCGCTATCAACAATCCATAGAACAAGTTGAATCACCTGCAACACACGAAGACAACGAGGGTGGTATGATAGAAGCAGTGGAACCCAAAGAGTTAGTGGGTTCCATTATGTTAGTGTTCCACACATTTGCACATTTAGGAATCCATTTAAAACTTGAGGTACGCTGCAACCATTGTTGCCATAACCAATTATTTTTCGCTTTGGTCTTAGTGAAGTCACTAGGTGAGTACACTTTCTTAGGAGATGTTTTTGCAGCAATGGGTGTGTCTACAGATTTCTCAGAAACTACACTGTGCACCTTCCCTAAATTCGATTTTGCAACTATTGGGGACCTAGAGGGAGGGCCAGTTATAGATTTCTTAGAACGAGCTAACAGAGAGTTTGCAACACATGTTTCATGATTACCAGACATCATACTCTTACGACAAAAAACACAGGAAGCATGAACATTTGAAACGTTTACAGACTTATCATTTGTTACATTGACATTAGAATTACAAGTTGCCAAATTTAAATCTAAAGCAGATGCAACATGATTTTTATTCGATTTCCTAAGACGAACTTCTACTTATGATGTCGGACGAGTGCTCTTCCTATGTTGCGAGATCCTAGTATTTTCTTGTTGTCTCTTATTCTCGGATCTTCTAACATTAGTAGACGCAACTATTCCTGTAGAAGTGGAAGAAAGCAAATTAGTTCCCTGAGTTTTATCAATTATATACATGCCAGGAGCAATCACGTTTGTGTTACTAGACTTGCTAGATTCTTGTTTAGCTAGCTTTTCTTTAAGCTCAATGATGATGTGTTTTTGATCCTGAATTATGGAATTTAATCTTCCTTGTTCACCCAACATTTGTTGAGTGTATTCAACATGGTGATCAAGTTCTTTTGGCTTCGAAACGAACAGTTTTAAGAGAATCAAAAATCGTTTGATATTCCTTTTTGACTTGTTCAATCTCTTGTTCATATTTGAAAATTTGACATTTTAACTACGCATTTTCATCATCAAGAAATTCGACTTTTGATATTCGCGACTGTTCCAAAGAAAACTTTTCCATTTGATTTTGGAAAGCAATTTCAGATTCAATTGTTTGAGACTGACACCATTGAAGTCGTCGTTTAAGTTCAGAAATCTCCATTGAAAGCTTAGATTAGATATCATCATTTTGTGAAAACGTTTTTTCATTTTCCTCTTTTAATTTCTCAATTTCATGCCTTAACATCTGATAGTCCATTTCCAACGTTTGAACCATATTGAGATTCTCAGCAGTTAACACAGTATCATTCACAGAAGCAAATTCACAATATATAACCACAGAAGCAATATTAGCAGAAAGAGCATCTTCTAATAATTGATCAAAGGCATTTTGAAGATCTTGGTTTTTGCATTGTTCTTCTGATACGGAGTTTTCAAGTGTGTTAAAAGCTTCAATCATTGAAGTCACCTCTTGTTGAAGTTCCCTTTCCCAGTGTGTTGCACACAGACGCAAATGTGCGACATGAGGTGAAATTTGGGTTTGAAACATTTGTCTTTGCTCTTGATGAGTGTCAACCACGATGCCTCAGTTAATTCAGAAAGATTATACGATGGTGTTGAAATGACATTCAGTTTGTAAGAGGCATTTTCTCTTGTGTAATCATATGGTAAAATTCCATTTTGTCGCATGTTTAAGCGACTTCGATCATCTTGTGCCCATTGTTCCTCACAATCAAATACAACAAGTTGCATGCATGGATCTAAAACACATTGAGCACTATACAATTTGGGCATTTCCTTGAGAGCTGTGTGAAGAAAACGTGGGTGATTATACCCAAGAGCAAAACATTTTGAGTCATCAGGACTCGGGAGTAAAGTTGACATTTCAATCTGTTTGACTGAGTGGCCAATATTATATACAACAGTGCCAAAATCTTTTAACCGTCTTTCCAATCGAAGAATTTCCTCGATTTGATCATCAATGCGTTTCTTAGATTTCTTTTTGAATTCAGAAAAATTTGACCGACTTGTTGAAAAATCTTGTTTAGTATTGGAAAGTTCCGTTTGAAGATTTTCAATGTTTTTCTGAAGTTCGGACTTTTCTTGTTCAATTTTAGAAATCTTTTCGTTATTTGACGCAACAATTTCGTGCATTTGATGTTGAAGATTTTGTTCGTTAACGTAAGTTTTTTGAAAGGACACTTCAAAACTTGTTTCTCGGGTGGTTTTTGTTTCAAAATCATTTATCCGTTTTCGACAACTCTCAAGTTCAGCATTCAAGGAGGTAATCTCAGCCCTAAGGTTTTGGTTTATCTCATTACATTTTGTAGTTTTGGCTTGAAATGGCAGAAGTAATGAAGTCAGATATTCTGAATATGGACCATGAATTACTTCCCTCTGTTCAATATGCTCATTATTTTCGTCATCACTTAGTTCATCAAATGTAACCACAGGGTTAATTTGATCAACTTCATTATGATTAAATAATGATTCATGTTGAATAGATTCTTGCTCATCAGTGCAATCGCAGACACAATTGCATTTATGAGGCATATATCATTGTCAGGTACCTGAGATAGACCGTCTATGTCATAGACCGGTCCATTCTCTGTTTGACTAATGTGATGTTCTTGCATATTTGCCATCAAAACAACTGCAGCATTTGCTTCCAAATCTTCATATTCATCATCTGAGAGAGTATCTGCCATAAAACCTTGCTAAGTTTCACTGAGTTCTCCTCCTGCTTCATCCTTGTATGCCATCAACATGACTTGTTTGTAGTAATCACCCCCTCTGGTTCGTGGTTCAGGACAAGCATTAGCAAGATGTCCTTGCTTTTTGCAATTATAGCAGCGAATAGTAGTCCCTGAAGTCGGTGAATTCCCTGTTTCCACAACTTGAACATTTCTTTTGAAGTTATTACTACCCGATCCCCCTGCTGATGTTTGACCATTCCCAGAATACCCACTTGTAATCATTCGACAACCACTAGTTCTGTTTTGAACTTCAACTTTGCCACCTTGTATAACTGCGTGACTTGTGGGATTTGATGATGAACGAAGACGATTGTTTGACTGAGTAGAGAACTTGGAGAAGGCTTTAGCAATAAAGGCCATTCCATGATTCAATGCTTCAAAAGCATCATCTTGATCATCATTGGTTTGAGCATAGTATGCATTGTTAGAATCACCTTCGGGTTTGAGTTGATGAGAAGGTGTGGGTGGAGCATAAGCAAAGTGACGTTGTTGTTGATCAAAAGCATGATTTGACTTTGGGTAAGGATTTGGATAACCATGTGCCATGAGAGCAATCTGATCAGCAATTGGTGGTGGAGGGAAACCGTATGTGCCACGAGCTTCTTTATCTTTGAGAACCTCATATTGATGATGTTTCAGATAATCATACAACAACCCATACTTGACATCATGAAGATCCTTGACTTGTCGAACAAAAGTAACATACTTATGCCAATCTGGTCCTAATGAGTTCAGAAACTTTGTGTTAATAGCAATGGTTGGAAGATCAATCTTATGTCGATGCAAATCATTGACCACATTTGTGAAACGATGATAGTATGATTCAAGTGATTCCCCAGGCTCAATGGTAAACACATCAAAGTTGTGATACAACTTAGACTCCATGTCGATCTTATTCAGTTCAGTGCCTTCCATCAAAAGATGAATTTGTTCCTACATAGCTTTTGCAGTTGTCTATGCATCAATACTTTTGTAAATCAGATTAGGAATTCCAAGAAGTATTTGTTGCATAGCAAGCTCATCGGCTTCAAGATGAAGTAGTTGTTCTGGTGTTAAACGGCTCAGTGGAACAATTGAGATAGTATCGGGTCTTGGTGGAACAGCTGTAGGATCTCCGGGAACAGTTTCAGTTGGCATTTGAAATGGTCCTTCTAGTGTCACCTTCTTCAGATACTTACCATGAGGTTTCTTGAGTTCCATATACCTTAGAAATCGACTTAACCATTGCACATAATTTCCTGGTGTAAGCATTGGAGGGCGAGTATCTGAACCAGCTTCATGAATCGATTGCTGACTTGTAATAGCTTCACACATTTGAGAAAACCAAGTTTGTTGTTGAGGGATTTGTGGAACCATTGACATTCGTTGTTGAACTTGTTGAGGAGGTTGTGGAGGAGCTTGTTGAGGGGCGTGATGTGGGGGTTGATAAGGATAATAGGAGTAATGGGGATAAGGATACGGTGGTTGAGACATAATTGTTGTTGATTGATATAGTGAATTTTAATTTTCCCTCCAAAAATAATTATGAAAAAATTTTCTCCCCCAAAATTTGAAATTCACTATAAAATGCAATTCTAATGTTGTAATAAAAATTTGAGGTATGACAATTTTGACGCCAAATTTGACCCGAAAAATTCGAATTTGGACCCAAAAATTTGAATTTTTGACCAAACTTTTCACAGTTAAACCAAAATTTGAATTTCGCGTAAAAATTGAATGTTTAGTCTCCCCTAGATTTTTTTTTTTTTTTTTTTTTTTTTTTTTTTTTTTTTTTTTTTTAATAAAACTTGTGTAGATGTGTTGTGGATCTTTAAGGATAATTAAGGTGGGTGTTGTTTAGGTTTAGGTAGTTAGTGGTGGAAATCCAAACTTGCAGAATCTAAACTCGCAGACAAGAAACTCGCAGAAGAAACTCGCAGCAAGAAACTCGCGCATAACGGGATGCCTGAATGACGTTTAAACCCTAAAGTAGTTCTCAGACACGGTTTTGTGAAATCGGTTCTGTATGGATTCAACGTACGTCGTCAGGACGACACGTCGTGTTTTATTTATCTTGTCATTATGGTAAAATAAAAATATTTTTTTTACGGGATTAATAGTAAAAGTCAAATAGTCAAAAGTCAAAGTCAAAGGTCAACTTTAAAAAGTAAAAGGGTAAAATAGTCATTTTACCTTATGAAAATTTACGGGTTGCTACATTTACAACTAAACAATTTATGCAAACATTACTTGATGAACAATCAGATAAAACATGTGTGCATCGCACGGGTTCGTAATGGGATGATTAACAAAGAGAAACATGTAGTAAAAACATAGAAAAAAGGTAAAGGAACACAAGAACAAGAAATCAACTATACACTAATACAAATCAGCAATTTACACAACATTACGTGATGAAACCTATGTGCATCACACGGGTTCGTAATGCCTCACTTTTAATAATTATTAGGTAACACTGATAATTAAGCGTGCTGATTATAAACTAAACAATAATTGTATTGTTTAGTTTATAATCAACACATTTTGGAGTGTTTCGTAAACTATAAAAAGAATATATTAGATTGTTGTATATCTGAGCCTCACCATCATACTTACAACTCAACAATTTACACAAATACACGATAAACAATTAGATAAAACTTGTGTGCATCGCACCGGTTCGTAATGAAATGATTAAGAAAGAGAAACATAGAGTAGAAACATAAAAAAAAGTAAAGGAACACAAGAACAAGAACTAAACTATACACTAATACAAATTAGCAATTTACACGAACATTACACGATGAAACCTATGTGCATCGCACGGGTCATAATACTTAGTATTTTAAACAAGTGTTTTTATTAATTAAAACTAGCTAAACACTTAATTATGTAATTAAAACTAATAAAACAAATAATTAAGTGAAACTTTGTCCCCAAGGAAAATTTAAATCAACTTCTAGAAGGTATATCTTTTAAAAATATTTGTTCAATCATTTAAAAAACACACTAGACAAATGAGTGTCTACAAACGCTCCGCGGATCCATATTTTATACGGACGGATCCGTATTTTACGAATCCGCGGATCCGCCAAAGCTCTAAAATGAGGCTGAACCCACCACTATAGAAACACAATTTTCAACTAACCTTTTGAGTAATTTTCTGTAAATTCTCTTTATCATACTTTCATTCTAGCATCCATTAAACTCTGTGATCATTCCACTTGCTATATAACACATTCTAAGTGATTCATAAATTGCCACATTGATTTCAAATGAACAACATAAGAAGATCTCCAAACTTCTAGGTGTTGTAGCTGTTAGTGTCTACTTGTATACATTGTTGTTGAACTTTGCATATCATTGTAGTGTCATTATACTTCACCATCATACACCAAACTTGTTAGTCGTCATCATACACCAACGTAGAAGGATCAGTTAGTATTTCAGGTCATAAAATACATCGTGTAGTAAGGTTGGTCTTGCCTTGGAAAAGACTCGATATCTAGCTTAGTATCGGTAAAGAAGTGAAGCGACATTGTAAGGGTTTCTCCGCCGAAAGGGAGCTTGTTGATATAGTGCTTGCGAACTCTCGAGTTGGGTACTCAGGGAATGGAGTAGGGCGAAGAAAGAAGCGTCGTGTAGAACCACTATAAATTATTGTGTCTTTGGTTTGCCTTTTCCATTTCTATCTTGCATTTGTTTATTGTTTTGTTGCTTACATCTAATTGTATATCGTGTTGATTTCTGATGAGGTGTAATTTCATATTTTTAAGGGGTCATTTAGCCTCTAAATTCGTATATATGTGATAATTTATTGCCTTAAATTGTTTCTGTTTGAGTTTTAGGTACTCGGAAAATGAATGCTGGAAAAAGACGAGTTTCGGGCTAAAAACGAAGAACCGCCATGAGAAGGGCTTGTAACGGCGTCACAGCCATAAAGGTGACGTCGTCACCGGTGAGAGCTGACGACTCAGGCTATGGAGATGGCCTCAAGCTGACGGTGCAAGACCAAGAAATTGGAAGCTGACGATGTCACAACCCCAAAATGACGCCGTCACAACTAAGTCAATGCAATATCAAAACCATAGACAACAGCGAGCTGACAGCGTCACGCTTAACGAGTGACAATACTGCCTGGCTTCTGCCCATTCCACCAAATACGAGCAGAGTCTCGCAAGGTTTATGTAAACATTTGGCAAGCGACAGGCATAACCCACTTCTGTATTCGAATGGCCCCTTCGAATGAATGCAAAAAGTTATCTAGATCACCTTTTCCATCATAAGTACCTATCTGCGAAGGTATTTTCAGCCCGTCGGGTAAAGGGTAGTTTTCGATCCATCTTACAAAGGGGGTGACGGAGCCCGTAGGTTTCGAATACAGGAAGTTATATGGTGGTACATACATTGGGGTAACGTTATATGGATTGTGATTCGGGGGCATAGCAGTAGGAGATTGGTTAGAGTAAGGTGGATAGGCTGTGTGTACAACAAAAGGAGGATTCCCTCCCATGGGGAATGATGGGTACATCAGAGGTTGTCTAAAGGGCAAATTCCCATAAGGTTGAGGAAAATTAGGGTTGTTAGACTGACTATTTAGTGGAGGATATAAACCATGAGGATAGGACTGAGTCTGGAAAGGGGGTACATATCATTGGGAGGAAGACTTCCTCCTATATTGATTGGAGGCGGATTGTCTTCTATGCCTGATGCATGAGAAGGCTGTAACGGAGCCCTTGCTTTTTTCCTTCCCAAGTGAGCAACTAACAATGGAGGTAGGTTCACCTTAGTGTTTTCCATTCGGCTGCTTCTCTCATTAGAATGCTCATTCCTACCTTTCGCTTCCATCCATTCTCTTCTGATTGGAGCCCACTCTGGAACTCCTTCAAAACCCACATAACTTCTATTTGACCTTCGACTGATATGAGATCATATCCTTAGTGCCAAGCGTGTTGCCCTTTGAACAGGAGGCATAGGTTCCATATCGATCTCTTATCATAATCATCACTAGATTATTCCAACTCCCTTCGCATCTCTGTGTTCTGAGCTTTTCTCCTACGAGCTCTCATCAAAGATTTTAGTGTTTTGAAATTGGCTTCGACAAAGGCCGGACTGATGACAGGTTCCGGATTTGCTGACGTCGAAGCTTGATGATTAGGCGTTATTTATGGGTGAGATCGTGTTGTGAAAGTGGAAGCGGTTATTGGGGGAAGGTTGTTGGGATCATTGACTGGCATTGGAGTTAAGGTCGAAAAACCCGGTGGAGGGGGTATCTTCTCTTCCTTGATCCATGCCGGAACTGTAGTGAAATTGGTTAATTGGTTATAAAGTTGGAAATAACGTGACCAATTGTAGCGGGTCTCACGGATGGCGCCACTGATTGTACAATAACTTGCATTATCAGGCCTTGCGATGGTGATCAAAGGATAAAGGGGTATGTGATTGAGCCAAGCTTGTTAGTAACCTGAAATAAGAAATACAAAGACACTACGTTAAGTCATTACGCAGGGGTTGGACCCTGCAAACCACCTCCAGCGTGCGAATGAGTATATAACATGGTAAGTAGATGTGTTTAAGGTAAAATGGGAGTGTTAAGTGAGCAGACCATCATCAATAACCTGTCCAAGCTATTTATAGGGGAGGAAATAGGCCTTAGAGAGCTTATGCACAAATATCAGAGATCATGGTAGCGTCCTATGATTTCAGGTAACCGCTAGAGCTTAGTGACCCACTATCTTCACCTTGGTAGGAAAGCAAAGGAGAAAGAGGGAACGTGGGTAAGACCAAGTCAAAGTCTTATCCGTTCTAATATCTTCGAAGGCTATACCCTGAAGGGCTTAAGGCTTCGATTGGCGAGTTCCCAACTGGTAACCATATCATAGATGTATGGTTTGACGCCAATAAAGATTTTAGGAGGTTGACTTGGACCTTCGAGAAGAAGGCTTCGATCTGGTTCGAAGGGGTTTCTTTCGACCTGATCGGAGGCTACGTCATCAGAAAGAGAAGTTGAGGTGACACTGAGATGACAACGTTATTTGGTCACCATTACTACTAATTTTACGGCATATTGGTTATAAAATTTTCGTAAAAAGAGAAAGCCGATGTGACATTAGTATCTTCGCTTGCGTGGTGGGTTGCATGGGTTGCCTTCTTTAAGGCACGACTAATAAACTATAAGGAAAAAAAAAAAAAAAAAAAAGGTTTAGTAAAAGATAAGATAAAATAGAAAGAAAGAAAAGGGGTGGTACATGTAAAATGACGATGATAACGAAGGAAAGAAGTCGTAACCAGTCAGAGACTACTGAAACTCCCTGACTTGCCCACCGACACACACCCCGTGAAACCCCACTACCAGCGGCTGTAAAATAATGAGACACAACATCACATTCCAACAACATAATGGGTAATTGCGGCACTCGCGAAGAATCCGCTGTTGTTTCAGACGCTCAAGGTACCTTTTTCCAGATCTATTTATTTCACCCATTTCATTTAACATAATCTTTGTTGCTGATTACGGGGAAAATACTAATAAACTTGATCTATTAATTTAGCATAACTACACTTTTACACTAATTTTATTTTTACTTTGTTATACTTGATCAATCATGCCCATACATTGTTAGCGGTTGACAATTAATTTGGGAAGCTAAATAAATAAATAATATAGACGTTTTTTTTTTAACATTATTATTACAGCTTACTTTTAGCACGTCTACAATAGTGTCACTTTTACTTGGGGGTAATGTTGATCTGTTATGCTCATACATCTTTAGCAGTAGACAAGCAAATTTGTCCAACTGAAGTAGTGTTATATAGACAGTTAAAAAAACATATTTTTAGAATGACACTTTTGCATTAGTTTTACTTCTACATAGGGGCATTTTAATAAACTCATCTATTATGCCCATACATTTTTAGCACTAGTTAGTTAATTTAAACAAACTAAAATAGTAATATGAACCGTTAATTTTGAACTCTTACTATGAAACTTAATGATGACAGTTAAGCAACAGCAGTTAAATCAAGGGGTATTGGAGAAGAAGCATAGCCGGTCGATATCGGATCTAAGTGATCCTTCCACGCCTCGTGGTAATATTGCAAATGTTCTTGAAGACTTGCGAAATAATTCGTTGCTGTATACTCATGTTATAGCTTTCACATTGTTTGAGCTTGAGACGATTACTAAAAGCTTTAGGTCTGATTATATTCTTGGTGAGGGCGGTTTCGGGACGGTTTATAAAGGTTATATTGATGAGAATGTCAGAGTTGGGTTAAAGTCGTTACCAGTTGCGGTTAAGGTTTTGAATAAGGAGGGGCTTCAAGGTCACAGAGAATGGCTTGTAAGATTCTTTTATCTTTTTGCGTGTATGGTATTTGTTATGATGGAAGGTGTTTTGATTAATGCGTGTGACGGTGTTTCTGTGTGACAGACGGAAGTTAATTTCCTTGGTCAGCTGAGACATCCGAATTTGGTGAAATTAATTGGATATTGTTGTGAAGATGATCATAGATTGCTTGTTTATGAGTTTATGTTTCGTGGAAGCCTTGAGAATCACCTCTTTCGAAGTATGCACCATCCTTTTCTTATAATTGCGTCAAAATCCTTTTTAGTCGTACTAGTTAACATTGTTCGTCTATTCTTTCTGGCATCAATAGTGCATTATAAAACATCAGAAGCCATGGTTGCATTACTGACTATCATTATAACACGCCTTTCTGTTAGTACTGTTGGAACTAGTAGTCGTAGTAACATTTTGTAATTGCTAGGGGCCTAGGGGGAGAGATTGGAATTATCTATTTGCATCTTTTCACTTTGTTCTAGCACCTAAGAATAAATAATCATGTATATTCGACCCATTAAACAGCCTAAAGTTATGCTCTTGTCGTAGTATAAGTTACTTCTTACTGATACACCATATCCTAAAACCATGATTCTGTCGTGTTTGTGATCCAACCTCAGTTTGACAAGCTAATACTGTAGTAAAATAATCATGTAATTTACTAGGAAATAGGGTTCTTGATTGCTTAGTAATCGAGAAGGTAATTACGTTCTGTCTTGAGACAAATGGTAGGCATTCAAGAATTGCATTGTAAATTTTCTGTTTCATTTCAAATGCGCCTCTTGATGGCTGGTTCTCTATTTATGCCAGATATAATTTTTACCGTATAATTTTTCTTCTAATAGGAGTAAAGAACTAATAGGATGTCATTGGACTAGTATTTTTGTCAACAGATAGAGACCTCTACATTTTAGGTTCACTTGATAAGCTTATGCGTCAACATGTGAAAGCCACATTAAGGAACCTTTTTTTCTTCCATCTTGAGCTCTCATCGTCAGTTCGTCACCACTCATTAGTGTAAAAATACTTTATTTTTTATCATATGTCATCAAGCACTGCTATGATCATATAGTAACATCTTTGTTGTCCGACACCATATCCCTAAATGTGTCTTTTTGTCATCAAGCACTAGGCTCATTACTTAACCCGATTTATCGTCTAGCATTGTAGCTCAAGCATTGGTATCTTATGTAACCGTCATTCTTTTTTGTGGTTCACAAGGTTGTAAAAATCGCTCGGCGGTACCGTGGCGGTTGACCCCCGCCAAGCGCCATAGGCGCCATGGCGGTGACCCTAAATTACAAAGGAATTTATTAAAGAAATGAATATTAGCAAGATTAATTATAAAAACTAGCTTAAATTAGAACAAAATCAATAAAATCGGAGTTAATTGCCGTGAATTTGAAAAAAAAAACCCTATATCTGAAGTTGACCACCGTTGACCGTCGTTGACCGTCGTTGACCAAACCGCCGCCAAGACCGATTTTGACCACCAAGCACCGATTTCTGACCGATTTTCACCAAAACGCCATGTTAGACCGATTTGAGAAATATCGTGGCGGTGGACCGCCGATATCCGCCATGGCCGATTTTTACAACACTATGGTTCATCATGTATAAACTGGCTGTTGATTCCAGTTTCACTTTAAGTAATGTGTTATTATCATGAAAAATGTACACTTTGTCTTGATCCATATGTTGATGGAAGTCTATGACCTACTATGTAGTTAAATCGGACGATATATCGCCGATATATCATTGAGATCTCGTATATCGCCCCTAAAAAAAATATCGGTTCAAAATATCGCCCCAAAATATCGGATCCGATAATATCGGCGATATTTCGCGATATTTGGGCGATATTTTGAAATCGGCGAGATGAACGATATGGCGATATGTTGACTTTCATTTTTTTTTACTTTCAGAATCTTAAAAACTCGATCTAGGGCGCGTTAAGGTGTTTCAAAATGCGTGTGGCACGAAAATAGAACCATGAGACCTTAATCTATCATCTAGGATAGGTGGTGTAAATGTTGGATTTCGCCGGAAAGTTGGCCGGAAATGAAGACGGCGCCGGAACCCTAATGGGTTGGCCGGAAAATATAGAGAGAGAGAGAAAGGAGGAACATGTGTGTGTGTTTTGTAGTGAGAGAGTGAAGAGAGTGAAAATGAGATAGTGGGAAGTTAGGGGGTATTTATATTATGGTTTTTTTTGTTTAATTTGTTATGATTTTAATATATATATATATAAATATATAATTAATATTCTAGATAATATAAAAAACCGATATCTCACCGATATCTCACCGCGATAACCGATATTTCAAATATCGCTCCTTGAACGATATGTGATTTTCGACCGAGATAACTACATAGATGACCTATTAACAAATACCTAGAAGCACAGGAAAATATTAAAACCTGTTGATAAAAGTCAATGTTATCAATATCCTGTAATGGTTGCTAATGGGAAAATATGTAGATGAATTGGATTATTACCCTAAATGGAAATTTTGCGTTTCTCTGACAACCCAAATTTTCAAATTTTGCATTTCTCTGGGAGTATTTAATGGTTTTCAGATTTTTGTAATTTTTCTTTTTGTTATCTGTTATCCATATCCTGGAAAGTCTTTGTAAATAAAGGATTTGCTACATTTGTGTCTCATGGGGAGGTTCTATTTACTATCACGAGGATACTATCATTGTATGCTCACCCACAATCCTTTGATAGGAAAGAACGTAAAAGACGTGACACAAAAAAACTCAAATCAAAATTAATTACTATCACATTTTTATGCCTTTTGGCATCATGTGCAATTGTCATGTTCTAAGGAATAAATGTCACCACATATGGTGTCTAGGAGTGTCAGGAAGTGAGGTTACAACTAAGGATTCAGTGTGCTCCCAACACATTTCAAAGTGTATCATTAACTTGAAAGCTAATAGAAGTTCACCAAATAGTAACTCCAACACAATCATGGTAGCTGTAGGCCACCATTCCGGACTCCACCATTTTGACATCTAAACCTCAGTCTAGGGGTGTGCATTGTTTGGGTAATAACCGAATAAACCGAAACCGAATCGAACCGAACTTATAACCGGACCGAATTTGCCAAAAATTGAACCGAACCGACTAAAAATTCGGTTTGGATACGGTTTTGGCTATCTAAACCGAAAACCGAATTTACATAAATATATATACTTTTTGTATATTTATATATACAAAAAGACCATTAAAGTTTTATCCTAATATAAAAAAGACTCTTTATGCTTGAAATAATTTTTATTTGCCAAAAATCTATATAATTAAATTAAAACAAAATATAATGGTGTAATTCGGGTTTTTCGGCTCAACCCATAAACCGAACATAATTCAAATTCGGTTTTCGGTTTGACCCAGGAAAAAAATTTAACCGAACTAACCGAACCGAATAAACCGAACAACCCGATAACCGAACCGATGAACTCACTCCATAACCTTCTTTGACAGCTATCATAAGCAAATGTTTCTATTTGTCTTAGTTTTTTTTTTTTTTTTTGGGTAAATATGGTTTCAAACCTTTTTTGGCCAACTAATCCATGGTGTTTGAGCCCTCGACACACAGACACAAACCGGGTAAAGTCTTCCCCTTTTTTGGGGAGGTTGGCATGGCTGCACCAGAGTTATTTGCACAACTGAGCAGGAATTGAACCTGAGACCACTCAGTCACTCACATATTAGTGATGACAGTCACGAGTCTTTTACCACTAGGCCACCCTTGAGTGGTTTTCTCATAGCTCCATTGCCTTGTGCCTTTCCAGTTTAGATAGTTTGATTGATGAAACAAAGGAGTATAATGATTCTCCATTCCTTTTACTGTCCCATCCGTATTTAGTTACCGAGTTCTTTCTGTGGTGGTGAAGTGTTATGTAGACAATTTGTTTATCAGTGGTTATCTTCTGTGATTATGTCATCTTATTTAAGTCAGTAAGGAGAGCTTTAGGCTAAAAACATAAGGAGATTTTAGAAGTAAGTTTAGTGTTAATGTATGATGGGCTTCAATCTACGCTTCCTTACTCACCATTTTATCAGTCAAAGCTATTCAACGAATGTTATATCACACATGCGAGCTGTAATTGTGAGACTTTGTAGATTCCATGCATTCCACTCTACTATGTTTTGCGTGGGTTCATACAGAGCTCAACAGCTTTTGTTTGCTAAAACCGCAAATAACGAAGCTCACTACTTTTGGTGTAGTAAATTTTCTCTTATGTAGAGATTTTGGTTATGATAGAATGGGTGTGCAGAGGTTAAAAATGATGTCATTGGGGCAAACTAAAGAAGCGCGGTCAAGTTATGGTGCTGGATCAGATTTCGGCTTTTGGTGCCCCCCTTTTTTCTTTCCCGTAGTTTGAGGCCCCGTGCGTTTGCTTTGCTTTGCTCGTGCCGTCTAGGCTTGCCTGCTTTCTCTTGCCCTGTTTTTCTTTTGATGCCTTGTCTTTGCCCTGCCTTAGCTTTAGGCCCGTGCGTCGTTTTGCTTTGCTCTTTGTTGCCCTCTTAGGCCTGCTAGCTTTTCTTTGCACTTCTCTTTGCTGCCTTACCTTGTTTTGCCTGCTTTTTTCCATACTTGTGCTTGTTGTTTACTGTCTTATGATCTCTTTCCTTTTCTTTCTCACCCGCACACTTGCACTTGCCGGAGGTCTCGTTGGAAGCAGTCTCTCTACTCTCTCTACTCCTCTCTACTCCTGGGTTTACCCTGGGGCAGGGGTACGATCTGTCTACATTTTACCTCCCCCATACCCCCGCTGCGGCGGGATTTGGGTATGTTGTTGTTGTTGTACTATGTGTATGCAGAAATGGCAGCTTCACACTAGGCGAAGTCTCAACTGTCCTATATTTTATAGTTCATTACTCGTATGGTCTCTGTGGTTTTACCAAGTTTTCACATGTAATCCATCGACTTGATTAAAGTGCATGGATAGTCCCCACACAGAACAAAGCACACAAATGGTCCTCATCGGTAGTTTTTAACTTGAAAACTATGCACATACATGACCATCCAGTGTAACTTACTCTATATTTGAATTTGCTCTCCTGCTTTTATAATCATTGTTGTTTCATGCTGATGACCAGTTATTGTTCTAATGCTTTTATCAACCTTTTTTACATTGTAATTGGTTCAAAGCTTGTCTGACAATGCTGAACCTTTAGTAATCTTTGGTCTTTTGAAGCATAGGTCTTTCTTTGAAAAGGCTTGTAGCGTGGGTTTTATATTTTCTTGACCTAATTGGAGTGCTTTATTGAGGTTTTCAGAAACGAGTGCGCCTCTATCGTGGTCAACAAGAATGATGATTGCTCTTGGGGCAGCAAAAGGCCTTGCCTTCCTTCATAATGCTGAACGACCTGTAATATATAGGGACTTCAAGACTTCTAACATATTGTTGGATTCAGTAAGTGGATTTTTCCTGACTTATGCATCTTTTTCATTCCCTTTAGCCCTTCTTTTGTATTTAAGTGTTCCAAAAGTTGTTTGATGGGTAATAAGTACTGTGGACCGGACCTGCAGGATTATACAGCTAAGCTATCTGATTTTGGTCTTGCAAAAGCTGGACCTCAAGGGGACGAGACCCATGTATCAACGAGGGTTATGGGTACCTATGGTTATGCTGCTCCTGAATATGTTATGACTGGTATGGTATCGATGTATTATAATTGCTTCAGCCTCTAGTCTACAGTATCGATTGATCTGTTTCTGGTGTTTAGGTTAGAAACTGACTTTTGTTGAGCTTAATAATTTCAAATCAGTAGTAATGCCAATAAAACGTGTACAATCAAATCCACAGTAATCAAAGAAGGCTATTGATTCTTTACCCAAAACAAAGAAGGCTATTGATTGGGGCTCTCATTAGATTATAACTTTATTAGGAAATCTGATTACTATTCTCAGCTTTGTCCATATGAATGCTTTAAAATAGATATTCAGATGGTAAACTCGTAAAAGGTAAAAGTGCATTACTTTGGCCCAAAGTCACACGAAACGCGGTTCGCTTCGGTACGGGAACGGGAAACGCTAGGTCCCTAAAATATGGTACGACGGGGGGTAGGCTCATTTCGGAACGCTACGGTACGCTCTGGTTCGATGTACCATAAAACTTGGTATGATGTACCCGATTCAGTACAATGTACCATATTAATAATAATATTACATTCCTACATTACGATACGTATAAGCCAAATATCCATATGACATTATTAATATTCAAAAGATTGTTAGGGACATATATCATAAGTGAATAAAATTAAATTAGTTGAAGTAATTATTGGTTAAAATTTGGTTTGTTGTACCAATTCGTTTAGGTACGCTGTACTAATTCATTTTGGTACGCTGTACCGATCCGTTTTGGTACGCCGAACCAGTAGACTTCGATACGGCGATTGATGATGTTTGGGAACGCCGAAAATAATGATTCGGATCGCGATTCCGAGCGATCCGGATCGCGATCGTACCACGTTTGGGTACGAACGATCCGGAACGTGGAACGCGGCCGAGTCAGCCTTTCCTGTGACTTTGCTTTGGCCAAATATCCTTCAGATACATCTATCTGTTATGTGTATGACCAAATTGGACATTTTGGAATGGTAAAATGATGCAACAGGGAAAACCCCATATAATTTTTGGCAACGTGTTGAAAGTTAAAATATAGACATGGTAACATGCAATGACCATTCTTTCAATCCCTTACAATTTAGGTACACAAAAAAAACTACATACAGCAAAATGTTGCATTTTATTATTCGGATGAAGTATTAAACTACTAATAAAATACCAAATACCAGTAGTTACCTATATAGGAACAGATATGAGTAATTCCAAATCTGTTAACATATGTCATATTCAAATCTGTTAACATATGTCATATTCAAATCTGTACATTTTATTTTGAACATCCTCCTAGTATGGATGCAGAGTGCTAACGGACATAAATGTTGAATCAGCGACAAAAATCTGTTTATACGTTTAAATGAGTGATATATAATTCTAACCTAAAGTTTGAACACAATCATAGGCCAGTGGAGAAAGATGTTGAGACACAAAAAAAAACATCAAATCACTTCTTTCGTGTGAATATGTTATTATGATTTAGGGGGAATTGCATATAATATATCCCTCCAAAAGTGAATAATTGCACATATATCTTTTGTACAGCTTTTTAATACACATTGTACAATGGTTTAATGCATGATTTTGATATATATGCAATTTTGCATCTTTGGAGGAACATATATGCAAATTGCCCCGATGATTTATAGGTGGAACATATATGCAAATTACTGTTTTTCCAAATAGCCAACATATGCGATATAGTTCCAGGTCAATATGTGTATCTTTAATGTTTTGTAGGCAAGTTATGTCATTGAAAGGAGTGACATAGTGGTGAAGATAGCCTATTACTTATAATTATGGCACAACTGGAATCTTATCCTTGAGAATGAAGCAGGTCTTGCATTGTATTTTCAGCAATGTTGCAAAAATCGCTAGGCACTAGTCGGACAGTCCACCTTCTACCTAGTAATTGGCCTAAGCGGGGATTAGTCAGATTGGAGTTTTCCTTAATACGGAGTATATAAATTCGGAAATTGCATGTATGACATAAACATACTATGTCAAATTTCAAATAGTTCAAAGTTCACATAGTTTAAAATTCAAATATAAAAAATTAAACACAATAATTCAAGTACCTAAAAGTTCAAACTTAAACATATCAATTCGTAAAGGGAAAAAAGGCTAAGGAAAAAAAGAACAAGAAAAAAACCCAAAAAGTTGACTGTTTGATCGCCTTGGTCAATGTTTGACCAACTAGATCTGATTTTGATGGCTAGTTCCGAGTTTGACCATTTCTGACTAAATTGGCCGATTAACTCTAAATCGCATCGGAAAGCAAGGTTGCAAAAACCGCTAGGCGCTAGTCGGGCGGTCGACCACCGCCTAGCGCCTAGGCCGCCTAGGCGGATTGAACTTTTCTATATAAAAAATGTAAAATTATATGTATTTGATATAAAATATGCATAATTTATATATTTTATATAATTATATTAATTTTTTTAATTATATATCTTTTGTATATGTTGCAAAATTTACATTATGTGTTGTTTTGATTAAGTTTTGATATACTTTTATTAAAGCCCAATGAATTATTTGTTATGCTTATTGTATAAACTTTTTAATGGGGCAAGAAAACACTTATTATTAGGGTTACACAGCATTAATAACCTAGCCTTCACTTCTTCTTCTCTCTTCAACCTCCCCTCAATTAAAACAAAATTAAGAAAATCAAAACCCCAATTGAAGTCAACTAGGGTTTCAATTTCGGATCCATAACTTTAAATCAACTAGGGTTTCAAAAATTAAAAACCCGAATCAGAAAAACCCCAATTGAAATTTAAAACCCCTATTTAAAAAAAAAAAAAAAAAAAAAAAAACGTTAGACTTTTGGTTGACTTTCGTTGACCGCCTAGGCCGCCTAGACCCACTAGCTCCGCCTAGGCGGATGTTTGACCGATTTTTGACTTTTCCGCCTAGCTTGGCCGATTTGCCCAAAATCGGGGCGGTGTATGCCCGCCTAGCGCCTAGGCGGCCGCCTAGCCCGCTTTTTACAACACTGTCGGAAAGTACCCGCCTAGCGCCTAATCACTGCCTAGGCCGATTTTTACAAGACTGGTTTGAGACTCCCATCACAGGTAGTCAAGTATTTATGCTCATCTAATCATCTTCCAACTTTTAGTCTGGTGACCATAATGTAGGTGCATACATCTGGTTCTTGATGTGATGATGTGAAATTTGAGTTACAATGTTAATAAAAAATGAATTTAATGTTGAACTCACTATCAAGTTTCAAGATTGACATGGCTCTGAAGTTTATGAGCATATGATTCAACATAAATAAGAAAAGTTGGAATTACCAAATCCATATCTGAATCATACACTGAACCTTTTGTAACTCCTCATTCATCTATTTGTCAAGTTTTAGTCTGTTTCTTAAGATTTAAGAACATACTCTTGGTGAAGTTATTGAGGGAACATGAATATCGATATATTGGCTAGTGTTTGTGTGTTTTTGATGGATTTAGAATGAATTTGTGTATACATTACTGTTGATCTAAAAAATTCTGATGATGTGGAGCAGGTCATCTAACGGCAAGGAGTGATGTGTATAGCTTCGGAGTTGTTCTTCTGGAGTTGTTAACAGGAAAGAAGTCTGTGGACAAGACGAGACCAAGCAAGGAACAAAGCCTGGTGGACTGGGCGAGGCCAAAACTGAATGACAAAAGGAAATTGCTGCAAATCATAGACCCAAGATTAGAAAGTCAGTATTCAGTAAGAGGAGCTCAGAAAGCTTGCAGCTTGGCATATTACTGCTTAAGCCAGAACCCAAAAGCAAGGCCACTAATGAGTGATGTGGTCGAGACGTTAGAGCCTCTACAAAGCAGCAGCAGTAGTTCAAACGAAGTCTCTTTAATATCTCCAGTAACAGGGTTTGGTCGTCCGCTAGTCACAGGTAACCATTCGGCCTATCAAATGCATCACAAGTTTGTTCAAACTGTTGGAGCTGGTGCTGGTTGTCGATCCGCAAACCCAAATTGTTCTCCTGGACCCCCGGCAGCTTGTCGGGTCAGATGAGAAATGTGAAAATCATATATTAAGCAAGTAGTAGTTTGTAAATTTTCTTTTCAGGGTGTGTTTGTTTCTTGTACCCAGCAAGGGTGAGTTTACTGATTGGTACTTGAGATGCTTTGTACATGGTATGATGTAGGTCCTGTTTTGAAACTTGTCATGTGTTTTCAAATGGTTTTGAAATTATTGTGTGAAATTGGTCTCAAGTATTGCATTAATATCTAGCGTCTTATTAATTTTCTTCGCCATAAGGTAATTTGAAAGTTTTTCATAAATATTAGCGCCAGTGTGGACTGATTCCAGTCACAGCAACTCATGGGAGACTTGGTGCTATTTGTGGGCAACCATGGACTTGCAACCGACTCACAGGGCTTTGGTTTATTGTCAGTGGCGGTACCAGAAACTTTTTTAAGAGGGGGCAAAAGTTGAAAGTAAATGTCAAGTCGGGTCATGTCACTAACTCGACCTTTGTTGATGTAATGACAACGATTTTACTTTGAATGAAAGTGAACTTGTTTTGCTAGAACCTAAACTAGTTGTTACTATATGGACAATATTTATGACGTACTTACTTTTCCCGATCGATATTAATACGAATAGAGAAAGCGAAAACATAAATTTAGATTACAAAATATAAAATAGCACAAAATCGAACATTAGATCATCTCTTCTAAAGTAAAGAAGGTCCTTAATCGATAGATTAAGATGTAGCTGTTGGTTAATGTTTTACCATTATATTCTTTTATGAGGGCAGAATAAAATTGTGCATCATGATCATCCAAAGAAAATCGACATTGATAAAAGTCTTAACATCAACTAAAAACTTTGTGGGGGCAACCGCCCCTACAGTGAGACAAAAAGTAGGAGGTTTAGCTTCAAAATCTTCTAGATGCGTTAAGTCGTTATGACAGAGAGCAATTTCTTTTTAGCGGAATATATACTTGGTCCGAGTTTGTGGTAGTGGACACCTTCCATGTAGATTTAGAATGACACCGTAAAAACAACAATAACATGTATTTGAGGTTGCCTTTGAAAGATACCTTACAAAAAGAGCACGAGAACCTAGAACATAAAAGAAATAATAGGAATCTAGAGTTGAGATCAATATAGAACTCATATTTGTCATATAACAAATGAACCAATCATAACCCTCCATTTTTTATCTAAATTAATACAAAATCATTTTCCACCTTTTTTTTAAAACAACATATCTTACAAAGGGTAAATCTTCAAAATATAAAAAATACACCATCGTGACGAGAATTAAATTATCTTTCTATAGATATGCACTTTTACATATTTTCGAAAAACATTTTTTTTCAAAAATTCCGTCCGAAAAATCATATATGATTTTTACGAATCATATATGATTTTAAAAAATCATGTATGATTCGATTTTTACGATTCATATATGATTTTTACAATCATATATGATTCTCAAAAATCATATGTGATTCGTAAAAATCGAATCATATATGATTTTCACAAATCATATATGATTTTTGTTGACCGAAATTTTGAAAAAAAATTGTTAAAAATATATAGTAATGCATATCTATAGAAAGATAATTTAATTCTCGTCACGATTGTATAATTTTTATCGCGTAACGATTAACAGTTTGCGAGATATTTAATTTTTTAAAAAATTGTGAAAGTTTATCATAATAAAAAAATGAATGGCTATTATTAGTTGATTGGATCTATGGTAAATTTTGGTTCTATATTGAACTTTTGCCTAGGAATCTAACGTTGTAAAACTAGCTTTGAATCTTCCGTATGAACGTAAGTTGTAAACATACGGAGTAATTTCAGATATCGTTAGGGTGAGATAAATAAATATCACATAAAAATAAATATCAAATAATTAAATTCACTTTCACCTTTATATTTAAAAATTAAATATATCACAAATCGTTAATAGTTAGATAAAACTAATTATACCATTGCGACAAGATTAAAATTATCTTTCTGTATAGATCCAATATTGTATACTTTTGACAAACTAATATTGTATACTTTTGACAAACTTATTTTTTATCGTTTATTGCAGAATCCTTTACAAAGTAAGGAAAATTAAAAATGCTAGAAAGCCACTCACAATGTGACAAGTGTCCCCCATTCACTCCTTATTTTTTTCTTATTAAATTCGGTTAGCGTTATTTTTGTCATTTTAACCCGTTTTTATATTCCACCCCAAATTTCAAACGGAAATAACTTTCAAACGACAAACTTTTACGAAAAACCGATTTCACCATAATTTTTAAAATTCGATTCTCTTTAATTTGGTATAAATATTGATAAATATTTCAAACTTTTTTTTACATATAAAATAGTTTTTGATTTTCTTTATTTTTTTGACATTTTATGCCCTATTTTTTACCTTCATAAATGTCGAATCGTGAAAAACTTAAAACATGAAAGTTATTGATTTTTGTTCACTCTTTACCCAGAAATTTAAATCACTCAAATTCGATGTCATATGGGTAAGATATCACACGTTAAAGATGGTGTTTTACTCATATTTGTTGCAGACAAAGTGTTTGATGAAATGTCTAGCTTAGATTTTTAGTGTTAAAGTTGAGCTAAATGCACTAATTTTTGTCCCACAACGCATTATTAATCATTTTATTAATGTAAGATTCAAAAAGTGATGTTTTTTAATAGTTAATGTTTTTAACTATTAAAACTGATGAATTGATGAACCAAACCAAACTGTTTAAAAAAAAAAGCATAAAACCAAAACTGATGAACCTAACCAAACTAATGAACCAAACCAAAAACTGATGAACCAAACCAAAACTGATGAACCAAACCAAAACTGAAACTATGATTGATGAACCAAACCAAACTGATGAACCAAACTAAAACTGATGAACCAAACAAAAACTGAAACTATGATTGATGAACCAAACCAAACTGATGAACCAAACCAAAAATGATGAACCAAACGAAAACTGAAACTATGATTGATGAACCAAAATAAACTGATGAACAAAACAAAACAAACACCAACATGTTAAGCTGAAACTATGATTGATGAACCAAAATAAACTGATGAACTATGTTTGATTTGGTTCATCAGTTTTGTTTGGTTCATCAATTTTGGTTTGGTTCATCACTTCATCAGTTTTAATAGTTAAAAACTTTAACTATTAAAAAAAATCACTTTTTGAGTTTTACATTAATAAAATGATTAATGATGCATTGTGGGACAAAAAATAGTTCATTTAGCTCAATCTAGACATTTCATCAAACACCTTGTGTGCAATAAATATGACTAAAATGTCATCTTTAACGTGCGATATCTCACTCATATCATATCGGATTTGAGTGATTCAAATTCCTGGGTAAAGAGTGAATCAAAATCTAAAACTTTTGTGTTTTAAGTATTTTATGATTCGGCAATTTTTAAGGTAAAAAATAGGATCGAAAATAGCAAAAACATCAAGAAAATCATGACCCAATGAATATGTCAAAAAAAAAGTTTTGAAATAATTAAAAAGATTTATACCAAATTAAAGAGAATCGAATTTTAAAAATTATGGTGAAATCGGTTTTTTCTAAAAGTTTGTGGTTTAAGAGATATGTGCGTTTGAAATTTGAGGTGGAAAAAAAATGAGTCAAAAGACCATATTACCCCTGGGCGTATTTTATGTGTAATTTAAAGTGGGGGACACGTGTCACACTATGAATGGCTTTCTACAATTTTTAATTTTACCACTTTGCAATAGATCCCCAACCTTCGATATATTACACTATAAATGAAAATTTTATTTTATCTTTATTATTATTATTTTTTTTTGTGTGTTAACACAACCCCTAAACTACAAACCCTAAACCCTAAAAACCCTAACCCCTAAACCCTAAAAACCCCTAACCCCTAAACCATAAAAAACCCCAACCCTAAAACCCTAAACCTCTAAAACCTTAAACCCCTAAAAACCCTAAACCCCTAAAACCATAACCGCTAAACCAAAAAAACCTAAACTCTATCCGCTAAACCGTAAGAAACCTAAACCTTTAACCCCTAAAAAGCTTAACAAAAAAAAGTCAAACCCCTAAACTCTAAAAACCTAAACCCTAACCGTAAACCCTAAACCCACAAAAAGTCGGAACAAAAAATTCGTCGAAAGTATATGACTTAAGATATCAAATTAAAGGTAATTTTATGCTTGTCGTGATGGTATGATTAGTTTCGTCTAACGATCAATGGTTTGTAAGATATTTAGTTTATTAAAAATGAAGGTGAAAATTTATTTTATTGTTTTGATAATCAAATGAATGATTGAAAATGGTTTATTTAATCTTTAGTTTTTCTTTAATCTTTATTTAACCAAACTCTCGTTACATAAATATCAAAGAGGAATACAATGAATATTTTATGAGTTGTTGCATTATAACCTAATGCAAGATTGTTTTCTTATATAGTTCATCGGTTCTACTTTTATTGTTCTTATTAATATTTAGACTAAAATACACCGTTGGTCCCTAAACTTGTCAATGCGCATCGTAATGGGACAAACCTTGCATTTATCATTGTGGGGAGTCTAAAACTTGGGTTTTATACTCTAGACAAGTCCCTTGACCAATTTTCTGTTAGTCAAAGTCTGTTATTTACCCTATGTGCCTTGCACATGAGGGCAAAATGGTCATTTCATTGTTTTGGTTAGTTATCCACAACCTTAGGGACTAACGGTGTATTTAATCAACAAAATTATAACATCACCACCACCACCCTTTCTTTATCTCTTTTTCCTGCTTCTCTCTCTAAATTTCTGCTTCTCTCTCTAAAATTAACACCATCACTATTCTCAAATCACATAAACTCCTCCACAAAAAAACATAATCTCAATCAAACACTATCACCATTCTCTCTCTAAAATTAACATCATCACCATTTTCAAATCATGTAGGTTGGATTAAAGACCCAAAAATGGTGATGGTCTTTAATTATTTTGACTTTAATCGAACCAAATCCAAACCAAAGTGTAGATTTTGCAACATCATTCCACATTATCGAGGTGAACAGTGAACACATTAATATATCATCTGATGACGTATAGTCCGTATTCGGGTCATGAACCCGGCCAATAACGCTACTAGCAATTGGGCCCAGTACGCATGGGCTAAATCAGTAACGGTTGGGGCCCACGAAGGCCCAACCCAAAGTTATGTATGGCTAACAATATCGGATATCCCCTATCTTGGGAGATAAGCATTCGATAACCGACTTAGGCGGGATACGCCGAAGCTTGAGGAACACGAAACCAACAAGGATTTTGTGTATATATAAAGGGTATCCCTTCCTTCGTTAAAGGTACGATTTACAAACCCTAATTCTCAACTATACCCTAAACCGATTACTTACTCTCACGCCGGAGGATAATCGTGGGAAACAATCCCACGGTAAGCCTAACGGTGTCTTTTGTTTTCTTAGTGCGCAGGTCTCAAGCATTAAGATCTAATTGATGTGGAATCAGAACCCAAATAAGGAACGCCCAACTTTTGTATCAACAAGTGGCGCCATCCGTGGGACCCAACACTAAGAACTAGAATGACGAAGCAAGGAAACCAAAACCAGCGATCGCATGGCGACTTACAAGGAAAGAAACAACAGAGCGGATCAGCCTCCAAGCAAGCCTCTGGGACAACCAGCGTGGCTAAAACCAAGGCTCGATATGGTCTTCCCAATAGTGGAACCGCGACGGGACAACCCATGCCACCACAACAACAACCAACGTGGAGAATCCGCCACGTAACCTCTTCACCACTCCCCTACCAGAAAAACATCTCACAAAAAGCCAGGCAGCACCTCTCAAACCGGAGACCCGAGATGTCGAAACAGATGCTCTAGCGCTGGAAGGGGTTACGCTGAGTTAGAGCCAAGTGACTTCAGTATCTCAAAACTATGAAGCCTTGACCGCCCTTATGCTGAGGAGGCGAGGAAAAGGTCAAGTCGAGCTTGAAATCCCGACTAAACTTTGACACGAGTATGAGGTATCTCCATCGCACCTTCGAAGGAGAGGGCGGGAAAGATAGCCGCAGACCTCCGTGTTTACCAGATTGGAAAGAGAGTTGAGGATGATGCAGCAGGTGACCTGCGAGCACTGGAAGAATCTGAAGAGGATGGACGCGCGTATCAATATCCACGATCGGCTTGGAAGCCGCAAGATTCATGACGACAGGGACGACGACGCTCCCAAGTGAAAGCCCTTCAAGCTCAGATTCCAGAAGACAGAGCGTAAAGCGCCGAAAGAGAAGAAGTTCATCCTCTGGAGACTCCTTAGAGGTTTCGGCAAGCGCCGACAAAGGGAAACCACGTTCTCGGTGATTCCTCGACAACGGGGATAGCGAAACGGGACACTGAAGTCCAGAGGAAGATATCGCGACCGTGGAGGAGGAAGATCTATCTTTTCCCTGGCGCCGCCAAAAAGTGGATGCGTTCACTCGGCGCATCAGTGATTTCTCAGAGAATAAGAGAAGGCGCATGCCGCCAATGTGAAAACCTATGATGGAACAGGCGATCCTGACGATCACCTAAAAATTTTCGAGTCAGCCGCTACCATCGAAAATTGGCCACTGCGTGTGGTGCCATATGTTTAATTCCACATTGGTGGGTAATGCATGAAATTGGTTAACAAGCTTCCACGCGAAGCATTGACGGTTTTGAAGAATTTGCGAAAGGCGTTTCGTCTGAACTTCACTCAAAGGAAAAAGTGCGCCAAAAACCCTGTCGAACTCGCTAGAGTAAAAGCAGCGCCAGAATCTACAAGCGCTTATGTGGAGTGCTTCAAAGATGAGTGCATACGGTTAAAGCATGCCCGAAATATGAAGATCTCGGGGTTTATGAATGGGATCAATAACCCAGAACTCATTAAAAGATTAAACGACAAGATCCCCCAGACCTTTGATGAACTTATGAAACGGACAAGGTCCTTTATCCAAGGAGAAGCAGCCGCGGCGGATAGCAGGAAAGGCTATTGATGAGTGTCTAAATACTCATCATTTTTGTACAAAATAAACTGCAAAATCATCTGAAAACACTCAGAAACACATCAAAATGATCAAAATATCACAAATCAGTGTTTTATGTGTTTTAAATGCAAAAATATCAAAATCGGATGAAAAACATATCAAATTTGCAAAAATTGCAGTTTCAGTCCCCCAAGTTTCTAAAATTGTCAAAACTAGTCCCTGAGTCAAAATTTCAAAAGAAAAATCATCAAAGGTCCTTTTTAAATCATAACTTGTCAAAATTAGTCCTTTGGTGAAAAATGTGAAAAGTTTGAGAAAATTACAAAAATGGTCCTTCAAGTTTGAAATTTGGCGATTTGGTCCACTGGAAAATGTGAAAGTGGCAACTTTGGTCCTTGAACTATTGTTACTTGTCAATTTCAGCCCTTGCATCAACTTTGCAGATTTGGCGCTTCTAGTCCCTACAGTTTCAGAAATGGCAACTTAGGCCCTTGAATATTAACCTATTATTAGCCTTGGCCCCTTGTCACAATTCATTTGACCACCTTGCCATCTTTGTATTTTGAACCTGTCATTGGACCCCTTTTATTAAATACCAGTCAAACCCATTTTGACCACACCTTCCCTCTCTCCTTCACGAGATAGCCAAATCCACCATCATCACAACCTGCAATCCCCTGCTAACACTCCATCCACTCCACCATCATCATTTCCCCCCCCCCTCCAAACACAAAGAGCCAAGGAAGCATTAAATGCACCCCATACCTACCCCTGCCCCTCCACATTGTTAAACCAATTTTGGCGCCAAAAAGGTTTAAACGGCCAAGATTGATTTTAGACATCCAAGGGTCAGTATTCGTGGTGGGATATGTCCAGAAAGATGAGAGAAGTGCTTTGGGCTTATAAAAAGCAGGGAGAAGCAACAAGCAAAGTAGTTAGCTTTTATTTTTTTACAATGTATGTCGATTTGTAACTTTTTACTTCTTAATTAGTCTTTAGTGGTAATTTCAAACTTCTTTGTAGCAAACTCAAGTATTTTAATGTGTATTAACTGATTTCAAGTCTCAATTCCAAGTATTTGTTGAAATTGCATACTTATATGCCACTCTTTGTCCAAATTTTCGGCTATCCTCATGTACAAGCTTTACTCAACTTATTTATGAGGTCACACAAGCTTATATAAGCTCATAATAGCTTTCTATAAGCCTGTATTTAAGTTTCAAGCTAATTTGCATATGGGTCAACAAAAAGTCAAAATGGATCAAAAATGATGCAGAAAGGATATGGGTTGATTCAGGCATGAATGTGGGTTGAAATGGAAGCTATGGGTTGGTTTGTATTAGGTTAGAGGTCCTTGGTTCACTGATTTGCATGCCATTGTGGCTTGGACAAATTGTAAGTCATTTTAAGTTCTATGTGCATAATCTGTATTTGTAGAATAAACAAGCTCAAACATGTTTAATCAGATGTGTTTAGGTCTAGCTAAGTTAGTTTAATCATAATATCTAGTTGAATCATGGTTTAAATCTGTTTTGTTGATTATCAGTTGAAAATAGGGGTGTTTGGCTTAATCTGTCTATCTGTCTTTTAAGCTTATGCAGTTGTTCATTTCTCTTAGCTCATATTTGTTAAGTAAAACTGAACTCATTTGAGTCAAAATTTTGGGTCTGTAAAGCTAGAAGTCAAAACTTCTTGTGAATCTGTCTCACTTGCTAACTGTTGAGATCAAGGATTTGCAAATCCTTGATTTGTGTTTAAAATCATCAAACATTGTTTGCAATAGCTTTAGTTTATCAAATAACATAAATCTCAGTCATAAAATTGGATCTAAAGTTCAAGTTAGTCAAAGTTTATCAATATCTGCAATAGTCAAAAGTTTAGAAAATCTGTTTTGAGCTCACTTAGAAGGATTTTTCTTGAACTAACCTTTGGGTCTAATCAAGTAAGGCTTGGTATTTTAGAAAGCTCAGCTGGTGCTCTTTATTGTCATCATTTTATCTGATTTTTACAAATTTTATAAAAGCTCCAAACAAGCTCATCTTTCAGGCCAATATGCCCTGCACCACTGTATCCCGGTTGGTACTGAGTTTTTTCTCAGTTTGTGCAGCTGGTGCACAGGGCTCAAAAGAGCTTTCCATGATCTGATTTTTGGCACAATTGTAGCTAGCCAGGTGGTCTATAGGACTGCATAAGTGGTTTTTGGTTTTGCTTATTGGATAAGCTGGTGTATAAGCTTAAACAGTAAGGGTCATCACTGATTTGCTTATTCTAGCAGTTGGCATATATCATTGATTTGAGCTTATAGATTGTTAGGAGTAGGTCTAATTAGTTGCTAGTAGCTTATTTTAGTTCATTTTAACTTCGTAGCTGTTTGGTGGATTAAATAGCTTGTTTGCTTATTTTAGTAAACTTATTCTAGTAGCAGTTGCACTACATCTTTCATTTCTCACACATTAGCTGCTTATTTCTCTATTTTCATAGATTCATGTTATCATTTTAGAATTATCCTGAGAATTTCATAATTTTTAGTCACTATTTGCTATTTTTCTAGATTTAAATTAGTTTTTAAGCATTTTTAATTAGTTTTAAATACAAAAAATTCAGAAAAGGTTCAAAAAAATAATTTTTCAATTTTCTTAAGTTTAGATAAATATAAAAAGTGAAAAAAAGTAATTTTCCAGATTTTTCATAGTTTATTTGGTAATTTTTAGTAATTTAATTAGTTTTTAATAGTTTAAAATTCATAAAAAATAGAAAAATAATCAGAAAAATACAAAAATAGTTTTGAAAATTCTAGTTTGTTATTTTAGACTTTTCCATTTCATAATTTCATTTTTCTAGCTTTGTTTCCTATTTTCTTGTATTTTAGGTAATTATTTAATAGTTAAAAATAGTTTTTAATTAATAATAATTAGATAATTAGTTATAAAAATAGTTTTCTTTTTCTAAAAAGTTTCTTTTATCATTAGGATTGTAAAAATATTATTTTCATATTTTTAGGGTTAATATTGCTTTAGTTTCACTTTTTAATCTGTACGTCGCGTAGATTTTAATTTCCGTTTTATAAAAAACATAAAAACAAAAACATCATTTTAATTTTAGTGATAGCGTTTATTTAATAGATTTTATCTTTTTAATTTCCTCTCATTTGCATTTTAGCCTTTGTGTTTGTTTGATATTTCTGTAGTTATAATAATCAAATCATATTCCCTTTTCGTTCAAACTTCTCGATCACTACTCGTTGATTGATCCATTGCATAGCTTCATTTGGGACATAACGACCCGGGGAGACTCTATACTCCTCAGATCTTCATTGATTTCGTGCTTGAGCAGTTTTAAGCTGGTTACGGTCCGCCATTCACAAGTGGCGGGGTTGTGTGATTTAGCTTGACTGTTTGGCGCGCATCAAATTCTTGGCGCCGCTGCCGGGGAGCTGTGCTAATTGTCCTACGTTTAGCAGATTAGTTGTTTGAATCCTCACTCTTTGTTTATATCATCCATCTCTGTATATATATATATCCATGTTTTCTTCTAAAAAATCCAAAAACCCAAAAACATCCAAAAACGTATAAAACACAAAAATATTTTTCCTTTTGTTTCTATATATGTATCAATAATAAAAATACAAAAAGATTCGTCGTTTTCTTTAATAATTAACAACTTAAAAGATTACCACCGAAAACCAAGGCAGTGCACTACCTAACTGGGGGTGCGACCATAATAAGTTCCCGAACTAAAGATTTAAAACTTGTCTTTGTGTCCTTGTGATTGGTGTACCTTTTTCAAAGAAGCCATTCATCTTGGATTATTGGTTAAGTTCACTGTTGTTTTGCCTCAATTTTGTGTTAATTGATTTTGTTGTGATATCGACGTTTCAGAACCAGAAAACCCATAAAGATTCTTCTCACCCTGATTTTTATAAAACGTCTTCATAATTCTCATTCTCATCTGAAAGAATTTCATAATTCCCATTTCTCTTCTTAACTCTGAGATCCCTTAGAGTTATCTCTAGTGCATCTTTTCGTTCTTCTAGATCATTGAGTCCTTTGCGTGATCTAGCAGAAAGTCCTAGACGACGTTCTCGTAGGCGTCTTTGCCCAAATAGTCGAACCCGAGATTCGTACTATTTCAAGCAACGCTATGGCGACGAAGCGTACTATGGCGAAATGCTCCGGGGCACCCACCGAGGGTTATGGAGATGCCATCGTTTTACCGTTATCAATTCCGATCACTTGAATTGAAGACACATTTGATCCAACTTGTGTCTACGAATCAATTCCGCGGTCCGATCGAGAAGACCCGTATGCACACATCCGTTGGTTTAACAAGTTAACTTCAACTATCAATTTCAAGGATGTGCCACAAAAAGTCATCAAGTTGATGCTTTTCCATTCTCTCTTGAGGGACAGCCGGATTTGGTGGAAAGAACCCCCTCGATCTATCGAAACTTGGGAGGATCTTGTTCAAAAATTTGTGAATTACTTCTTTCCTCCATCAAAGGCGACTAATCTTAAAAATGAAATTTCTGGATTTCGTCAAAATTTCGATGAAAATTTTGGAGAGGCATGGGAGAGATTCAAAGATCTCCTCAGGAAATGCCCCCATCATGAATTCACAGAGCTTCAACAAGTCAATATCTTTTATAATGGGTTGAACTGTAACGATCAAGATTCTTTGAACGCATCCGTGGGTGGCAATATCTTGAATCGTAAACCTAAAGATGTGCTTGAAATTTGCGCGAGTAAATCAAAAGTTCCTATTTCTCGAAACAAAGTCAATGTTCCGAACACTCCGCTTCTTCATCCGAGTAACTCTTACGAGTTAGCAGCTCCGTTAGCCGCTCTAACGGACATGATCCATTGTATGATGAAAGAGGTAAAGGAAATCAAAAGCGAAATTCATAAGCCGGAACCAATCAAAGCCATAAACAAGGTGTGTGAAATTTGTAGTGGTCCACACGCGTATTATGATTGTCAAGCAACCGATGCTTCTCTTTGCCAAGCTCCCGTAGCCGGTAAACCACAATCAATACCGACCACAAGCTGATCCTCACTACCGTGCACCTAGCGGTATGACACCACCTGGTTTTCCTCCTGTGCAAAACCATGGCAATCAAAACCATGGCAATCAAAATCGCTTTGTTTCGAATCAAGGACACAACTTCAATAACTCACAAAATTTCAATCAAAACCGGAACAATTTCAACCAACCTCAACCATATCAAGCTCCTAATCATCAAAGTTATCAACAACCTCCTCAAGCTCCCATGCCAAATGACTTCATGAAAATGACTAAGTCAAACATGCGTTCAATGCAAACTCAGATCAATAACATGAGAGGTGAGCTAAAAAGGGAAATTGATACTACATTATCTCGGCAGACAAATGAGTTAAAGAATATGATGAGCAGTTTCATGAACATGAATATGAACAAAGCTTCGCCATCTTCTGGAGGACTCCCAAGCAATACTATTCCCAATCCTAATGCCGAGTTGAAAGCCGTCACCACTCGTAGTGGTAAGACGCACAATGGACCTTCGACTCCAATGCCCCCTCCTCCTGTGGCATTGAGTCAAGTTACCAAGGAGCCAACGGACAAGGTGCAATTCTCAAGCCCACGAAGTACCGCACACGTCCCACCTTCGGTAGTCCAAGCTTTAAGTCCGGAACCCGATGTTCCGAAGAAAAATCCTGAGCCAGAAAACACTTCCATCCCGGCTCAAAAGTCTAGTCAGCTTCCTTACCCATCAAGAATGAATGATGAGAAGCTCAAAGACAAAAACAAAGAGCAAATGGAAAAATTTTTCCAAATCTTCAATGAGCTTCACTTCGATATAAGCTTCGTTGATGCTCTCGTTCTAATGCCTAAATTTGCATCCACGCTTAAAGGCTTACTGGCCAACAAAGATAAGTTATGCGAGATGGCGAAAACCCTCTAAATGAGCAATGCTCAGCGGCCATTCTTAATAAGCTTCCCGAAAAGCTTGAAGACCCTGGCCGGTTTTTAATCCCGTGTGATTTCTTGGGGATGTTTCAATGCTCCGCCTTAGCCGATCTTGGCGCTAGCATTAACCTCATGCCACTCTCAGGTATGGAAGACTGTCTCTTCCTGAAATTTCATCCACTCGTATGACACTTGAGCTAGCGGACCGTACCGTAACTCGTCCACTTGGGATAGCCGAGGATGTCGTGATGAAAGTGGGAAAGTTTCACTTTCATGCCGACTTTGTTGTAGTAGACTTCGATGCAGATCCTAGAGTTCCCCTTATCTTGGGGAGAGCTTTCTTAAGAACGAGTCGTGCTCTCGATTGATGTGTTCTTGCTGAAGAGTTGACCATACGGGTTGACAACGAAGAGCTCACATTGAATATCAACCAGAACTCCAAACCTCTATACAAACAAAGTGTTGCCACAATTGATCAAAAATCTGAAAGAATCAATGCAACACTCTCAAATTTCAAGGTTAAGAGTGTTCACCAAAACGTCTTTGAGCTCAAAGCTTTGAAAATTACCCCTGGTTCAAACAAATGGTTTGAAAGCTGTACCAGGGAATTCAAGAGTGTTCTTGATGATGACGATGATCTAGAATCGGAGACTTCATCGGAAGTGGTGGAAATCGCTAGCTCTAAGAGCACACCACTTGTCCCACCTCCGGCATCGGTTTGTGCGCGACGAGATTGTTAAGTCGTGGATGAAACCAAACTCTCTTCAGTTTCATCTGAGTTGGATGATGATGATTGTGATCCAATGGGAGACATTCTTCCCATTGATGAATTGCTAAAAATTGATCCATCATCTTCTAGTCCTATTCCGACTCTTCCATCCCTTCTCTCACTACTGATGAGGAAGATAACAACTTTTGGAATGAAGTCGATGCATTTCTTAGTGATGAGTCAATTCCAACGGGAATTGATAACACTTACCTTGATCCAGGAGGAGACATCCTTTTTCTGGAAAGTCTATTGATTGAAGAACCGTTTCCCACCCTCCCTCCCGGACCTTTTCTTGACAATCACCATCTAAGCTTCAAGTTTAAGCTTAAAGATGTCAAAAGCGGTGATTTGCTTCTCTCTGGCGAGGAATGGACTTGCATTCTCATGTGCGTCTTTATTCCATTCTTCACAGATGGTGTGGTTGCTCTTTCCCTTTTCTCTTTCGGGAATGAGGACACCATCTTTGACCCCGGTATCATCCTTTATAGTTTCTACTATTAAAAATACCGCGGTTATATCTCGTCGGTGTGGAACTTTCTGATGTTCATATGTTCATTAACATTGTGAACGAAAGTCCGATCGAGATTGGTTTTCCACGTTACTTTCCCCATGAACCAATGAATGCGGGGATCGAGTCAAGCTAGCGACTCGATAATCAAAAACAGTAGCATGCCATATGGGTTTTCACCCATATTTTTGTCTTCTCACCTCTTTCTACCACCCTAGTGTGGGGGGGTTGCCCACATGTTTAAAAAAAAAAAAAATCTTCTTTCTAAATAATGGCCGTAGTATTTCCTTTTACGTTCTTTGTTTCGGCATAACCGCCGGTACTTTGAATATTGAGGGCAATATTCATTTCTAAGTGTGGGGGGTAATTCTCACGAATTTCATATATTATCTATTCCCCGTTTTTGGCCAAAAATTTTTTTTGGAGTAAGTGTTTTACACTTTCTCATTTGGTTATCAGTCCGCCATGTCTGTAAGACAAAAGGATTGGCTAATCCAGGAGCAAACGGCTCTTGGTAAAGATTGCTCAAATCCGTTTATATGGCTTGCAATTTGCCCAAAATTGTATGGTTCTCAACTCACCATATCCTAAAAGTGAAGAGTTGGCTAGCCCGCAAGGTTATGGCTTGTGGTAAAGGCAGTGGAAAAACCATAATTGGTAATAGACTCACCAAAGATAATATTGATAATTTATCTAAGAGTTGGCTAGTCCAGAAGGGTACGGCTTCTGGTAAAGACAAATCAAATCTGTTGAAAGTTTGGGCGGTGGTTTGCTCAAAATCACATGGTTATCGATGTACCATGGTTCTTACTTGAACTGAAACATTTGGCTACTCCAGAAGTAATGGCTTTTGGTAAAGAGATTAAAATCCATTATGTTTTCTCAAATCATTGCTAGGGACTAGCAATATCTCAGTGTGGGGATTGATGAGTGTCTAAATACTCATCATTTTTGTACAAAATAAACTGTAAAATCATCTGAAAACACTCGGAAACACATCAAAATGATCAAAATATCACAAATCAGTGTTTTATGTGTTTTAAATACAAAAATATCAAAATCAGATGAAAAACATATCAAATTTGCAAAAATTGCAGTTTCAGTCCCCCAAGTTTCTAAAATTGTCAAAACTAGTCCCTGAGTCAAAAATTTCAAAAGAAAAATCATCAAAGGTCCTTTTTAAATCATAACTTGTCAAAATTAGTCCTTTGGGGAAAAATGTGAAAAGTTTGAGAAAATTACAAAAATGGTCCTCCAAGTTTGAAATTTGGCAGATTTGGTCCCTGGAAAATGTGAAAGTGGCAACTTTGGTCCTTGAACTATTGTTACTTGTCAATTTCAGCCCTTGCATCAACTTTGCAGATTTGGCAGCTCTAGTCCCTACAGTTTCAGAAATGGCAACTTAGGCCCTTGATTATTAACCTATTATTAGCCTTGGCCCCTTGTCACAATTCATTTGACCCTGCCACTGTATTTTGAACCCTGCCATTGGACCCCCTTTTATTAAATACCAGTCAAACCCATTTTGACCACACCTTCCCTCTCTCCTTCACGAGATAGCCAAATCCACCATCATCACAACCTGCAATCCCCTGCTAACACTCCATCCACTCCACCATCATCATTTCCCCCCCCCCCTCCAAACATAAAGAGCCAAGGAAGCATTAAATGCACCCCATACCTACCCCTACCCACCTCCAGCTGTTAAACCAATTTTGGCGCCAAAAAGGTTTAAACGGCCAAGATTGATTTTAGACATCCAAGGGTCAGTATTCGTGGTGGGATATGTCCAGAAAGATGAGAGAAGTGCTTTGGGCTTATAAAAAGCAGGGAGAAGCAACAAGCAAAGTAGTTAGCTTTTATTTTTTTACAATGTATGTCGATTTGTAACTTTTTACTTCTTAATTAGTCTTTAGTGGTAATTTCAAACTTCTTTGTAGCAAACTCAAGTATTTTAATGTGTATTAACTGATTTCAAGTCTCAATTCCAAGTATTTGTTGAAATTGCATACTTATATGCCATCTGTCAAATTTTAGTTTCTATCCCTCATGTACAAGCTTTACTACTATTTATGAGGTCACACAAGCTTATATAAGCTCATAATAGCTTTCTATAAGCCTGTATTTAAGTTTCAAGCTAATTTGCATATGGGTCAACAAAAAGTCAAAATGGATCAAAAATGATGCAGAAAGGATATGGGTTGATTCAGGCATGAATGTGGGTTGAAATGGAAGCTATGGGTTGGTTTGTATTAGGTTAGAGGTCCTTGGTTCACTGATTTGCATGCCATTGTGGCTTGGACAAATTGTAAGTCATTTTAAGTTCTATGTGCATAATCTGTATTTGTAGAATAAACAAGCTCAAACATGTTTAATCAGATGTGTTTAGGTCTAGCTAAGTTAGTTTAATCATAATATCTAGTTGAATCATGGTTTAAATCTGTTTTGTTGATTATCAGTTGAAAATAGGGGTGTTTGGCTTAATCTGTCTATCTGTCTTTTAAGCTTATGCAGTTGTTCATTTCTCTTAGCTCATATTTGTTAAGTAAAACTGAACTCATTTGAGTCAAAATTTTGGGTCTGTAAAGCTAGAAGTCAAAACTTCTTGTGAATCTGTCTCACTTGCTAATCTTGTTGAGATCAAGGATTTGCAAATCCTTGATTTGTGTTTAAAATCATCAAACATTGTTTGCAATAGCTTTAGTTTATCAAATAACATAAATCTCAGTCATAAAATTGGATCTAAAGTTCAAGTTAGTCAAAGTTTATCAATATCTGCAATAGTCAAAAGTTTAGAAAATTGTTTTGAGCTCACTTAGAAGGATTTTTCTTGAACTAACCTTTGGGTCTAATCAAGTAAGGCTTGGTATTTTAGAAAGCTCAGCTGGTGCTCTTTATTGTCATCATTTTATCTGATTTTTACAAATTTTATAAAAGCTCCACACAAGCTCATCTTTCCGAGCCAATATGCCCTGCACCACTGTACCCAGTTGGTACTGAGTTTTTTCTCAGTTTGTGCAGCTGGTGCACAGGGCTCAAAAGAGCTTTCCATGATCTGATTTTTGGCACAATTGTAGCTAGCAATTGTGGTCTATAGGACTGCATAAGTGGTTTTTGGTTTTGCTTATTGGATAAGCTGGTGTATAAGCTTAAACAGTAAGGGTCATCACTGATTTGCTTATTCTAGCAGTTGGCATATATCATTGATTTGAGCTTATAGATTGTTAGGAGTAGGTCTAATTAGTTGCTAGTAGCTTATTTTAGTTCATTTTAACTTACAGAAACTGTTTGGTGGATTAAATAGCTTGTTTGCTTATTTTTAGTAGCTTATTCTAGTAGCAGTTGCACTACATCTTTCATTTCTCACACATTAGCTGCTTATTTCTCTATTTTCATAGATTCATGTTATCATTTTAGAATTATCCTGAGAATTTCATAATTTTTAGTCACTATTTG
>OU343224.1:284827317-284888332 GCA_910596185.1 Chrysanthemum makinoi | reverse complement strand
CTATTTTTCTAGATTTAAATTAGTTTTTAAGCATTTTTAATTAGTTTTAAATACAAAAAATTCAGAAAAGGTTCAAAAAAATAATTTTTCAATTTTCTTAAGTTTAGATAAATATAAGAAGTGAAAAAAGTAATTTTCCAGATTTTTCATAGTTTATTTGGTAATTTTTAGTAATTTAATTAGTTTTTAATAGTTTAAAATTCATAAAAAATAGAAAAATAATCAGAAAAATACAAAAATAGTTTTGAAAATTCTAGTTTGTTATTTTAGACTTTTCCATTTCATAATTTCATTTTTCTAGCTTTGTTTCCTATTTTCTTGTATTTTAGGTAATTATTTAATAGTTAAAAATAGTTTTTAATTAATAATAATTAGATAATTAGTTATAAAAATAGTTTTCTTTTTCTAAAAAGTTTCTTTTATCATTAGGATTGTAAAAATATTATTTTCATATTTTTAGGGTTAATATTGCTTTAGTTTCACTTTTTAATCTGTACGTCGCGTAGATTTTAATTTCCGTTTTATAAAAAACATAAAAACAAAAACATCATTTTAATTTTAGTGATAGCGTTTATTTAATAGATTTTATCTTTTTAATTTCCTCTCATTTGCATTTTAGCCTTTGTGTTTGTTTGATATTTCTGTAGTTATAATAATCAAATCATATTCCCTTTTCGTTCAAACTTCTCGATCACTACTCGTTGATTGATCCATTGCATAGCTCGCACTGGGACATAACGCACGGGAGACTCTATACTCCTCAGATCTTCATTGATTTCGTGCTTGAGCAGTTTTAAGCTGGTTACGGTCCGCCATTCACAAGTGGCGGGGTTGTGTGATTTAGCTTGACTGTTTGGCGCGCATCAGCTATTCAAACTATAGGTCACAAGAACAGTCCCGGAGACAATCCACTGACCATAATAGCAACCTGTTAGTGCAAATATTACGATATTTAATCTATACAGTCTCGTTTGTTTTGATTGATGACAAACATGTAACTTGTAATACATAACGTAAAATGTACAAGTTACTTGTAATCACACTTTGTCTCAACATACATTCAACTCCTCTCGATGTCTCAAGTCCTCGTATGTTACAACACAGGTTCGTACATGTTTGTTATGTGGCATTATGATCAAACCCATTAACAAATCATTTAGAATGTTTAAAATACGTTTAGAGTCACTAAGTATTTTAATAGGTTAACCATTCTATTTCGAACCTCATTTTACATTTTGCATTTACAAGTATTTCAAAAGGTAACTAGACATTTTATTAACTATTTACATAATACATTTTACAAGTTTACTTTGATAAACTTTTTAATCTAAAATGGAAATACATATTACATCATGGCATGCAACATCTTTGTAATATTTAGAAGATTTCATAGAATATTTTGTTTAGATTTGGACTCTACATAGCTTACACAATCTTGGATGGATTTGGTTGACTTTGGTAATATTTTGGTAATCTTGCAACGTGAGACCCCACGGTACCAAAATGGTATCTGGCGGAACCCTTTGAGGGTTCCGTGGTCCGTGGACGCTCCTGTCCATTTTGGCTATAAATAGCAAGCCAAACCAAGTTGTTTAATCATCCATTCAACACACTTTCTCTCTACCCTTCTTGCATCATTTAGATATGCAGATAACAATGTAGAAACATATTTTAATCACCCTCACTATCACATGATCATAATTCTTCTAACATTCATCTTTGTTGTAAGCATACTCTACATCTTGATCAACCAAGGAAATCTTGGAGATCTAGCCATTCCCACTCACCACAAGCTGAAGATCTATCACAACAAGTTTAGGGAACTTGTGATCTTCATCATGAAGGCTTCCTATCAATGGAAGATCATTTAGAAGTAGTTATTCATATCCATTAGACATTTGTGTCATGGATCATTAGTGTAAACATCATTGCATCATAACAACACTTTCACCAAACTAGATTAGATGGTTTATGTGTTTGTGCCATAAAACACAAGGTTTGTTATGTTGGGCCATAAAACATATTGGGAGTGGTTGTACCCTTGTAAAAGAACTCGAAATCTAGCTTAGTGTCGGAAATATTGTATAGGCGACGTTAGGTTGGTTCTACCTCGAACTAGAACCCGATATTTAGCTTTGTAACGTAAAAAGTGTAAGCGATTTATTGTAGGTTTTCTCCGCCGAGAAGGGAGCTTGTTGATTTAGTGAAGTAACTCTCGAGTTGGGTACTCTGGGAGTGGAGTAGGGCGGAAAGGAGATCCGTGACCGAACCACTATAAATCATCGGGTTCGGTTTGCACTTTCCTTTCTTTATCTCTTTACTTTTATAGTTGCACTATACTATTGCTTGTGATGTGGTTTGATGTTAATGCTTGTGTGACAACATGGTTTACTATGCTTTACATTGGTCACAAACAATAATTGGAACTTTCATATTATAACAAGCTTCATAAGCAATTTGATACTAAAGATCTAAAGTTTTTAAACGGTAACGTATTCACCCCCTCTACGTTTCCACAATTGGTATCAGAGCCACGTAGCTCGTATTTTCAAAACAAATGGTTTTAAAATAGAGTACGATCCATGTATCAAATTACCATTGAAGTGAAAAATAATATGAAAAATGCTTTGCTTGTTATACTTAGAAATTTTGTTGTTAAATGTAACTTTGTATACAAGCTTGAAGGTTTTCTTGAAAAATAAAATAAAAGTTTGTTGAAAGAACTAGTAAGTATTGTATTGTGTGCTTATAGAAATTTTACGAAGAAATATGATTTTAAATGAGTGTTTGGGATAACTATAAATTTAGTTGAAAAATCACCTCCGTAAATGTTTAAGATAAGTTACATAAGTAGATATGTTGTTAAATATGTGTATTATATGTTTACTATGAAATCTAGTAAGTCACACACGCTTTCTCTATGTCAAATACTAGTTTTGGTAAATCTGTCTCAGAGGACCACGGCACCAAATCTTATAAAGGGCGGATCCCTTTATTTGGTTCCGTGGAATCCGTGTGTATAGTATGTAGTTTTTTGGGCAACTTCAAAAAATCATAACTAATTAACCGTAAGTCCGTACGAGTCGAGCCACCTATCATTTTAAAGGGAATTGAGTCTACTTTCACTTAAAAATACTTTCATGGCCTGAGTCTAATTTTAAATAAGTAAAATAGACCAAATACTACAGTATGTTGAAAATATTAAGTTTCGCTTTAACATAAAAACTCAAAATTTTGAATCAAACAATTTAAGTTGGTATTCTTAGAACTTTGATACAACTTCTTTTGAAACTAATTAATTTGGTAATATGTTTAAAGGAAACTAATCAAGCTTGGTATACATCGCCATATTTAAACGCTAAATGACGAAAAGTGTTTTTCTTGTCATACTATGCTTAATGACCACTTGTTTATGTTGTTTGCATATATGTTGCTTGCTTATTTTCAAATTATTGTTTTCACTTGTTTGTTTGCATAATATAAGTATCAATCTTGCCATGTTATTTATTCGCTTGCTTGACGATTTCTTGTTTATGCACAATAGGATATTTGCTAGATTTTGTGCACTAAGTTGGAAAATTGTTTTACCATCACTTATAGACTTAGATCACTTCTTCTGCATAGGTTATACTAACATCTCACATAACTTATGAAATGTCATAACTCACTTAGCAAAGAGTACTAAGTAAATTAGTCAAGTACTTTGAAAAATAGAGGTTTTTAGAGAGTGTTTGGTACAAGGACAAAAACAATGTTGTATGATGTAATTTATTTGTTTTTTCTTTGTAGGATGATAATATGACTTAAAACAATGTTGTATGCTAACCGGTTTATGCAGGAGGATAGCACAAGTGTGTTATCAAATTTTACCCATTTTCACTTTCATGTGAAAATCGTTAGCCCTTGGTCAAAGTCTATGCTCCACTATGTTTGTATATGTGATATCGACTTTTCTTAACTAGAAATAATTAATGTCACATGTTTTAAGCAAAGTTTCAGGTTTCGAAAAGTCCCATTAACCTCAAAAAATAGGTCTCTGTTAAGATTTCTAGTCTCCACGGACAAGACGGTACCATTAATTTGGTTCCGTCTCATAGGATTTTGGTACCGCTTCTATACGTTCGTATTAAAGGCGGACCAAAGTAAGCACCAATTTAAAGGTTCCGCATGTAAAGAAATGGTGCCGTGAATCCTACAGGTAAGTTGTTGAATTTTACTAAATCCCGCAATCTAATTTACCAAATTTCGTTTCTAGGATAGTTGTTAATGCATATCTTTCATACCTCGCAACATCTCATCACCCATTCAAGATGTGAACTTTTTAAACTTGAGTACTCCAACTCCACCACCAAAATCACACACCATCATCCAAAACACCTTCACTACCAAAGTCTCCAAAGCTTGTACCTATCAAACTTTGTACAACACCACCAACATCTCCTCACCCGTTTGCGGATGACTTAGATGACTTACCGAGACTAACAAATCTGGACTCATTATTTGCAAAGATATCATACACAAGTCTATCATATGACTATAGATATTGTTTTGTATCAAGATGTATTGCCACACTTGGTTAACATGAAAATAATGTGTCATCCTTCAAGACGATAAGTATTTACATAGAGTCATAACTCACACGTATGTTAAAGACATACTATCAAGTCTTGTTATCCTTGAGTTCAATCTAAGCTTTATAATCTCAACAAATTAGGATTGACAACTTAAGTATTTCATCCGAAATATTCAAGTATATGCGACTTACGATTGTAGTCATTAAAAGTCATATCCGAAAAATCAACACCCAAGTATTTTAACAACACATGTTGAAACACTTATCCAAAACAAACAACCCAATGTGCCACTTATCCCTCTTCCATCTTTTGGCACCATTAAGCGTATTGCTCATGAAATTCCAAGAGCATCCTTTAAATCAAGCGTGCCCTTTCAAGGTGAACCTATACCTCAGCCCCTAATCTTCATAGACATAACCAAAACTTCAAGCACTTCATCCACTAGTTGTAGCAACCAATGAACCATAAGAATTGGTATCCGTACTTTTTGTGTTCAACATCTATGGACAAATAATCAACCTAAGTACTCCCATAGCACAACAAACCCCTACATCACCACATCCTTAATTAGACACACTAGAAGACCTACCACCTAGATCAACCAATCCACCATCTTTACCATCAGTTGAATTCGTTGAGTGTATTGCTCAAAAAGCCCTTGTGTCCAACACTTGTATTGAATCAAATGCACGTTTGAACAAACTCAAACATCCTTTCCCACATATAAGGACTTAGATAATTCATTATGGCTAGAACCTCAACTATCAAATAAGCATGGTGCTCTTGGTAATTGTTGTCAATTTCCACTAGGTATAAGTAGTACTACCTTCACAAATTATCAAAGTATTAGTAAAACTTTGTCGTTAAACTCTCTGCATAAATTTCGTTAAACCTCAAATCAACATTTTAACAACATATGTTAAAATGCAATCTCAAAGCCAACATCATACACCCCAAGCAACAATGACTCTTGAGGAGTATACATAAGAAACTCGAGTGAATTCATCTTGTCATCATCTAGTGAATATAATCTTGAGACCAAGTTTATTTAGATGGGACTATCCGATTCAAACACTTTGGCTTCATATCTTCATTTAGGAAAACATGATGTTTTGAAGAACATTATGACTAAGATTCATGCGTTAAGTTTTCATTTTGTTAAAAGGATATTGTATATCCTATGCATCACTCTTGCGACATAAATAGTTGTGTTACAAGAGATTTCATTACACCTCATTGGCTAAATGATCTTGAAACAAACATCCACAAGTTCTATGAACTAGCATATCCAATTCATCTTGTCATACTTGTTTTCATAAGCATGATAACTTTATCCCATGGGATAATCTCATTTGTTGAAAGATACTATTTGTATCTATTTCCTTTCAAGCGTACATCATAACCTAACCTTGCTCAAACCGAGTGCACATCCAAGGTTAAAACTACACATCTCTAGAACATACACAAGATCTATTGAAGTTGGTAACCTTACTTAGATTCTTGTTAAATAATATTCCAAAGAGCTCTCTTGAGAACGTTCTTAGTTTAACATATTCCATTTTCTAGTCTTAGATGATCAATTCACATTTAAAGTACACACTTCAACTCAACATAAAAGATGTCATCCATTAGATCATACAATTAGCTGTGTAATTTGAACAACTTTAGATTCTAAACACAAGATTAAAACACATTGTTTATCAAACACACCATTGTTAAAATTCATGTGTATAACATGACGTCTTCATCACCTTAGTTATATTGCATATTAGTTAAGTCACATTAAGCCAAGTATTGGTAAACTATCATCTTTTATGCACTTTAATATGCAAAAGTAGGAGTTCCCATCTTTCTAACATGAGAATGACTACTGGAGAACCTATTGCACTAGAAACTCAATTTGACCTAACGGTTGAATTGCTTCCTCGAGAGAAGTTGGGTATGTGGAATCACCCGTAAAAATGGTCGTGTTTAGCCTTAATTGAGCACCGCTAGTAATAGTCTCATATTCATTCTCCAACTTGAAAAATATGTATTCCTATACTTGCCTAAAGTAAGTGTTAAAACATTGATAGTTTGCCTTAGGAATACTAATCAAACAAGTAGTATATATGACTTTTCTTTTAAAAACACTTGCATTGCACTTACATGTGTTGATTACATGTTCTTGTTTGATACGATAAGTTGATTTGACATTATCTTAGTGTTTGATAACAAGTCAAATGTGTAAACCTTAGTATGATTTTATCTTTATAATGCTTGTATTCTTGTTTCATGCTACTAAATGTTTAAACCTAAACTTTATTTGCATGATACTTACTTTTGAATTACTTTTAGCATGATTAACATGTTACTTATGAACTCATAATATGCCATTTTGATACGTGATAATTTTGATATGATATATTTGTGTTTGAAAGCTATTAGTTGGCATTCATTAAATCTATGTGTAGTACGATCCAAATGATACATGCTCCAAATTTTTATGTCTTAAACATGGCTTGCATGAATCTTTCATCTTATTTCTTTTGCTTCTTGTTACACTATTTGTTTGCTACGTGTGCACATATAATCTGTCAAAGTGCTTTTGGTATGACTAACTTTTAGAAGCCTTTTTATCTTACAAATTAATCACATAGATTGTTGTGTTAATTTATAAGCCAAGTATGCTTACGCGTCTAAGTCTAACGACAAAACAATCTCAAAATGAAATGTCTTGAATAAAGTTGTATTCTTGCATAATATGATTGTCTTGATGCTATCTTGTATGGTGATTTCTTGTCTACTTAAGTGCAATGTGTTGTTTTTGCTTATATAATATGTTATCATTTGATTTCTATCATGTTAACATCTTTTGTCACTAACAAATTTGTTTTGTAGGTTGATAACAAATTATTTGTTATCTCAATTGGTTCTAACTTTTATATGCTCATCTTGCATAATCCCCTTTATTGCTAAGTAGATTAGTACTATGCTTTATGGTACCCCTACACTTGCATATAGTTTAAAAGCATATAGAATTAAGTTCTAGAGGGTTGGCTTTGCATTTTCGTCTTTAAACCAACCTCTTTCCAAATCTCATTTTTGCTTCCGCTTCCAAAAATCACCTCCATCATTATTTAGTTATAACAATACTCTAATCCTATTCACTTCCTATTAGGAAACCACATGCCTCATCATACGATCATCTCGTATTAATCGAGAAGAGTACGTGACTTTAAGGATGAAGTTCATTGTATGCTAACCATCATCCAGAAAAACATCACTAAGCTCATCTCTTTCGTTAACCCCGAATAACCTCCTAAACACTTTGTTGTCATTCCTTATTTGATACATTACACATTATGTTTGATGTCCACCAATTAAGGGGGAGAGAAATCCATTCACATAATTGTCTTTTGTCAAATTTATGTCTCTTAGACTCTAAAATACCAACACATAGGTAAACACCACTTAGCTAAAACCGTTCACGAAACCACAACTAGTTCAACCCTTTTAACTTTTTATCACAAGTTTGCACCAATACCTCATCAAGTGAAAAACGCATCATGTGTTTTTACAAAACGTCTTCATCTCCACATATATGATTTTCCTTAAACTAGCACCTTACAACTTCAATATCTAGAACACCATCATAGGATCTTATCCTTTTCTCGCTTATCATGCATGTCCTTGTCAATGCAAACGATATATTAATCAAAATGCCATTCCCAACACGTTGGTCTATCCAAATCTCACTCATATGATATCATTCTCATCCTCATATAGGTACTCATTATTATTATTATTAGTATTTTCCATATTGTCTTCACTTCCTTTCAATGTGATAATCATCCATGTCGGTCAAAACCATGCTAATACTACCTTTCCCATTGTCACCTAGAATAGGTCATTTTTATAATTCGTGTCAATCAATGAACGAATTTATCTTTATGTTATCACTTTTATATTTTTTGGTATCTTCATTATAATATTCTTAGATAGAACGCATTATTGATTACTCCTGGGTTGAAGCATATGAGAACTTGCTCAAAACAATAGGTTGTTAGCATCAATAAATCATTCAAATCATAACCCTTATGCATCATTGAAATGCAATGTCCATTCATATTTTTTTCTTAGCTTTGGTCACTTGACATGACGAAAGGATTGCATGAGTCCATATTTTTATATTTGCTATACATACTAGTTTCTAACTCCTTAATAGCTTCCTACCTAATCACCACCACCTTCCATCACCACTTTCACTAATCATCACCACCATGGATTAGCGAAAACTTACTTTTGTAAATCTCGAGTCATCTACCATCACCACATGAATCCTACTAGTAAACCGACACCAACACTAGCACCACTAGTGGCACACCGGTGGAAGACTTCATATCTTCTTTCTAGGAACTATTTTGTAGGCTTTTATCATATTATATTCTCACTTTTCTTATGATTGTAATTAGAGACTACACTTCATGAGATCTTTGATTATATCATTTATCACATATATACATCTTATTTTTCTTTGTGAAAAAGATGAAATATATTGCACTAATGTCTTTCATTGTAGGTTCATCATCATATACACTCGATTGTATATAACTTACTCATCTAAGGATGAAGTTTGCATCAATTATTTTTATTTTAGGTGCTTCTTGACACCCTAGAACAAGGAGGAATATCCTTTAAGCACTCATATTGCATCGTCTATACACTTGGTTGTATATGACATATTTGTCTAAAAGACAAAGCTTCTATTATACTAATATTCATTTTGAAGGTTCATCTTGACCTCCTAGAGTGGGAGTTTGTCAAGAATTTATCAATGCATCTTATACACACTTTGTTGTATATCACTTACTCGTCCAATGACGAATATAGTTTTGCACTAATATTTGTTTTGTAGGTTTTTAATCATACCTTGACGCCTCAAACAAGGGGGAGCAACCGTCAAGGGGGAGCATGCACTCATCTATCATCATTCTCACTTTTCAACAAGCATTTGTGCTTCAATAAAAAGTGGAGAAAATAGGCTAACATTGCTATGCATTTTTTCTTTTTCATATATTTCTCATAATTTTTTGCATAAAACTAACCTTGATGTAGGTTAAGTGATGAGTGTGCAAATACTCATCATTTTTGTACCATTTAAGCTGCAAAAAACATCTGAAAACACTCAGAAATGCATCAAAATGATAAAAATATCACAAATAAGTGTTTTATGTGTTTCAAATGCAAAAATACCAAAATCAGGTGAAACACGTATCAAGTTTGCATAATTGGCAGTTTTAGTCCTCAAAGTTTCAAAAGTTGTCAAAAAATAGTCCCCTGTAAATCAAAATAAAGTAAAAGTCATAAAAGGTCCTTTGATTCATGAGTTGTCAAAATAGTCCTTTGAAGTTAAAATTGAATATTTACAACTTAGGTCCCTAAAAGTTTGAAAATTGTCACAAAGGTCCCTGATATTTAAAAGTGAAAATAATCAAATGGGTCCTTGTAATTATTCATACTTGGCAAGTTTGGTCCTTATTATAATTTTGGAAGTTGGCAAGATGACACCTTGAAGAATTGAAATTTACAAGAAATGGTCCTTGTGATAAGCTTTAAACAAACTACCCTTTGTATTATTATTAAACCCAAATCCAACACCAACCCAAATTTGGCCCAATATCAAGCCCAAACCCATCGTTTTAAAATAAATGGTCACACCCATCAGACACCCTTTTCTCTCTCCCACGCCAGAATCCAAAACCAGTGGTTTCACCACCTCACCACCACCTTTCCACCTCACTCTACACCTGTTTACCAACTCTGTTCCACCTCCACATCCTCCCAAACTTCACATTGAGAAACCTTCAAAGATATTACGCCAAATTCCACATGGACGATTATGATGAATTCAATGCATCCAATGGCTGGAAATAAGTGGGAAAGTCTCAGAGGTCAACAAGGGACTTAAAAAGATCATTATAAAACAAGAGATGAAGCAATGTGAAGAGTATCTAGTGTATTAGTTTAATGGTGTCGCTTTAGTTAAAATTCAATTTCCAGTAATTTTAAGCTTTCAAGTGACTTTTTAAGTATTTCCAAGTGTATTTGAATCTATTTCCAATAATCAATTTCATTTTCACCAATTTAGTTTGTTCAATTTTCAAGTGCAAAATATCATATGTCTTAAAGTTATTTGTAGTCATTGTCTTGGACTCATAAGCTAACATAAGTCTTAGAAATTTTAATAAAGCTATTAGAAACCTTTAAAACTCATTAGTATCAAAAAGAAAATTCCAAAATACCAAAAAAATAGTTAAAAATAAAAAATCAAAAGAGATGGTGCAAGAAAGTCAAGCAGCTTTTGATTATTGATGGAATGGGTTAGTGAACCCGTGAGGTTCATAGGAAGTATTACTGGTCCTTGTTCTGGTTTTCACTGAATCACATTTGTGCTTTTTGCATTTTTGCATTTCAATATATATAAGTAGTTTAAAGCTTAAATTCTTGTATGTTTATGTTTCTTAGTTGTGGTTAAGTATAATTAAACATTAAAAACAGTTGCTTGTTCTCTTTAATCTGTAGTTAGTAAAAATCTTATTTTAACAGTTAATATAGCATAAGTGTAATTTCTTAGTTTTATGTTGTTATTATTGTTGTGTAAGGCTTATTTAGTCTCATATTATGATAATATAAGGTCTGTAATCACGATGGTCTTAATCGTGGAATCATTTGAAAATCACCAAATCAGTCTTTTAAAGTGTTGTTTGGATTTGCTTGTTTAACTGTACTAGAGGTTGTTCAAGACAGTGTTCTTGTTTGTTGTGTGTCACACTTGGTCTAAATAACTCATAGAAACAATAAAATCCAGTCCTTGTTTGTTAAATAGTCAAAAATCCTTTTAATCTTTAATTATTAGACCATGTTAGGATTTAGTAAAACTCATCATAGTAGCTTAAAACTTGTTAACCTAGCTTATTTTCATCTTAACATAGCTTATTACAAAATACCGCTAGTATAATCAATCCAAAGTTCATATTAGTCAACCTTTAGCAATAATATAAAAGTCAAATTTGATCACGTTTTTCATCTGATTTTGATCGGTTTTGCATTTAATAACACATAAAACGATTTGTGATATTTTCATCATTTTGATGCATTTTTGAGTGTTTTCAGATGATTTTGCAGTTTATATTGTACAAAAATGATGAGTATTTAGACACTCATCATCTAGTTAACTTATTTAACAGCTTATTTTTTTAGCTTCTTTTGAGTCCTTATCTGAAATAGTGCCCTGTGCACAGTTAAGTGACCCTTTTTCACAAGCTCATCAAGAGCTTATTATTGAACCTCAGCTTATGAACCTTGGCTTTTTGGAAAGCCAATCTAGCCATTTCATAGGTCCAGTGCTTATTTTCCATTTTGCAGCTTATTTGGTAGGGCTGCAACAAGCTTTTACCTTGTCCCATTTCTGTGTAAACTGAGCACTCAGTCATTTACAAGCTCTTTCACAAAGCTTGTCATAAGCTTATTAGTGAGCCATAGGGTGTGAGCTTGGAATTTTTGGAAAGCCCACCAGTCCATCTTGCTACCTCAGTCTTTGTTTTGAGCTTTTTAGCTTATTACATAAGCTTAAATTGCTTGTTAATATGGCTGCAGGCCTGTTTGGTTAGTAAACTTAGGATAAGTGCTTATTTGCTTATTTATAGCTTATCAGTGTGTATCTTTGTGCCTTTTAGCTTAATATAAGTAGTTTTAGCTTGTTTGTAGCTTATTTCACCTTTGGTTCCAGCTTGTAAGCTTGTTTGAGCTTAAATCATCAAAATAAGCTCATAAGCTCACTGTTGAGATCATAAGCCTTCAAATAGCTTATTTTTAAGTTGTAAAATTTTTGTCTTTATTAAAGTTTCTTATTTTCAGTAGTTAAATAGTTTTCAAAAAGAAAAATCACAAAAACATCATTTTAAAAATAGTGATAGCGTTTATTTAATAGAATTTAGCTTTTTAATTTTTCTTTTCAGCTTATTATTAAGCATTTTCAGTTTTTATAATTTTCTTAGTTTTCTGTCATCATAAGATATTTATATAAAAAATTTCATAATTTTCTTAGCTTGTTTAGTATTTATTAGAATTAAAAATAGTTAAAAGTATTAAATAATTAATAATAAATAAATAAAAAGCATAAAAAATATCTTTTCAGTTTTAAAATTAGTTTTATAGTATTTTAGATTTTTATAAGTTAAAATTTCATTTTTCCAGGTTAATTTTATATTTTCTTGTATTTAAGTGTATTTTAAATAATTAATAAATAGAAATTAATTAATAATAAATAGATAAAAAGTGTAAAAAATATATTTTCAATTTTAAAATAATTTTTATAATATTTTAGATTTTTCTAAGTCATAATTTCATTTTTCTAGCTTTATTTCATATTTTATTATATTTTAGAGTATTATTAAATAGTTTAAAATAGTTTTAATTAATAATAATTAAATAAATAGTTATAAAAATAATTTTAATTTTCTAATAATTTTCTTTTATTATTAGGTTTGTAAAAATATCATTTTCATATTTGTAGGTCTTTTATTTCTTAAAACTCACGTTTTATTTTGTACGTTTACGTAATTTAATAAACGTACGTGTTTAAGTTTGTTTAATCTGATTGTTGTACTTTATAGTTCTGTATCCAAATACCATTCCAATCAATCAGTAGTGTAATTATCCAATCAAAATCCTTACAGATCATTATCCTTAGTGATCATTCGACATCTGAACATTTTAAACACCATTCAGTCTCCGTGGGACTTAATGACCCGGGAATCCACTATATTCCAAGGGAAATTGCATTGGTTTTAGACTGTTTGAATTTTATTACGGTTGACCATTCACAAGTGGTTGACTTGTGTGATAAACTTGACGGTTCTGAAGCCAATCATTAAGCCTCTTTATTTGATCCATGGATCCGCTACCAAACAAGGGACGGATTGAAGTGGACGATTTAACTTCACTAGGGATGATGCAAGCTTGCCTTTTTGTGGAGAAATAAAGTTAAACTCCAAGGACACGCCCTTTTTGTTTCGACAAAAGGGGGAGAAGAGTGTAAACGAAGATGGTAATGTAAAGGTACTAAGGATACAAGTAACCTTTTACATTTTAATTTCTATTACGTTTACATATCTTTGTCATCATCAAAAAGGGGGAGATTGTTAGTGCAAATATTACGATATTTAATCTATACAGTCTCGTTTGTTTTGATTGATGACAAACATGTAACTTGTAATACATAACGCAAAATGTACAAGTTACTTGTAATCACACTTTGTCTCAACATACATTCAACTCCTCTCGATGTCTCAAGTCCTCGTATGTTACAACACAGGTTCGTACATGTTTGTTATGTGGCATTATGATCAAACCCATTAACAAATCATTTAGAATGTTTAAAATACGTTTAGAGTCACTAAGTATTTTAATAGGTTAACCATTCTATTTCGAACCTCATTTTACATTTTGCATTCACAAGTATTTCAAAAGGTAACTAGACATTTTATTAACTAGTTACATAATACATTTTACAAGTTTACTTTGATAAACTTTTTAATCTAAAATGGAAATACATATTACATCATGGCATGCAACATCTTTGTAATCTTTAGAAGATTTCATAGAATATTTTGTTTAGATTTGGACTCTACATAGCTTACACAATCTTGGATGGATTTGGTTGACTTTGGTAAGATATTGGTAATCTTGCTGTCGCACCCCACACCTGGGTACCAAAATGGTATCTGGTAAGGAACCCTTTTGAGGGTTCCGTGGTCTGTGGACGCTCCTGTCCATTTTGGCTATAAATAGCAAGCCAAACCAAGTTGTTTAATCATCCCTTCAACACACTTTCTCTCTACCCTTCTTGCATCATTTAGATCTGTAGATAACAATGTAGAAACATACATTAATCACCCTCACTATCACATGATCATAATGCTTCTAACATTCATCTTTGTTGTAAGCATACTCTACATCTTGATCAACCAAGGAAATCTTGGAGATCTAGCCATTCCCACTCACCACAAGCTGAAGATCTATCACAACAAGTTTAGGGAACTTGTGATCTTCATCATGAAGGCTTCCTATCAATGGAAGATCATTTAGAAGTAGTTATTCATATCTATTAGACATTTGTGTCATGGATCATTAGTGTAAACATCATTGCATCATAACAACACTTTCACCAAACTAGATTAGATGGTTTATGTGTTTGTGCCATAAAACACAAGGTTTGTTATGTTGGGCCATAAAACATATTGGGAGTGGTTGTACCCGTGTAAAATAACTCGACATCTAGCTTAGTGTCGGAAATATTGTATAGGCGACGTTAGGTTGGTTCTACCTCGAACTAGAACCCGGTATTTAGCTTTGTACCGGAAAAAGTGTAAGCGACGATTGTAAGGTTTTCTCCGCCGAGAAGGGAGCTTGTTGATTTAGTGAAGTAACTCTCTAGTTGGGTACTCGGGGAGTGGAGTAGGGCGGAAAGGAGATCCGTGACCGAACCACTATAAATCATCGTGTTCGGTTTGCACTTTCCTTTCTTTATCTCTTTACTTTTATAGTTGCACTATACTATTGCTTGCGATGTGGTTTGATGTTAATGCTTGTGTGAAAACATGGTTTACTATGCTTTACATTGGTCACAAACAATAATTGGAACTTTCATATTATAACAAGCTTCATAAGCAATTTGATACTAAAGATCTAAAGTTTTTAAACGGTAACGTATTCACCCCCTCTACGTTTCCACACAACCGTAACAAAAACTACCGCGGCCAAGGGAGCGGACGAGATAATGACAAATATACACCGCTAACCAAAACTCCAAAGGAGATATTCGCAACTGAAGGCGCAAACTTCCCTAGGCCCCCGCCGATGCGCACCCCAGAAGATAAGCGCGTGGGAAACGGATACTGCGACTACCATGGACAGAAGGGCTACACTACCAATGAGTGTGTCCAATTGCGCCAACTAGTTGATAAATTGGTAAAAGAAGGCAGATTGGACCATTTAGTCAAGAATATTAAGGAAGGAAAAGATAAGCAAAAAACCGGGAACAAGAAGGATGGCGCACCCAAAGATAAGGCAGACACCATCTATATGATACAATCATGGCAGCGAGTAACTAGGCAGAAAATCAACCAATGACAATGAATGGCGTATCGACTTGGACCTACTGGAGGAAAGACGTGAACGCGCGGCTATATGTGAAGCAAGAGCTAAGTCAAAAATGAAGGGATACTATGACGCTAAAGTACGAAGTGTTTCATTCAGACCAGGCGACTTTGTATACCGTGCTAATGATGCGAGCCACGCAGAAGACACAGGTAAACTTGGACTAAAGTGGGAAGGACCTTATGAGGTTACTGAAGCATTAGGAAAGGGCGCGTACAAGCTAAGAGACATGGATGGTCGTGAACTACCACGCACATGGAACATTTTAAATCTTAAGAGATGTTACCTGTAGGAATGCTACAGCCCAGCACACGGACATTCCCGCACTTTAGTGAAGTGCCCAATAAATATCTGTGTATTTACATTTCGTTTTACTTAGGCAAAGGTCTTATTTATTTTCTTTCACAAAAACTTTCAAGTATTAATAACACGTCACGGTTTCTAGCAAACTCCGTGACACATTTCAATTTGTTATTTCTATATACTGTATGTCTTAACATTGTTTATCTTTTGCCTACATGGCGTGCATGCACTTAATAGACCCACGATGGTAATAGGATGAGTAAACCTACTAAATAACTCGTTGAGTAAGAGGGTTGCAAACCCATCAACATTGGATCACGAATCCTTGTTAAACACCTTATTCTCAGGACGTTGGAATAAGTTGTCGCACTTCACGATGCATTAGTCGCGCAACAATGCATACTTGTCGCGTTTAACAAATTAGGAATCAAGACACTTGACTCCTTGATATGATACTACAAGACGTACGATAGGATATTTTCTATATACTTTAAATATTTACAGTGCATGCACTTAATATGATACGAGTATGTAGAAATTATGTTTCAAGTATCCCGTGACTTTCATACATGATTATGAACTCCACATACTATTTGCGCTTACACAAGAGTTTGATTCTTAGACAATGAAAACGAATAACTAAGTACAAACATTATAAGCCACAACCACATCAACACGAGTTCAACAAAAGGAACATTTTATTAAGGATCATGCGTTCTTACAAAATGGATATTTACAACTAAGGCTACAATCTACATGCTATTACCGCGCCTATGCGATGAGCCCTCCACACGGCGGGCAGCGTCCCCGACCTCCTTTAGTTCCTTCAGCAAGTCAGCGTCTTGACGGGATACCGTGGCAACACTAACAGGCACCCCGTCAGATCTAGGAAGGTGCGCTGCGCCAATGCCGCACAAAATAGCCTTTCCTTTGATACCTTCCTTCTTGGCAAGTCTTGTAGCATGCGCTTCCAAAACTTGCTTTAACGGAATTTCCTTTCTCCAAGTGAAGGGATTCAATAAGTCGCGGGGCGAGCAAACACAGCACCTTTGCAAATTGGGACTCATCAGGTCTCAAAAAATAATCAGGTTGCGCCTCTGCATTTTCGGCACGATGCCGAGCCAAGGTGAGCCCCTCCATGATGACCCCTATCGGATAATCCTGATCGCGCTCCAATTCAGCAATTAGAGGAAACTCCAACAGCTTCATCTTTTCCATTGCCGCAACCAGCTCATCATACGCATGTTCATTATAGCCAGGTACCTTATCAGTAGGCACCTTCAACATATTAGCCTCATGCAGCTCCTCTACAGCTTCTGACTTTCCCCACGCCAATGCGCACTGCACTACCGCCCCAAACTTATCAAGAGCTTCCTTCGACTCCAAGGTGCTGAGGGCAGCCAGTCGCAGACCATGGCCGATGAGCCACCTGCGCTCAGCAATAGTAGACAGGAGTTGGGGATATAACTCCTCATCATACTCCAGGCTGAGCTTGCGCAACTTCATCTCCTACGCTTCCAATGAACTGCTCACAGTGGCACCAAAATTTTCCAACTGCGAGACCAACTCTTTCTTGCCCTTCTCAAGATACTTCGCCGAGACACGAAGCCTTATACCCGATGATGCAGCACGCTCGACTTATTTGACCCAGCAGCGCATCTTTTCTTGCAAGCTTTTGGGCGTACAAGCTCATGCCCTCTGCTTCAACCTTGGCACTAGCCAACTGCGCCCCCAACAATGCAATTTGTTGATCCTTTTGAGCGCTCTGGCTGCTTTCCCAAGCGTTCTTGGCCTTTAGCTTCTCCACCAGCGAAGCTTGATGCGCAGCCGCCTGTACCAATTCTTCAACAAGCTGATCCATTGGGCCCCCTAATGGCTCGGCTTTCAGCTTGGCTCGGAAAACTCAGAACGTATGGGACTAGCCGGGGGACTTCAGAATGTTCATGCCTGCACACAAGAAAGGGAGTTAGCAATTACTTCTCACATGAACAGGGGAGGCGCAAAAAACTTTGATGATATTATTTACTGTGGACCAGTGGTATCAGCCGATGGGGAGGCGGCAACGTCCGGATGACGATTCCACAACCAAGACAACAGCGCTTCTTTCGATGAGCTCGCGCCATCACCTCAGCGATCTCGCTTCAAGCCGGTCCTCCTCCTCCTCCTCTTCTTCCATGTGCTCCGCCACTCTACTTGTGACGGGCGCACTAATGGAGTAGGCACCCTACGGCTCGGGATGCTTTGCAGTGGGGTCGCTTCCAGTGCGACAGATGAACTACCTCCCATCTCTCTCAGCTCCATTTCTAGGGTACGTCCCGAAGTAGCTTCCAAACGGGCTCTTCTCCTTCTTTCAATGGGCACCCTCAGCAACTTGGCGAGGCTTCGCTAACGCACCACGCGAATAGATCAATCTGGCAAACAAAGACAAATAAACAAACATGTTACGAAAAGTACAAAGATTAAAAGGAATGCTCACATTAGTAAATCAAAGGAATTCAAAAGGAGAGCACCCACCACGACCATCCAGCGTCCAAGAATATCGGCAAATCCTCGAGTTCGACGAAATAATTACGTGATGCCCATATGCACCAAAATTCCTCAGGGTAGGCCTGATGGGTATGCGGTTTGTGTTTATTGTATCAGCATCCTCAGCGTTGTACGATCCAGTGGTGGGGCGCTTGATTCCAGTGAACGAAGCAACGTCAAGCTTGCTCACACAAGCTAGCCACTTGTGAATGACTAACCGTAAGAAACTTAAAACGGCTCGGACACTGACCAATAATAAGAAGTGTGTAGTATACGGGAAACTCAAACGTGTTAGGTTTGAGCACCGAGATCGTTCCGAACGAGGGTTGAATGGAATTTCCAACTCACGTCTCGATTATCGGGATTTGAATAAGAGAAGGGCATAAAATGATATTATCTAAACTACGGGATAAGGAAAGTAAATGGAACATATAATCTACGGGAAATCCTAAGAATTAAGGCAAACTACGCAAATCTATACTAAAACGCAAATACGGAATTTAAACGAAACGCGAATAAAAAGCAAGTACGTCTAATCTAACTCCTAAAAATAACCTAAAATTACTTTTATGCTAAAAATGTAATTAGAAAACTGATTATGAATTAAAACTATTTTTTAGGAATTTTCTTGATTTTATTCTAATTAAAAACTAATTATTAACTTTTAAAACTAAATTAAAATACTAAAAATTATGAAAATAAAAGGGAAAATTATGGAATTACTTTTCAAAAATATAAAATATCATAAAAGACTTTTCAAAACTATTTTTTAATTTTCAGATTAATTTCCTATTTTCTATGAATTTAATACTATTTAAATCTAATTTAAATTGTGAAAAATACCAAATAAAAGGGGAAAAATAAGGAAAAATCTTTTTTATGCTTTTTATATTTTTCTTAAACTGAGAAAATTGAAAAATTATTTTTTTGGAACTTTTTCTCAATTATTTGCAATTAAAGCTAATTAAAAATGATTAAAAACTGATTTTAATTAAGAAAAAGTAAACTTGATAACTAAAAATTATGAAAAATTCAGGGAAATTCTAAAATCTTAATCTAAATTTATGAAAAATAAGAAAACATGGGCTTATGTGGAAGAAATCAGAACTGCAGTGTATACTAGTATAAAATAAGCACTTAATAATAAGCAAAACAATGAAATAAGCTATCAAATAGTAACAGAAGCTATATTATGCTAAAACTACTATAAACTAACCTTATGCAACTACTCCTAACCTCAAAACAGAGGCTACCTAAGTTTGAGCTACTGCCACTCCGAAAAGTGAAGCTCTATGTTTAAGCTACTAGCACAAGCTAATCTAAAGCTTCAAAGCGAAAACCGAAATGTGGGACTCAAGCCCACCTAGCAAAGAGTTTATAAACCAAATTTGAGCTTCTAATTATAAAAAATAAGCACTGTGCAAGACACGCAAGTGTTGAAGCTGACATTGACACTCTTTTGACTTTTAAGGGCGAGAGATGTTTGACTAATTTGAGATTCTAAGCTACTAAATTGGATTGAAACTGATGTTTTATGAAGAAATGAAAATACATTTAGCTATAGTACTTATATCCTAACTTATATGCAACATGTGAACTCCTAAGTCTAACTGATTTGAGCACTATAACAGTTCACATAGAATTTTGACTTGATGATAAGCTTTTGCAAAACGGAATTGAATTGAACTTAATACATCTTAATAGAACTAAACTGACTAAACTTATCAATAAAACTAAACCTTAACTGTGATATACACCTTATACCAAACACACCTGAACTAATGAACAGATTCAAGCTCTGAATTCAAATCCAAACCATGAATCAAATTATAACAAGTGTGAAGGATTAAGTGCAAGCTAAATGGAGCATTTATCTAAACTATAACTAACAAATTACAATTAAGCTGCATATGCAGTTATGACAGAAATGATCAGATGAGCAGATTAACAAATTAGATGCAAAGATCAAACTAAAATCAAATCAAACAGCAATAATAACACAATTGATCAAATTAAACCATTACACTACTGCATCAAATTAAGGACAGATTTGGACTTACATTTGTCCTGCCAATGGCATGCTAAAGAAAGAATCAAAAACACTATTCTAAACACGAGTATCAAAATCCAACTCAAATTCAACCTTCTCCCATATCCATCACAAATCGAACCAAGAGACTAGAATTTCGCCAGTTGACTTTATTTGACCAAGAGGGAATGAGATTGAATTGAGTTGTGCTAAGTAGAATTTAATAAGCTATCGAATCTTAAAAGACCTTATGAATCATTAATAAACACTGAATTTAAGATTTGAAACATAGATTAACAATGAGATATTAAGCTAAAAAAATACTTCATTAATGAAATTTGAGTACAGAATTTAAATGTAAACACTGAAATGATTTAAAACTGAAAACAAACTACTAAGATTCTACTCCTAATACTACTCCTACAATACTCTCTCTCACTACACTACATATCTAATCTGTGAATGGAGGAGTCTTTATATAGCTGGCCTTGAGGTCTTGGAAAGATCCAGAAGCTGAGTTGTGCTTTCTCTCGAGTGTTTTGGACCCTTAGATCATTCCCATACATCATCAATTCATTCTCATCCTTTGGATCATCACAGCCACGTTTGTTGCACCAATCGAAGCCGGGTTTTGAGAATGACACGGAGTTGGTGGCATCCGTGTGTCGATGGGTGTCGAGATGAAAGTACAACTTTACCCTTAATGAGAGTGAATTGCATCAATTGGGTTAGGGGTGTTTTAGGGTTCTAAGGTTCTGGGTTTGTTTGGAATTGGGGCAAGAATTAGGCGCATTTGTTTATTTATATTATTTTGAGTGTATTGGACGGTGGGCGTTGACTCGGGTAATATTACCGGGTAAAATGGCTTTCGGGTCTAGTAGATTAAACCGGGTGTAGTATAGTTTTGGTTTGGGCTTGGAACCGGGTAATGCTTTTGGGCCATGAGTTTTGTTTGTGTATTTATGGGCTAAGGATTAAATAAATGACCCAAGTGAACTATAAGGACCAAATATGCAAAAGCTGAATTTTGAGGGACCATAAATGTAAATCTGCCAATATCTTTCAAGGGCTGAACTTGTCATTCTTAAATATTCAAGGCTGATTCTGAAATTCCGAACTTGGGATTAAATTTGCCAAATCAGTCACGGGGACTATTCTTGACATTTCTTCAAACTTTACTGAAACTTCAAAAATCCTCTTTAGAGAATAAAATCTTCCAAATTGCATAATCCCGACCTTAGGCTCAGCTCAAACTCTCTTGATCTCTCGTGCTCGGATTTACATCGATTTGGCTCCTTTTGTGTGTTTTGCATATCAGTACTGCACAAGCACAAACTCAAGAAAACCACAAATATTAGCAATAAACGGCTTTTTCTTGGTTGTTTTGGGTCTATTTTGACAATGAAAAGGTATGTGTTTTAGCACATACCAAAATACCCCAGACGAGACTATTGTCGTGTCCTCACGCAATGCCATCAACTCACGCTTCTAAAACCAAGGATTTCAATCTCTTTCTACTAAACCTATGAAGAAGTAGCAAAGATTCCTCAAAAGAGATTAAGAAAGCCTTAATTCTAAAAACGCCCCGTTTACCTTTCAATTCTCATGTATTAATATTACAATTAAGCACATTCCGATTATGAATGACGGTTTGTTGAACTTTCATGTCGATCAATAACTCCAACATTTTTCAAACGACATGTTAGGATCACGGAGTAGAAAACACAACACAGCGTGAAGTGACCATACAGATAGAATACATCGTCCCTGATTTTTCACAAGTCCCAAACTAAGCGTAAAACCGAAATCATTGTTACATACGACTCTAGATGCTAACACTACCCATGGAAGTTACTTGTGTAATTACCTTTTGTTCCCATTTTCCTATTTCCTCTAGATTTTTTTATTTTTGTGAGAAATGAATTTCTTCAAATTCTCGTTTCGATAACTTTTATTCCGATAAAGATACCAAGCTAAGTCGATAATTAGTTATCCGTCTTCTCTCAAGGACCATTGTCGTAAAAATGAGGTCCACATCAAGGAATTTTTATTAACTTATACTTTATTTTTCTTTTTCATTTTTCCACATTTTTTTTTTTTTTTTTTTTTTTTTACATTGCACTTATACCTTTACTTATATGAGCTGTGAACCACGGAGCTTCACGGGGTAATTCCAAGACTATAGGCTTCATGAAATGAGGATCCCGGCTGGCTAGGCTAAGACCTCACTCAATCCCGGCTAAAGATCCAAGGGTCCGATCTCGACACCACAGCTCACAACTTTACTTATTACTTTTTCACTGATTGCTTTATTTATTTATTTATTACGGATCCCTGATGTGTACCCAATTTTTAAAACAAAGATTCTTTTAAGAAGAAAAAGAACTAACTATCGCCAAAAACTCGACATCTCTAATTATTTAGACAGATATGGGGTGAAACAATTTTGTGGGAACAAAAAGCCATAAGTACCTTCGATGGGCTCTAAAGAGAACCAACTACTCCACGCTTAGCATCTAAACTCATAAACAACTCTATCATTTCTCGATCTCCGCAAATTTAAAATCCCAAATAATGAGATCCGCGGATGCTTAGCCGATAATTAGATTATCTATGGTTAAGGGAACAAGCTAGGGCTCAACACGCCCGGTCAAGTCAGAATTCTATTCCTACTCTCACCAGCGGAAAGTCAACAAGATGTCAAAACATATATTAACTTAGCAAATGTTTCGTCAAATGAAATCAAGTCATGCATATTTAAAGTCACTCAGGGAAACTTGCAAAATCTTGGCCTTGTGAGCTAGAATTCGCATTTTATAGCTTCTAATCTAAGAGACTAGCAAAACTTTTCAATCAAAAAGACTTAACAAAAGCTTACAAAATTTTTTAAATTTTCTCATTTTTGCACCATTTTTCATTTTCTAAGGAAAAACGGGGTTACGAGAGAAACACGACAGAAAATAAGCAAGTGCGGTCAAATCAAATCGAAGATTATCCTACCCCAGACTAGAACGAAACATTGTCCTCAATGTTTAAAGCAAGGGTATCACGAAAATCTAAAAGCCGTTTATTAAGTATGCTCAAAGATAAACGTTAGTCGATAAGATTAAGGATATCGGATTTCCATCAGCAACGATCATGAAACTCGAGTGGAGAAATGACAAACTTCGAGCACGAGAGTCTTCATATCGGGAAAATCCTACACATAACATCACAAACAACCAAACACGAGAAATCGAAGAGGCAGATCCCTTCGCGTCACTTATTAGAAAATAGAAAGAAGATAGATGGATAAGCATGGGGTGCCTCCCACGAAGCGCTACTGTTTTTGGTTACCGAGTCGCTAGCTTGACTCGTCCCCGAATTCATTTGTCCTTGGGGGAGCAAGTGGAAAAGATAATCTCCATCGGATTTTCGTTCAAGAGGTTTGGATAAACATTGAAACATAAGAAAGTTCCACTCCGACGAGATACCCACGGTTCTTAAAAAGGAAAAGCGGTAATACCGGGGTCAAAGATGGTATCCTCACTCTCGCAAGAGTGAAGAAGAGGAGAAATCACATTATAATGAAGAAATGGAATAAAGATTTTGATAATGATAAGGATCCATTCTTCATCTTCAAAAGCAAATTCCTTAATTGGATTTTGAACATTTAAGCTCATAGGGTGATTTTCAACAAAGACATCGGGAGGAAGAGGCGGGATGATGTCATCAGTAACGAAACTCTTTTGAGAGAGTTGCTCTTCCCCCAAACTAAAATCTTCCTCAAAATCAAAATAGACACGATCATATTCTGGAGGAGATATGAAATGAGAGAGTTCACCGGAGAACTCCTCAAGATAATCATCATTAATCTTTCGCGGTGGATCAATTATCGGATCTTCATTCAACAACCTTTCAATCTCTCTTATATCGGCTTCAAAATCAAATTCATCGTCCTCACTTCCCGGTGGAAGAGGATCTATGCGAGCGAGTTCATCGGCGAACTCCTCGAGAAGTAAATCAAGAGACGAATCCTTGAGCTCGGGCTCTGGAGGATTTCCATTAGACGGCTCTACTTCTTTAATTTCTTCAAGCGAGACAAACGGAGGTGGGATTTGTGCGGTACTTTGTAAACTATGAACTTGCACCTTTTCCATTATGGTCTCCGTGTCGGACTCATCACTTTCCTCGTCAAAGATTTGATTGTTAAAATTGAGAGTATATTCTGAATCGAATTCAAACAAAGGATTTGTGAAGGTCATTTTGAAAGTTTCTGAAATCGAATCGAAAGGTGTCTCAAATACCCTTAGGATTGGAACAAGGTCATCAATCTTCTCAAGAGGAGTGCATTCGACTTCCTTATCCCCCATTGACAAGGTATCCGAAGGTTCGTTAATAAGTGGATCACAATCGGTTTCAACAATTTCCGGCGAAATTGGATCATCGAGTTCTTCCAAAACTGCGTCACTTCTCTCAACCAGCGTGAGTGAAGGGGAAGAGTCGGAAATGATAGGATCGAAAATACGAGTGGGATTGCCACTCGAAAAATCGTCATCGATCTTTAAGTTCTCTTCTTCAAACGGTTCATCGTCATCACTATCGTCAGAGTCGGAATAGTAAAAGGTGGATGGATGACTCGGTCTTTGTTGATAATGGTGACTGATATATCTTTCTTGCTTGCTAAAGACGTCAATTTGAGCACTCATAACGGAAACTTTCTCGGAATAATGATCACTCAACATAGTGGTAGAATCGTAAGGAACGTCAGCATCCCACTGATAATGATGTTGTGTCATATTCTCAATCAAATCTTAAGCTTCTTGAGGTTTCTTCCGCATGAGATTTCCACCAGCTGCCAACATGATGTTGTCTCGATCAATCGTAATGATACCATGAAAAAAGGTTAAGATTTGATCAAGAAGCAAAATTCGGTGATCGGGACATTTTTGTAATAATGATTTGAATCTTTCCCAAGCTTCAAATACGGATTCCTTAGGTAATTGCTGGAAATTAAGAATATCTTTCCTTAATTGCATCGTTTTCGAATATGGAAAGTATTTTGAAAGAAACTTGCGGAACATCTCTTCCCAAGTATGAATTGAATGTTTTTCAAGGGTATAAAACCAAGATTCGGCTTCGTGGGTTAAAGAGAAGGGGAAGAGATTCAATCGGATATCATCTTGAAAAACGCCACGTTGTTTCATGGATTGAGTGATAGATAAAAACTTATTCAAGTGCTCATTAGCATCTTCGTCGTTAAATCCATGAAATTGACAATGCTGTCGAAGAAGACGAACCATACGATTTTTCAATCTAAACTTGGTTCCCGGAACGATCGGTCCTCCTCTACTGATAAGTGAAGGACGATAGAAATCCTCCATGGTCCGAGGATCATGGGGATCAAAGGGTGCGAAATCGAGCATTGTGGAGAATTAAACAATTTAGAGGGTAAGGAGAGAAGAATTAAACATTCAGAGGAAATCGAAGATTATTTTTGGGTTTTTAAAACAAATTTTGAAAAGGAAAATCTTTTTGGGTTTTTATAAAAAATGTGGAAAACACAATATTTTTGTAACCTTCACGTCAACCGGTGCTCGGTAGCTCTCAAAATGCGCTGGCGGGAGGAACGAAGAGTGGATCGTTCTTCGATCTGCAATTTAATGTCAAGACTTTCCTTATACCCAGTGTATAGGTTGTACCTTCAAGGTGAGCCGCGTAACAATGCGTTCGGGTTTGTTTTGTTGGTTTTTAATTTTTATGGTTTTCAAAAGATATATATACAAAAATGACGGTAACTTCACTCGGGAAGGATCTTCAAAAACGCGAATCGAGACGGAATCTAACTCGCTACAAGCCCTCCGGCGTGGCGCCAAAATTGATTCCAGTGAACGAAGCACGTCAAGCTTGCTCACACAAGCTAGCCACTTGTGAATGACTAACCGTAAGAAACTTAAAACGGCTCGGACACTGACCAATAATAAGAAGTGTGTAGTATACGGGTAACTCAAGCGTGTTAGGTTTGAGCACCGAGATCGTTCCGAACGAGGGTTGAATGGAGTTTTCAACTCACGTCGATTATCGGGATTTGAATAAGAGAAGGGCATAAAATGATATTATCTAAACTACGGGATAAGGAAAGTAAATGGAACATATAATCTACGGGAAATCCTAAGAATTAAGGCAAACTACGCAAATCTATACTAAAACGCAAATACGGAATTTAAACGAAACGCGAATAAAAAGCAAGTACGTCTAATCTAACTCCTAAAAATAACCTAAAATTACTTTTATGCTAAAAATGTAATTAGAAAACTTATTATGAATTAAAACTATTTTTAGGAATTTTCTTGATTTTATTCTAATTAAAAACTAATTATTAACTTTTAAAACTAAATTAAAATACTAAAAATTATGAAAATAAAAGGGAAAATTATGGAATTACTTTTCAAAAATCTAAAATATCATAAAAGACTTTTCAAAACTATTTTTTAATTTTCAGATTAATTTCCTATTTTCTATGAATTTAATACTATTTAAATCTAATTTAAATTGTGAAAAATACCAAATAAAAGGGGAAAAATAAGGAAAAATCTTTTTTATGCTTTTTATATTTTTCTTAAACTGAGAAAATTGAAAAATTATTTTTTTGGAACTTTTTCTCAATTATTTGCAATTAAAGCTAATTAAAAATGATTAAAAACTGATTTTATTTAAGAAAAATAGTAAACAGTAACTAAAAATTATGAAAAATTCAGGTAAATTCTAAAATCTTAATCTAAATCTATGAAAAATAAGAAAACATGGGCTTATGTGGAAGAAATCAGAACTGCAGTGTATACTAGTATAAAATAAGCACTTAATAATAAGCAAAACAATGAAATAAGCTATCAAATAGTAACTGAAGCTATATTATGCTAAAACTACTCTAAAGTAACCTTATGCAACTACTCCTAACCTCAAAACAGCAGGCTACCTAAGTTTGAGCTAACTGCCACTCTTAGCAAAACAGTGAATCTGGCTTTATGTTTAAGCTACTGCACAAACTAATCTAAAGCTTCAAACTGAAAACCAGAAATGTGGGACTCAAGCCCACCTAGCAAAGAGTTTATAAACCAAATTTGAGCTTCTAATTATAAACAATAAGCACTGTGCAAGACCTGCAAGTGTTGAAGAAAACTGACATTGACACTCTTTTGACTTTTAAGGACAATAGAGATGTTTGACTAATTTGAGATTCTAAGCTACTAAATTGGATTGAAACTGATGTTTTATGAAGAAATGAAAATACATTTAGCTATAGTACTTATATCCTAACTTATATGCAACATGTGAACTCCTAAGTCTAACTGATTTGAGCACTATAACAGTTCACATAGAATTTTGACTTACAGTGATAAGCTTTGCAAAGCTGGGACCTGAATTGAACTTAATACATCTTAATAGAACTAAACTGACTAAACTTATCAATAAAACTAAACCTTAACTGTGATATACACCTTATACCAAACACACCTGTGAACTAATGAAACAGTTCAAGCTCACGAATTCAAATCCAAACCATGAATCAAACTATAACAAGTGTAAAGGATTAAGTGCAAGCTAAATGGAGCATTTATCTAAACTATAACTATCAAATTACAATTAAGCTGCATATGCAGTTATGACAGAAATGAGCAGATGAGCAGATTAACAAATTAGATGCAGAGATCAAACTAAAATTAAATCAAACAGCAATAATAAACTGAGATTAAACACAAATGATCAAATTAAACCATTACACTACTGCATCAAATTAAGGACAGATTTGGACTTACATTTATCCTGCCAATGGCATGCTAAAGAAAGAATCAAAAACACTATTCTAAACTTGAGTATCAACCCAAATCCAACTCAAATTCAACCTCCTCCCATATCCATCAGCAAATCAGAACCAAGAGACTAGAATTTCTGCCAGTTGACTTTATTTGACCAAGAAGAAATGAGATTGAATTCTGAGTTGTGCTAAGTAAGAATTTAATAAGCTATCAGAAATCTTAAAAGACCTTATGAATCATTAATAAACACTGAATTTAAGATTTGAAACATAGATTAACAATGAGATATTAAGCTAAAAAAAATACTTCATTAATGAAATTTGAGTACAGAATTTAAATGTAAACACTGAAATGATTTAAAACTGAAAACAAACTACTAAGATTCTACTCCTAATACTACTCCTACAATACTCTCTCTCACTACACTACATATCTAATCTGTGAATGGAGGAGTCTTTATATAGCTGGCCTTGAGGTCTTGGAAAGATCCAAGGCGAGTTGTGCTTTCTCTCGAGTGTTTTGGACCCTTAGATCATTCCCATACATCATCAATTCATTCTCATCCTTTGGATCATCACAGCCACGTTTGTTGCACCAATCAGAAGCGGGGTTTTGAGAGAATGACACACGGTTACAAGCTGGCATCCGTGTGTCAGTGGGTGTCAGATGAAAGTACAACTTTACCCTTAATGAGAGTGAATTGCATCAATTGGGTTAGGGGTGTTTTAGGGTTCTAAGGTTCTGGGTTTGTTTGGAATTGGGGCAAGAATTAGGCGCGTTTGTTTATTTATATTATTTTGAGTGTATTGACCAGGTGAGGGGCGTTGACTCGGGTAATATTACCGGGTAAAATGGCTTTCGGGTCTAGTAGATTAAACCGGGTGTAGTATAGTTTTGGTTTGGGCTTGGAACCGGGTAATGCTTTTGGGCCATGAGTTTTGTTTGTGTATTTATGGGCTAAGGATTAAATAAATGACCCAAGTGAACTATAAGGACCAAATATGCAAAAGCTGAATTTTGAGGGACCATAAATGTAAACTGCCAATATCTTTCAAGGGCTGAACTTGTCATTCTTAAATATTCCAAGGGCTGATTCTGTAAATTCCTGAAACTTCAGGGATTAAATTTGCCAAATACTGAAAGTGCAGGGACTATTCTTGACATTTCTTCAAACTTTTTGAAACTTCAAAAATCCTCTTTAGAGAATAAAATCTTCCAAATTGCATAATCCCGACCTTCCGGCTCAGCTCAAACTCTCTTGATCTCTCGTGCTCGGATTTACATCGATTTGGCTTTTTGTGTGTTTTGCATATCCGTTTACGCACAAGCACAAACTCAAGAAAACCACAAATATTAGCAATAAACGGCTTTTTCTTGGTTGTTTTGGGTCTATTTTGATAATGAAAAAGTATGTGTTTTAGCACATACCAGCGCTCATCCTTCAGCAGCGAACCCTGGGTATACAACTCAAAATCCCAGGGAAAGACCGCCTTATCAATCCAGAAAAAAATTTCCCTCTAATTTCTAAGCGCGTCAAGTTTCTCCGTGTAACATTGAAGTCTCCCGGCGTGCTTAGCAAATGATACCCACCCGTTTGACCACGTTGTGTGGTAAAATGCGCGGAATAGGTTTATAGTCGGGTTAATTGCCAGGATACGGCAATTAACCTCAAAATTGGTTATTTTGGCTGAACCTATGCAGTGCAGCTGGGATATATGTAGACGGTAGTAATTTAACACGTCACTCAAGAATAGGGATATGGGCACAGGTTGATTCGCGAATTCGAAAAAACGCGTGTATACCCCTACTTTCCCTTCGGAAAGTCTGCAATGACGCTGCGCATGCGGAACTTCCGGATGCAGCCGAAGGAATATAATGATCCGAAGAGAACTCAAGAAGTTACGCTTCGGTCAGTCGCAGTGAAATCGGTGAGACCACGGACCATGGTACAGTTATAAATGGCGCCGCAGCGGTTACCTTTAGATATCAAGGGTTTCACGGTGGCAAGTTGAAGCTTTTTTAACAATGGTGAAAATGATTTACTGTGATACTCACAGTAATAAGGAGACGGAGGGTTATATAAGTTCCTTCCTCCACACGATGACTGCCACGTGGATTCCACCATCTCTGCTTGTGTGGCTAGGATCATTTGATGTGACGTATTTTCAGTAACTTTCCCACATTTTACGAGGTGGGAATTTGAAATATTTCTTCTAGGTTCATTCTTTTAGCTTCTTTGCTACGCTTCGGAGATGATATTGGCTACAACTATTAGTCTAGCATCCGCAGCTAGTCACTGCTTGCATACTAACTGGGGACATGATGATGTATAGTCCGTATTCGGGTCATGAACCCGGCCAATAACGCTACTAGCAATTGGGCCCAGTATGCATGGGCAAAATCTGTAACGGTTTGGGCCCACGAAGGCCCAACCCAAAGTTATGTATGGCTAACAATATCGGATATCCACTATCTTGGGAGATAAGCATCGGATAACCGACTTAGGCGGGATACGCCGAAGCTTGAGGAACACGAAACCAACAAGGATTTCGTGTATATATAAAGGGTATCCCTGCCCTCGTTAAAGGTACGATTTACAAACCCTAATTCTCAACTATACCATAAACCGATTACTTACTCTCACGTCGGAGGATAATCGTGGGAAACAATCCCACGGTAAGCCTAACGGTGTCTTTTGTTTTCTTAGTGCGCATGTCTCAAGCATTAAGATCTAATTGATACGGAATCAGAACCCAAATAAGGAACGCCCAACTTTTGTATCAACATCATCATAAGCAGTTTGCATCCTGGAGAGCCTCTACAATATTATTAGCAGTTTGCATACTGAACAGTGAACACATTCACAGCACAAAAAATACATGTAGTTAATCGAGTTGAAACAAACTAGATTGATCCTCATTTAAGGTATCATATTTTTGAAGTTTCAAGTGACAACCAACTCAAGCTAACAAACCCGAAACGTAATGTTTATGCTATCATAGCTTGATAAATCTAGTAATGGTAGGTCCTTCAGTATATAATACATACATAATGGTTGCATTTTAATTAACAATATACTTGTGTAGTGAGCTATTAATTAACTATATACCATATATTCAGTAATTTGACCTCAACGCAAACTAAATACCGAAACGTAAAAAGATATGGGCCAATAGCCCAATAAGTACCTTAAACTCGAGCGCAAATTTGTTCACATACCCATGTTCAAGCTCAACAAAGTTTTACTCAACCAAGCTCCTTGGTTACCGAAAGGAACAACCGTATGTAAGGGCATAAAACAAAAGTCCTGTTACTTAACAACTAACCAGAAATGCTTGTAGGGTAAGCCTTTTATCAATTTCTTAACAATTATGCGAACTCAAACAATTGAACCTAAAGCCTAATAATTGAAAGCGGTATTCAAAGTTCCATATATTGAGATAGAAAAGACTTGGAAGATATGCTTTAATGCATAATTTGACACTGGTTCTCTTAGGACTTCTATCAAACTCATAGTGGGCATTTCAAATTCACACCAAACTTAACATCTAAAGAGAATAGTTAAAGCTTGACAACTAAACATATTAACTACAGCGAAAAAGTCACAACAAATAACAAATAAAGAGATATATAATTAAAATTACAAGGTTAAATTTAACAAAAAGATTCTTTGTGTTTCACTTTGATAATGTGGAATGATGTAGCAAAATCGACGCTTTGGTTTGGATTTGATTTGGATTTGGTTCGATTAAAGTCAAAATAATTAAAGATCATCACCATTTTTGGGTCTTTAATCCAACCTACATGATTTGAAAATGACGATGATGTTAATTTTAGAGAGAAAATGGTGATGGTGTTTGATTGAGATTATGTTTTTTTGTGGAGGAGTTTATGAGATTTGAGAATAGTGATGGTGTTAATTTTAGAGAGAGAAGCAGAAATTTAGAGAGAGAAGCAGAAAAAAGAGATAAACAGAGGGTGATGGTGGTGATGGTATAATTTTATTGATTAAATACATCATTAGTCCCTAAGGTTGTACCAGTACCACCAAAATAATTAACCAAAACAATGAAATGACCATTTTGCTCTCATGTGCAAGGCACATGGGGTAAATAACAGACGTTGACTAGCAGAAAATTGGTCAAGGGACTTGTCTAGAGTATAAAACCCAAGTTTTGAACTCCCCACGATGATGATAAATGCAAGGTTTTCCCCATTACGATGCGCAGTGACAAGTTTAAGGACCTACGGTGTATTTTAGTCTAATATTTATGTTTTTCTAAACAAAGTTGCAAGTCTTTTGTAGGTCTCTTCTTATGATATCATTCACACATATGATTAAAAAAAGTTGCAAGTCTTTTGTAGGTCTATTCTTATGATATGATTCAAACATACAGTTATAATAACCGTGTGGGTTTTTACTAAAAACTTTAGTTATATATTATTATCGATTAAAATACAAACAAATTGTCGTATGGCTTTAATTGTTGTATTAGCAATTTTATATGTATTAATTACATAAATCTTTTTTGTGGTTTGTTGATTTTTACGGTTCTTGTCCATGTGCTTTTTCTTTAAGCGGGTCATGCTCTTGTGGTTTTTGATTTTTACGGATCATGTTCAATTTTCGACCAAAGTCCAAACAATCGTTAAAAAGGACCTAACTTGATATTGATGGACTGACATGAAGGTTAAACTTGTAATTTGGGTTTTCCCTCTCAAAATACAAACCAAAAGGACAATTTATATAATTTACTCTTTTAAAAAAATAATTTTTTTTTTTAATTTTATTATATGATTTTTTTTTAATTTCTATTTTAATAATTAGAAAAAAAACTTAATTTTTTTTTAATTTAATAAAAAATAATTTTATAATAAAAAACAATAATTTTATTATAATAATTTTTAAAAAAAAACTATTTTTTTTAAATATAATTTTGTTAAAAAAAATTTAAAAACTTTTTTTCTAATTTTATTATAAAAACGAAGACATTTTTATTCGCTTTCATCCATTTTTACACGTTTTCGTTCGTTTTTATACATTTTCGTTTGTTTTTATATGTTTTCGTCCGTTTTTATACATTTGTATGTTTATACATTTTTTACGTATTTATATGATTTTTGGACGTTTTTCTACGATTTTTTTCGTTTTTGGATGTTTTTGTACGTTTTCATCCGTTTTTGTATATTGTTTTCATCAAGGTTGCAAATATCACGAATCGTTAGTGAGGCAGTCGACTCCCCTATAGCTTGTAATCGGTTTAGGCCAGATTAATCGGTGATTAATCGATGATTAATCGAATTGGCATTTTGGCAAGTTTTGGGTATTTCGGCAAGTTTTGGATATTTCTAGTGAGTTTTGGGTATTCAAGGTTGCAAAAATAGCAAATCGATGATTAATCGTAATGGCATTTTTGGCAAGTTTTGGGTATATACGACGAGTTTTGGTAATCCTCGGCAAGAATTTCCTTGAAAATATCTTGTAATAGATATAAACAGTGAATATAAGTGATTAAAATTAATTTTTGACGATTTTAGGGTATTTCCAACAATATTTGCAAGTTTTCAGCAAGTTTGACCATTGTTAACCACCATTGACCACGGTTGGCCGATTTGTTTGAACGATTTACACAAATCGGAAAGGTCAGTGGCCCAATAGCGCCTAGGCGGTGATTAATCGGCCTTGTAGACCTTTTTTTGGCAACAATGGTTTTCATATATTTTCTTATGGTTTTTATCCGTTTTCATACGTGTTTTATAAGTTTTCATACGTCTTGTTCGTTTTTATACGTTTTTGTACGAAGACGCATAAGACATACAAAAACGTACTAAAAACGAAAAAAAAAAACGTACAAAACGGAAAAAAATTATATAAAAACGTACAAAAATCGTAAAAAAATGTATAAAATGGATGCAAACGTTTAAAAACATATGAAAACGTACAAAACGGATAAAAACGTAAAAAATTAATAATACAAAAACGTATTAAAAAAAGTCTTTTAGTATATAAGCCCAAATTTGTTTTTTAAAAAAAGTTAATTTTTTTTATTAAAATTTTTTATTATAATAATATTTTTTTTCTCCCTATAATAGAACTTAAAAAAAAGTTATTATTTTTTTAAGAGTAAATTACATAATTCGTCCTTGTGGTTGTATTTTGAGAGGGAAAACCCAAGTTAAAAGGTTAACCCTTACGTTAGTCCATCAATGTCAAGTTATGTATTTTTTAACGATCGTTTGGACTTGGGTCTAAAATTGGACAGGATCTATAAAAATTAAAAACGATAGGGATATGACCCGCTAAAAAAAGCACAAAGACAAAATCCGTAAAAATCAGCATACCACAAGAACGATTTATGTAATTAAATCTTCTATTTATTTACTGTTTTAGATAATAATTTTGTATTGAAAATTATCTTTCATATTCAAGCAAAATGACATGTATTAATGTTTTTCTAGTTGTATTATAATTCATATTAGGGGGAATATTTGACATACATGAGATGTTAGTAATGATAATAATTTAATTTTTGACATACGTGAGTGTTACGCATTTGATTACTTGAATTGAAAGTGTTTTCTGTAAAAACTGGTTTTATTATTATAAAACTCTATAACAATGATTATAAAAATCTAACAATTAAGAACTATTCTAAATATTCACTTTCAAAATTCCTTTTGTTTCTTTATATGAAATCTACGGTCGTTATATTTGCAATTAAACAATCGTCAATAAATTGACTAAAAACTAAATTTTGTGTCAAATATGTGTTTTACTTTGTATGGTTTCTATTATAATTATAGAATTTGGATCAAATAAAAAAAAAATTTAAAATGAGAAAGATAAAGAAGAAACCCAATCACACATTTCAGATGCATCTATTAAAATAGATGCATATATCTTTGAAAATCTCTTCCTTATTTAAAATGTGTGACTAAATATTCTTCTTATTATTCTCATTTTAGTTTTTCTTCATTCTTTGATATATCATGTACTTGACATACTATTTTTATAGCTATGATCCCACTATAGCTCAACTTAAAAAAAATAACATGTCAAATTAAAATGCATATGAAACCTTACATGTACGTAGCAAGGGAAACCTTGCTGTTATAGCTACCAAAAACAATTTTTTTCTACCTTTTGAAACATAACCTTAAAGGCTCAAATAAGGACCTAAAAGTGAGAAAATACCAATAGTTATCGTGATCAAATAACAAAACAACACACAAGGAAAACTTAATACAAATAGAGTTGTATTAAATGACACATACAATTCATAGTCAAAGGGATTGTTAGAGATGTCCTTGAGAACTCTTCTCTTAGCCTTGACAGCAGGATATTATCTGATGATGCCTGTTTGGTTTTTAGCCGAAGAACATGACTTTGGTCCTGTTTTACCATAGGATGTAGTGGCGGCAAACCCCCTAATGCTCCTAATTCCTTTGCATGTGCTCTAGCAACTTGTCCAGTTGGCCCATATACATTTTCTTTATTCATATCTCTTTTCCTTGAAGAAGAGTGAGGACTGATGTTAGATTGGCTTGCTTTCCGTGAACTGTGCAACAATAACATTCAAAATTATGTTAGTAACTGTTGATATCCTTATAGTGAAATATAAATTATGGTTCAAACTTATGTTTAGTGGTTCAACTTGCTATGATTAGGTACTGCAAAATATTTGAATGGGCTAATGTCCAGAAACTATCATATCATTCGTTCGTTGTTTCCCCAATTATGTACACTAAATCAAGTAAGTAACTATATCAATCCAATTTGAACTATAGTATATAACTGTTATCTAAAGAAGGTGTTTGGATATTAAGATATTCGAATAATACCTAAACACCCCCTAAGTTATGAAAATCCCCAAACACGCTAATAAAAGATCATTACTGTTCCCATCTCAACTATCTTTACCAACAATATATTGATTTTGCGTCACCAATTAGTGATGTCCAGTTCCTAAAATTTTCTTTGTTAACACTTAACTCGTGAAAACCAACGTACATTTTGGTATATGTATATAAAACGTAGGCCAACCGAATGGTACTTATCTAGTTATCTATCTTTATATGGCATGATGACTATATCTTGACCTATTTTAGCATTATTGGTGGTTTTTATGTGAACTAGTCTTAATATAACAAAGTAAGAATTAGAGCACATGAATAGCATAGATGATGTTTGTATTAGTTTGTTATATCGATTTGATAATAGTCATCAATGAAGTTGTTTATATATATGATGTGTTTTGGCCCAACCGGAACAACATATCCTAGTACGTCACTATTCGTTCCATTTTAGCAAAATCTGATCTGAACCATACAACATCTTACGCGTACCTACACTTCCTTATAACCTAATCCTCTCATAATATAAAGTATACCAAACTCAAGAAAGTTAAAACCTAATCTGGCATACACGACATTAAAGTTTAAAATGCAAAATCACCTTTGGTACCGATTTCGTACATTTGCCAAACAAACATATCTAGTTTTCCGTACATTTTCCATAGAAGCAATATATGATTATGTTTAAAAGGAAAGTTTGTGGATGGTGAGATATAAGATCAAGATTATGCCAAACCACCACTTCTTTAGTAAACGCCGGCCTCAAAGATTGTATTGAGCATCCGCCCGACGACCCTCTTCCCCCGGTCCAACAATTTCACTAATCACATGAAAAAAAAAAAGAAAAAAAAAAAATCAATCACAAAACTATAAACCGTAAAAACGTTTATTTATATTTTACAATCTTCTTATATTTTGTCGATAACAATAGTAAAATCATTTTAACGAGATAAATAAAATACGTAAGTTTTTGAGCCAATAGTTTACTAACTCATTTCACTAAACAAATAAAATCATGTTTAGTTAATAGTTTATATAAAACCAAATTCATTTTTATGAAACACATATAAGTAATATTTCTTACTTACATTTTCATAAAATACATGCTTTAGAACTAACTAATTAAATGTAATACGTTAGTAAATTGAGTTGGACTATCCATAACCTAAAACCCATAACCCATAACCCATGACCAATGCTCATTATATCATGCATGACATCACAATGGGTAAAAACCATGACCCATGATCCAAAGTCCATGATCCATGACCCAAAGTCCATAACTCATGACCCAAGATGATATTGCATCATGCATGACATCATATGACTCATAGTCCATGACCCATAACTCAAAACCCAGAACTGTACGGTGCCGGATCCCTTGGATTGCACTAGCTGGATCCCTCTGGGAATGGATCTGGCGGATCCGGATGATTAAACAACTATTTCTCTATAAATAGTGAGCCATTTCTTCATTTCTTCTCACATTTTTTAGATATATCTTCTCTCTATATTCTTATCTTACTAACCTCATATATAAGGATCATCCATGTAGCTTTTATCTTAGTGATTCTTAGGTTTCTCTTAAAGGCGAGATCACGACGATTAGCATAAAATACTTGCAAGCTCGAAGACATGGGTTGCTAGACTTCATCATCATCACAAGATCACAGAAGTGTCTCTTGTTGCTGATTCCTCTCAAGTATGTGATAGGTGTGTTGTGTTAACTAGTGGTGCTTAAATTAGTTCCTCCATTTTAAAGGAACTCGGTGTCTAGCCTTATACCGGATAAAGTGTAGGCGACATAAGTTTGGTTCTACCTTGTGGAAGAACCCATTATTTAGCCTTATACTGGATAAAGTGTAGGTGACGTAGGTTTGGTTCTATCTGGTGGAAGAACCCGGTATTTAGCTTTGTACTGAAAAAAATGTAAGCAACGTTGTGAGGCTTCTCCACCGGTTAAAGGAGTTTGTGGTGTGTAGTGCTTACGAACTCTCGAGTTGGGTACTCGGAGTGTGGAATAGGGCAAGGAAGGTGACCTTGTAGCTGAACCACTATAAATATTTGTGTTATGATTGTGTATTTCTTTATCTATCTCGTAATATTGTTTATCCACTGTCAATATCCACACATACCAAAATAGATTGACATAAGTCGATCTAAAAGTTTTAAAAGGAAATTTTAATTAGTAAAACTATTCAACCCCCCTTCTAGTTTTTACGATTGGCATCAGAGCTTCGTTACCAAGTTTCTTAGAGTATATTGTACTTTAAGAACTTGAAACGATCCGTGTATGTTTTGAAAACTACAAAGAAGGAAAAACTTTGTAAAAATTAACATCAAACTCATTTAAAAAAAAATGATAAAACATTTATTTTGGATAAATGATAGTTTAGATAATATTACCTCCAATATTCATCTTTGCTAATTTATTAGACACTTAACTTTAATATGTTTTTAAGTATCTTCATGATAGGAAACTTCGAATACTATTTTAAATCTAAGGAAAGATCGAAGTTGGCACACTTAAAAGATCTATTAAAATCCTTTGTCCAAAAGCCTCCAAGTGTGTTTAAAAGTCTATGAAGTATCTCTTGAAAACAATCTCAAGAAACTTTCAAAGAAAAGAAAAAGGTATGTTACTACTTTAAATAAACTTTTCTCATAACATGTGCTTTCTTGCACTTAGCTAGATTTTTCTCTACTTATATGTGTTAATTTGTTTATAAGTAATCATGCTAATGTTTTCATAACTATCTACATGTGTTCCTTTTAGCACATATATTTCCTAGATTCATTTTGTTTCAAGTGATTCAGTGTTTCTAAAAATCTCATTATCTAATCCAAATGTGAATAAGTGTAAGTATCAAACCACAACATTCAAAAATCCCTCTTAGTCGTAATAAACCACAACATTTGAATCTGTTTGTCGTAAATTTTTACTCGTAAGGTTTAGCTTAGTCGTAAGACTATGTTATGAACCAAAATCTTTTACACTTGTCCAAGTGAGAGAGATATCCACAAGTCGAAGTGTTTTTCAAGCTTATCCAATCTTACGCGTAACGTTTACTCCTAACAGAAATGACCAAAACGAATTTTTAAACACCAAAACGCTTTGTACACTCGATTTTTATGATAAAACAACTTCAATAACACTTAAATAACAAGAAAGTTTTGAACTTTAAAAACCAAAGTGAATATTGAGCTTATGCGTAAAGATGAAGAACGAGTAAAAAACGAGTGTAAAACGGAAAATAACATGTAAAGATTCAAACTTTGCCAAGACTAAGATTCTAAACACTATATTAACCTTAAAACTTTCCAAGCTTCAAGATTGAAGTGCAAAAATCAAAGTTTACGCGTGTGTAAAGGTTTGGAACGAGAGAAAACTTACGTGTAATACTACAAAACTTCAACAAGAACGTTTCACTAAACTAAATGGCGATTGATACCATTGTTAGGTCACCATGATATGAACACAAGTATGTTTGATGTAGATAGAACAAGAGTAAGTGGAGGGACGGATGATTCTTTCACACACAAGTAATATGGAATGATTATGTTTATTATAAAAGGAACCAACACTCTCAAATGAGAGTTTACATTGTTTATATAGGCAAGGGAGCTAGGGCAACATATCTAGTCTCTTCCCTTGACCTTATGGGCCTTTGCATAGGCTCATGAGCTTACTACATAAGCCTAGCATTAATTACATATATATTAGCCATGATTAAGCAATCTATTACATATAAATGACCGACACTTGAAATACTAGTTACAAGTGATCCCAACTGAGCCATATTACGTAATGCGGGTATGTTTTAATTAAAATTCCTTCTTGATTGAGAGCGAGTACGCATGTACTAAAAATAAAAGAAAAATGAAAAAGAAAATTAAATTTTGAAAAAGAAAATATTTTTGCGTTTTTATATTTAGAAAAGTAGAAAACTTTGAAAAACAATATTTTTGTAATCGATTCGCCAACCGGTGCTTGGCAGCTCTCTAGAATTACACACAAAGGAGCGGGGGAGCGGGAAAGCACGAAACTTTTATTAACCTTCTCCCTTCGAGGCGTAGGTCATTGGAATGCCCCTCCTTATACCCCTCTTATAGTTTGAAATCTAAAGGTGAGCTGACGTAACAATTGGTTTCACGATTTCTTTTGTTGTATTTTTTATTTTTTTTGGTATTTTAAACACTCTAGGAAGAATGTTTGCGATTTTTTAATTTTATTTTGAGTTTTTATAAGAAAATATTCACAAAAACAAACGAGTAACTTCAAGGGGAAGGTAATTCAAAAACACCACGAACGGGAATCAAAAATTCGCTTCAACACTTCCCCGGCAGCGGCGCCAAAAATTGATTCATCAATTATAGTATATCTTTATATCTTTCCAAGGAAATACAAAGGAAATATGTATTCCCGAGTCGTTTCCTAATGAAGGTTGAATGAAAATCGTGATTTGAGTCGTGATTATGTGAATTTGAATAGTGAAAATAAGAGATTTTGGATTTTTAAAACTACAATTATGGAATATAAACTTAAAACAACTCATTAAGAAATGAGTCAAATAGACCGCGCGCCCTGGTGCATATCACTTTATGGACCACGCTTTTTTGCCTTACGGAAATGGACTTGTTGCCCAGCGACTTTCTTGTAGCCAACCCTATGGTGCCACGTGTCCGACAAAGGTACAACAGAAGTACATATTTTGAACGTATTTGTCATGTATTGTTTTTTGGGCAACCAAAATGTATTTTCGGGCAACTATATATTATTGGGCAACTTGTATTTATACACGAGGATAATATGGTCAATTTACAATGGCTGTATTATAAAAGTAATATTAATAAGTCAGACACGTACTCACACTCCATCATGCGGGCGCACACACACAATCAAACATCTTCTACTACAATTTAACAGCTTCTACAATTAAACATCTTCTTCTAGATCACGCGCACACACTCACAAACCACATTTTATTCACAGAACCCTCTAACCCCCTAATTAATTTTCTTGTATAATTCGTATGACAAAATTAAAGTTGTACAATTGTAAAATCGCAGATTCGTTCTACATTGAAGTTCTTTGCCAGAGATATTAAACTCTGTTTGTCAAAGAATGAAAACCCGAGCGAGGTTGTTCGGGCAAAAGCGATATTTGGTCCCGGTTGGATATAAAGTTAGATGCGAGAATGGCCTTGATGCATTATGTTTTGCAACACCAGGTATATGTTTCTAACATCTCCTATGATTCCCCTCCACTAACATTCCAAATAGGGGAGCATTCGTTAAGGTTTGGTCGAGGAAAGAATTTTGTCGAACAGGGTTTTGATTTGGCAAAGTTTCAAAAGCGAAAAAAGCGATCTAAAGCTTTACGTGATCGTGTATTTCCTGAAAAAAGAGTAATGGTGTAACAAATGTACATGCCATTGATCTTTTGGAACTTGTTAATGATTCAAAAAGGATGGAAAAAGGTGGTTATCCTTTCATGAGGATCTTTGTTAGGGTGTATCTGTTGGTAGCTGCAGAGCTGGTGTTTATGGGAGAAGAAGACAAGAATTGCATCCATAATCACTTATTGTCCTTGGTTGATGATTTTGAGGCCTGGAATGTATTTCCTTGGGGTGAATATATGTGGCATAAGTTTTATCAAAGGACTGTCAATATTGTTCATATTCACAGAAAACATCATCTGTTAAAATTGAAAAAAAAAACCCAAAGTTCATTAGGCACATACAATCTATACGGGTTCGCTTGGGCTTTCAATGTTTGAATTCTCTGTAGTTTGTACTAATGTATGTATGTATTTGTTTGATAACACGTTTGTTTTAGAAAACAGGTTATTAAAAGCTTTTGATTCTATTTTGTTCAATCGAAAATTACCTATAAATATTGATGTTTTTAATTGTTATGCAATGCTTGTCTTTCTTTGTGTATACACGTAATATAAATGTTACCCCGTAATTTAGATAACAACAATGTTATAACACTTTTTAGTTTGCGATTTTTTTGTAATTGTCATCATAAACGTATTGTTTCATCGTAAACATATTACATTTAGCTTGTTAAAACTTTAAACAAATTAAAAAATGATAACTGCATAGCTAGACATTTTAACGATGTGGGTGTGCCTATTACATATTTGGATTTTGGAGAGTTTTCCTAGAAGCTCACTTTGGTGGGTGAAAGACAACAAGGTGATTCCACGTGGTCTTGCTTGGTCAGAGCTTGCAAAGTTTGAGCATGCATACTTTGTAATCTCTTTGGACCGGTAGGCATCACACAGTCTTATGATGCAGACTATACTAAGTTGTACCTAAATTTGTTCACAATATAAGTAATTGTAACTCTTTTTTGTTCTTAGGACTCAACTCCCATTGTTGAAATTTCGCAACACAACCGAAATGAAGCAACCGTGGTGTATTTGATTACTTAATATATAGATGGTTTGTTTGTGCAGGACACGACGGTTGTGAGAAGATGCACAACACTCTAATCAATTCGTGGGCGCTTTCAATTTACACCTGTCATGGAAAGTCAACTACGGGGTTGAAAGCATTGCAACTCAACATTGAGCAACAATATTCTTTAAATGGTGCACAACCGGGGACCACTCTTTCAACGAGGCGTAATTCGTGAGTTAGTGGATTTGGATCAAAAATTTTGATGATAGAAATGGCATTCATTCGATTGAGAAACACCGGTCGTTACTTGATGTGTTTACGGATGTCAAAAGCAGGGTTTCAAAAGTACAACAACTTTTGGGTCTTAAAAATGATGCGGCCTTCGTTCCTGAAAAATCTAAAAGTTGGGCCAATACAAATGACTCACGGCGTTAATCTTGATGATCCGAAGGTTTGTATTTACTTTTAAGGTTGCCTCTAATGTTATACCAAACCCAAATAATCCTTCGTGTGTACACTTATATCAAACCTTGGGCTCTACAGGCCATGTCGTGTCATACTCTAGGCCCTAACAGGGATAAGGTCGACGATGCGGAAGATGCAACGGACAATGACAATGATGATGGGCTTAAAGAAACGCAACCATGTAACCTTGGGATTCTTGTACAAGCTTGTGCCATGACCCAAAAATGTCCTGCCATGGAATATGGAGGTGATCGTACTACTCAACTTCAACCACTTGCACCAAACGATGAAAAAAAAAAACACACGGTGACCCCATTATTGTATGTTATCTTTCATTTAGACTTTACATATCAAGTATAACATATGTCCATACTTATGTATATATAATTAAAATTCATCAGCAACCGGATTGTGGTATCGATTGGTCGTCGTACATAACGACGATAAACTTCGTGTGATAATTACTGTAGATGCAATGGATTCTGATAATCAACACCAAGATGTGGTCCAGAAACAATTTCACAGGGGAACACAACCCCTTTAACAATATTGTTGGTGTGCAGACAGAAGAAGGAACACCAACCAACAAAGCTTTTGAGGTATCTACATTATCAGTAAAACAACGCCGATAAATAAAAGATTTTAATATGCTGTTTTTAACATACTATATTTTGAAATCGCAGTTCAAAGACAATAACCTTTCAAATGTAAATGTGGTTGGCGAAAATGACACACCTATGTTGGGACGTGTTTCCTCCGGAGATAATTTCAACAAAGGTGTTGATCCCAGTTGAGCAAACGATCTAATATAGAAACTGACTTTAAACAAGAACCTATTAAGTATCACGCGGAATTTAATACTTAATCTTAAGAAGAAGAACAATAAACATTCAACACCTCAATATTATTATTAATACGAATACTCTAACCAGTATTAGGGTTTTACAACCTTGAAGTGTATCGACCTTAGATATAAAACATACGTATATCTAATCTAACCTAGGACCTCCTTTTATAGGCTAAGGAGTCTTTTACATAATACAATACGTAACCTACAAGATAAATATCTTTTCCATATTTATCTAATACTAAACCGACTATACAAGACTAGCAGTGGTTACATTATATTATCCGTGGTTACACACTACTACTAGCTGCGGTTTGTCTTCATCCGTGGTTCCATTCTTCTATCCGTGGTTATATCAACTCTGTCCGTAGTTCCAGTACTTAGAATAATTCTTGATCTAAGGAACCAAAAACCCAACAATCCTCCCCTAAACTTGATACATTCCAACATAATTCTCAAGTTTCCTTTAAGCTCAAAACATCTGAATTGGAGGATGTAGCCAAACACTTACTAGATTTAAGAATTTTCTCATACTTCAACAACAAATCGTAAGCTTGACCATCATAGGGTACCAACATCTTGATAATACCAGGCTTCATCATCTGAGCAATAACTGCCGGATACTTATTCAGTTGAGGATAATCACCTTCTACAAGCATATGAATAACTTCTCCGAAACAGTTAAAACATGAACTCCACAAGTTTGATATAAAAACCATCTTGTAACATTACCATTGTAGAGTCCTTTCCATTCAGGTTCATCATGAGTAGGTTCAAATAAAATTTTCAAATTATGATAAACCAGCCTCTCATGATAATCATTTGGATGTACTTCACCAAACTTATTCTTGTAAAGTATCCAAAGATTCACCAAATCATCTCTATCAAAATACTGAAGAATCTGTGAAAATTTATTATACTCATAAACTTCATTGTTGAGTCTTTGAATTTTCCAAACTCCTTCACTTCCAACTTTAAGCTTAAACTCATAAGAAATAATTCGATTAACATCTTCAACTTCTTTCAGTCTTTTAGAATCAGATGTCTCCTGAATCTCAGATTTTCTCTTTCGTTTACTTTGAATCCACTCATCATCCTTCTGAATCCACTCTTCTTTCTTTTTAGAATTCATTGGACAGTAATCATCATTATTAATCTTCATACATCTCATATAAATCTCACGAATTCTTTCAAATGAACATCTATTAAGATTATCAGGAATATGAATGCCTGAATTCTTAATAATCTTCATCACTACATTCCTCATCTGTGCAATTGAAGGAGGTTTCTTTCATATTACTTGCTTCCTTTCTTTACCAATCCTCCTTGCCCATTGACCCAAAAGTCTAGCTCTTTCCTCATCATCCAACAGTGCCCATTCTTGTGCAGTATATTCATCATGTATTTGTTAAGAAGCTTCAAGATAGTTTTGTGATTCATACCATGTAGCTAACCATCTCTGACTAGCTTCCTCTTCTTCTTGCTTTCTTTTCTCTAAAGCTGCTTGTTCTTCAGCTAACATGTTTTTAACAAACTCTGCATCATAAGAAACCTGCTCTTCTTTACTTTTAAACTTCAACTCTGGCTCTGCAATCCCTTTACCTTTACCTACATCTTGTTGAACCACTTTCTTCTTTAATGGATCACCAATAATCAAACTTTTACTTCTAGGTTTAGGTGCAGCAGATTCAATAGATAAAACAGGTGCAATCATAGGTGTAGAAATAGATGAGGTTTTGCTTAGATTTATCAATGTGCTTGCAGCTTCTTTCTCAACTTCTTTAGATTTAGGTGGTGATACAGAGAGAGTTGTGACAATAGTGGAAGTGGTTATAATAGCATTGGGTATGACGATGAGTGGGTATAATTGCCATGTGCAAGCTGCGTGTGGTTACAAGAGTACTAACCGTGGTTGCAGACATACTATCAGTGGTTGTGTCCTGCACTAGTTCATCTTCTTCAACATTCTTCACATTTTCAAGAACTGCCTCATTCCCATCTTTATCAGACCCTAAAAATTCTTGATCTCCACTATCAACATCTTCTTCTATTGGCACATCAACAGCCTCCCCTGAATTCATGCCATCACTCCTCCCCTGTTTGGATACATTCTCCACATTCAGAGCTGGAGAAGAGTCCACTTTCTTTTTCATCCTTCTCATTTTTCTCAAAACAGCAATCCCAGGTCTTCTTACTTTCTCCAAAACCAATACCCTGTGCTTCAATCGCCTAATGTCTTTTCCCTGAAACACAGCCAACTCTTGTAGACCTGAAATTGTATCCTCCATTTTGGCACATTTAGCCGTCAATTCATTTAACTGTTCAAGAATATCCTCTCCACTTCGACACTGTGTGACGGGTCCGAAGGTGGTTCATTGGAAAAGTCATCATGTACAAACTCGGGATCCGTCAATTCGGTTTCATGTTCCATCTATCCTCATCACTTCGAGCGTGTTTAGCTGCTCAGAGGTGAATCCTTGGATATAGAAACATAGCATCGGACCTAGCACGAGCGATATGCACCCAGTAGCCAATTGGCTAGGGATGCCTCCACTGTGTTAAGTTCCAAGGAACTCTCCACATTAGGAGTTGCCAAAGGTTGGGTCTTAATGACATTATCTGATCGGCATCTAAGCATGAATCAGTAGTGGAAGCCCTTCCAATCATGTCACCTCCACCGGCGGCCTCATTAACAACACCACTAACACCAGCTGAGGTAGCTTGGTGCCCTTCATCTCTAGTCCATACAATAGGTGTAATTGGTTTGGGTGTGACTAGAAGTAGGTTGAGTTGTACTATCAGTGTTTGCAAAGTGCATCCAATGGTTTGAGGTGTACTAGCAGTGGGTTCAAATGTACTAGAAGTGGGTTCAGTGACTAAAGGTTGAGATTCAAGACCTTCATCAAACTCAGAATCAGCAGGCAAAGTAAGCATATGGGGAAATAAAGGAACATCTCTAATTTGTACATTTTGTGGCTGATTCCTCATATGTGCAAAAACCTTAGGAAGCATATGATGAACTTCATACTCCCTAGTGTGCTCAACAGGTTCCTCTATTTGACTTTCCACAATCAGTTGAACAAACCTAGGATATAAATAGTATTTACCCTTCTTCCTAATGTTTTGTACTAACCCCTCATAAATCATCCTAGACCATTTGAACTTTCTTCCATCGGACAAACAAATACTTGCATAGCAATTTTGGAAGGAAAGTCATTAAACCCAGTGGTCTTATTACTCATACACATCAACAAGGTATGAATAAGAAACTTCCATTGTGTGGAAAACAAACTCTTAAAAAGCGTACCTTAGCACCTGTGTGTATCCTAACCTTTCTAAACCAATTACAATCTCAGCATCTGAAAGATTATCAATACCACCAGCATCATCAAAATTTAAAACTTCCCTAATGATCTCCTCAGAATAGAAATAGCATTCTCATCCACACAGTGCTAAAACTTACTCCATCAACCACTTCAAGCTTAACATTCCTCGAAGCGATGTATGTAGGCTTTAAGAATGGTTGGTGTGACAGTTAAGGCATAGTGAATAGGACTATGAATAAGGAAATAAATCATTTGATGAAAACCTTCGGATCGATCGTTTTGGTGAGATTAGCAACAAGGTTATGTGTGTTGGAATACTTTTCCGCCATTGTGATGAATGATGGGTATGATGTGGGTTTTGTGAATTATGCAAAGTTGAGTGATTAGGGTTAATGTTGAGCGCCAATTGAAGTGATTTGAAGACCAATTGAATGATCCATCCGTGATTTAGGGGAGATAAATATAGTTTTGCCAAAGTTACCAAACAGCCCCTGTAGTATCCAAAATCAAGCAATATTCTATCGGTGATTTCAGCTGCTGTCATGCGTTTGAAACACACTATCGGTGGATACATTGTACTCCAAACATTTAACCAAGAGATATCTGTCAAAGAATATCTCACATAGAGATATGGCAAGCAAATCTGTGTCAAAACAAAGTAGATCTCACAAAAAGATGAAGGATTCTCACAATTTTTTTTTTTTTTTTTTTTAATTATCAAACACTAGCAGCTAACATAACACCAGCTCCAAGGTAAGCTCCAATGTACACAAATCCTTCATACCTGCAAGACAAAAACACAAACCAAACACAAAGAAGAAAGTTATTGTTATCAGTGGTTAGAAAAGCCACCAGTGGTTCCAAATGACCTATCCGTGGTTAGCAAAGATAAGTCAATATGGTCAACTTTCAGGATTAACATCAGTCCAAAGCCCAATGAACTCATTAAATTCTCAACCACATTTAACCTACCCCTCATTTACTTACATAACCCGTAACTCTGCTTATAAAAAGAACCCAAATCTCATATAACGCACACACCAATTAAAACCAAAACCCTAATTTCTCCAAAATCCACAATCAACCTCAATCACCATGTGGAACCCCAGTTGGAATAAACCAGAAGTTATAGATCTAACATCCTCCTCCTCCTCCTCCTCATCATCATCATCAAGTAAAGATACTAATCCATGACGGTACGTATCTTCCTCCACAAGAACCAAGACCAAGAAATTCCCCCTTTCTCCCATCATCTGAAGATGATAGTGTGGTGAATCCAAGTGAGTCTTCTGATGACTCTGATGAGTCCTCTAAGAAGAGAACTTCAAACCCTTAACCTTCATCATCAACCCAACTAAGACCAAGAGCAAGAAATCCACCACTCCCAAAAGACAGAGAGGTGGTTCTTGGTCTTCCAGCATCAGGTTGTGGTGCTTCTTCACATATCATAAAGGGGAATGGTAAAAGAAAGATGGAGTGATGCTTTTTGGTGAAACCAGTAGATGAAGCACAAAGGACAATGGCATATCTCACATTCATCCGTATTCATCTTCATCATCCTTGGTTTCCTTAATCCATCCTTCCCATTTTGATCCTTAGCTCGTCATGCATATCCACAGTGAGGATAGTAGTAGGAAATCATGTATAGAACTAGTCTTTTTAATTTTCACTTGAAGTTTCATTGTAAGTCGTAAACATTTCTTGAATGAATGAACAATTTAATTTCATTACTCCTTTTGTTTCTATAATGAACTTTCTTTTTATGCAAAATGGTTAGTGGAAACACGAGCAACAAACAGTGGTTTGAACAAAACTATCGTGGTTAGAAACAAAATAGCAATACTAAGATTACATAATAACAGTCCAAGTCTTATACAAACTTTTACAAAACAAGTTGAGATTTAGAGATTAACCATTCCAATACTAACAACAAGATACTGAAACCTTCCCACATCAAAAGCTTTAGTGAGAAGATCATCAACATTGAAATCAGTATGGATTTTTACCATTTGAATCAATCTTTTCTCATTACAATCTCTAATAAAATGATGCCTTATCTCAATATGTTTAGTTCTAGAATGTAAAACAAATTTTTTAATGATGCATATTGTACTGTTATTATCAATGTAAATCTTAGTATGCATAAAATTGTACCCAAAATCCAGCAATTGATTCTGAATCCAAAGAACTTTACCACAACAACTAGCAAGCACATATTCAGCTTCAGGTTGTAGAATTTGCCACAATAGTTTGCTTTTTACACTTGCATGAAATAAGTCGCTTCCCACCTGACATCCTCCAGTAGTAGACTTCCTATCCAAACTAGCACCAGTGAGTCACTATCGTGTAGGCCACCAAGTCAAAAGGAGAATCCTTAGAGTACCAAAGGCCCAATTTAGGATGACCTTTAAGATATCTAAATATTCTCTTAACAGCATTCATGTGTGATGTATTGGGTGTGACTTGAAATATGGCACACACACATACGAAACATAATATCTAGCCTAGATCATGTGAGATACATCAAAGATCCAATCATGGACTGTACAACCGATCAACTTTGGGACTTCCATCATTAGGTAGCAGTGGTTTCTGAGTCTCTATAGGTGTACTAGCACTCTTCACATCTTGAAACCCAAACTTCTTCAAAACATCTGCTACATACTTGTCTTAACTGATGAATATACCATCAGTCCTTTGTTGAACCTGTAGCCCCAAAAAGAAAGTGAGTTCTCCCATAGAACTCATCTGAAACTTATCATGCATAAGCTTCTCAAAATCTTTGCATAGCTCCTTATTGGTTGAGCCAAAGATGATGTCATCTACATAAACCTGAACCAGTAAAATATCATCCTTGAGCTTCCTAATGAACAAAGTCTTATCAATCAGCCCTCTTTTAAAACCATTGTCCATCAAATAAGTAGATAGGCACTCATACCATGCCCTAGGAGCTTGATGCAATCCATACATAGCCTTCCTCACCCTGTACACCTTATCAGGATGATCAGGATCTTCAAAACCAGGAGGCTGACAAACATAAACCTCCTCATCAATTATGCCATACAAAAATGCACTTTTAACATCCATCTGATACACAACAAAATTCTTGAATGAAGCATAAGCTAGAAACAGTCTAATAGCCTCAATTCTTGCAACTGGAGCAAACACTTCATCATAATCCAAGCCTTCATTTTGTGTGTATCCTTGAGAAACCAACCTTGACTTGTTCCTCACAACAATACCTCTTTCATCTCTTTTGTTTCTGAACACCCATTTTGTCCCAATTGCCCTCTTACCATTTGAAAGATCAACCAATGTCCAAACCTCTTGAAGTTTGAACTGAAGAAGCTCCTCTTGCATTGATTCTACCCAACCTTCTTCAGATAATGCTTCTTCAACTCTCTTGGGCTCCTTTTGAGACAGAAAACATGCAAACAAGTAATTTTGCAGATCTTTATGACTATTTCTTTTGTGAAGTGATCTTGTAAAGAAACCTTGTTCAGGAAAGGTTTTTGTAGTCTGAACCTTGCTTCTTGTTTGAACAGGAGTGTTTAAATTTCCAAGTATTTGTTCCTTAGGATGAATCTTATGAATCCTTGTTGAGGTAACAGGACTTTCATGAATGACATGTTCCAAATTAGTTAAATCAGCATTGAAGAAATCATCCATGTCTTCATCATCAGTAGGAATATCAATTTCAATCAGCGGGCATATCGAATCATGTGGATACTCCTCTTCACCAAATAATGGCTTTGCAGTTGGCCCAAAGAAAGTACTATCATCAATACTTACAACTGTGGTTTCAACGATCTTGGTAGTGGTAGAAGTTGGCTTATCGGTGTTTGCATTATAACTTCCGTGCTTTGGTTTGGCAGTGGTTTGAATTGCCTTTTCTTCTTTTCAATTTCTTCTACCAACACGAGTTATCTTTCAACAACTCATCCTTATCTTGATGATGATCAACATTGCCTCCATTATTCAATACATCATCATCAGTAGGACCTTGCTTCAATGATGGGTGAGACATAACTAGCTTTCCACTTTTCAAACAAATAGAACTCTTGAGGAGAATCAGCTTCCTTAGAAATTGCTTCTGCATCAGAATCCTTTTGAGTACCTGCATCAACATTAGTGGAAGTTCCTGCAATGATATGCTCATAATTCATAGATTTGGTTAGCATATCAATGTTAAACAACCGTCACGGTCCTTTGGTCTCAACATTAGGAGTCTTTTCACTAAATTGAACATGTAAGTTCTCTTCAACAATTCTAGTCCTCCTATTGTATACTCTAAAGGCTTTACTATTAGAAGAATAGCCTAAAAGTATCCATCATCAGCTTTCTCTTGAAACTTGCCTAGGTAGTCTATGGTATTCAAGATAGTAACAGGACAACCAAAAGGTTTTAGGAATGCAATCATTGGCTTCCTATCATGTAACAGCTCATAGGGGTCTTGTTATGAGGCTTTACTACCTTACTTCTATTACGCACATAACATGCGGTGCCTAGCCAGCCAAAAGGTAGTTGGTAACTTAGACTCTGACAACATAGTCCTAGCAGCCTCAATTAGTGTCCTATTTTTCCTTTCGGCTACACCATTTTGTTGTGGTGTTCTAGCAACACTAAACTGTCTTTCTATACCCTTAACTACACAAAACTGATTCATCACAACATTCTTAAACTCAGTTCCATTATCACATCCGATTATCTTTACCTTATGATTTACTAGATTTTCTATCTTAGTAATGAAACTCTTGAGGATCTCACTAGTCTCACTCTTAGTTGCCAAAAAGTATACCCAAGAAAATCTACTATAATCATCGGTGATAACTAGAATATCTGCTTATGGTTCAAACTTTTAACAAAGGTAAGTCCAAATAAGTCCATATATGAAGCATAAATGGTTGTGTAATGGTGTTGACATTTTGGTCTGAAGCTCTATGTTGTTTTCCTTTTTGACAAGCCACACACAGTTCCTTACACTCAAAACCTTAGAAGGTAACCCTCTCACTAAGTTGCCTTTTACCAGTTTATTGATTGTTTTGTAATTGAGGTAACCTAATCTTCTATGCCATAACTTAGACTCATCCACATATGCTTTAGCAAACAAACAAGTTAAGGACCTATTAGAAATTACATCTTTAAGATCAAAACAATATATATTTTCTTTCCTAGGTACCCTTAGCTGTATGTACTTCTCATCGGGCATCTTAAATTCAGGTGACAACACCACACACTCAGTTTCACCAAAAAGTACCCAGTTTTTGCTTATCACACATTTGAGAAACACTGAATAAATTATACTTAAGTCCACATACCGGATAGACCTTTTCAAAGTCTAAATTCCACTATTACGATTGTGCTCTGCCAAGTATTTTTCCTCCCTTTGGATCATTACCAAAAGCCACATATCCTCCATCAAAAGATTCAAAATCCTCCGGTTGCTCCCATCCCAAGTCATGTGCCCAGAGCAACCACTATCAAAAACTCCTTTGTCTTTTAGCTCATCTTGTAGATTGCCCTGCACATGAAATTAAACAAGTTAGTTCCTTTTGTGGACCCAAGCTAATACGACTTGGGTGCGCCACGTGCATCAATATAATCAAATTTGTTTAGGTCCATTGATGCACAGTTGACATGATGTAAAACCTTGGTCTTAGACATCCATTGCCAACTAGGCGAGGCCTTAACATCATAAAAATGATTTCCAACCACTATGTCAGTTATCACCTTTGAAATTTTTAAAACTTCTTTGTTATCTGTGGTGATTTTTGGCTTAGCAGTGGTTTTGATTTTGCTTAGCCGTGTTTACACTTTGCTTAGCAGTGGTGGGAACCCATTTTGGAGAAGCAGTGACAATTGATTTTGTATTCCCATTCCTCATTAACACTGCTCTAGGAATCATGTTTTCGTTAGGATGAGGGTTTGTTTTCTTTGAAAAGTTTTGGTGATTTACCCTCCTCCAATGATTCCAAACTTATGGTCTGTTTTTATAACAATTTCTCTGTAAATGCTCAAAACTACCACATGAAAAACAAGCCTTTTAACACATTGAAACTCATCTCCTAACCTATTTGAAATTAGTCCATTGAAGTTTCTTTGGTTTCCCTAGGTATGTATCTTTTAAGCTGTTTCCTAGGTACTTCCTTGTACTCTACTACTTTCTTAGCAATTTGAGCTCCAAATCTAGGCACAAGGTTGGCTTGCTTAGTATCAACTTTCATGAGAGGTTCTATCTTCTCGGTGCGTGTTGATACATATCTATCTTCCTCGAGAATCGATTCTCAATCTTCAATGATGGGAGCATCGGATGACTTATCGGAACCTATCTTAGGTGATTCATTCTTGTTAGTCTCACCTCTGAGGTTTGTTGAAACTAAATTCAACGCTAAATGAGAGCTCTTTGGCGGTGGTGCATGTTGCATAAGAGTGGGTGGTGGCATATCATTGTAGCCTAGGCGGTTACCATCCTTGAAATTTTCACCTATTAGTTTATTTACTAGATCGAGAAGCATATTGTGTTTTAGCAACCCTAACAACATGTTTTTCTTTTTCTTTTAGGGCTTCTACTTTTACACTCTCTGCCTTTTCTAGTTTCTCTTTAAGCATCTTAATCTCTCTATTCTTAAGATCAATTTCTCCACCTAGTATATTAATTTTATCAACATACTCCAACTCACATTTGATACTGATGATTAAGCCTTTCTTCAACACTTTCTAGACCAACTCTATAACCTAAGTTATCTAGAGACAGTCTTTCTACTTCCTTCCTTAAACTCTCAGTGATAGCTTTTTGAGATTCTAAGTTATCTTGACATGATTTAAAAGAACAAGTAGAATCATTAGATACCTCAGAATCTGAACCAGAAGATGAAGCATATGCCATAAGAGCAAAGTTATGCTCTTTTGAAGCTTCACTAGCAAGAAAAGCGCAATTGGGTCCTTCTTCAATTTCATCATCCGTCATAATCACCAAGACCATCTTGAGCCACCAATGAAGAAGGAGCAAACTATTGATGGTCTTCTTGATGCCTTCAATCCTCTTAGGAGCTCGACATTCCCTTGCAAAGTGACCCTTCTTCTTGCGGTTAAAGCACTCCATCTTGCTTTTGTCAAACCCAACTCTTCTTTTACCATCATACTTGACTGTCTTCAGTCCTTCTCAAAAACTTCCTTGCTTGTAGAGTCAACATTGGCATTTGCCATTGAAGATTAATCTCCTCAAGATCATCAGGATCAATTTGATCTAGATCTTGATTCAAAACATAACAGCGGTAGTTAAATTAGCGAGAAAAAGCACAAATTGCACGATCACGACATTATCACTAACTTGGTATTGTTTGCAATAGCCGTGGTTATACCATAGCGGCAATGGATACATCTTATGAATTCTTGTGACGGTGGAAACAAAAGCAATGTTTTGGCTAGATGTAGATGTACCAGCAATGTTGTTCTCGGACTCATATACCTTCAAGTTGTTGTAGAGATTGTCCAGAGTCATCTTTTCAAAGTTATCCTTGTTCCTCCACAGCGGTATGCATAGCCGGTCGGGTGATAAACTTCGATGAACTTTAGATTAATATCTTCTTGAGCAACTTTGTAGTCCAGCGACTTGGTTGGTGATGAGCTTTTGAAGTCTGTTATAGGTGCCATCGGTTTTTCTCCACTTTCGGTCAGAAGTTTTCAAGTTGATGCTTGAGCATATTTTTCCTTGATTTCTTGGTAGCTTCATTACCAGCAAACCTTGTTTCTATAGCATCCATAAGCTCCTTAGCAGACTCATATTGTTCAAAATCCAAAGCATATTCATTAGGTATTCCCATAGATAGAATACTATGTGCTTTATCTCTCTTATCTTAAACAATGGAGATTTCTTTGCCATCTTCACCCTTCTTAGGAAGAGTATCACCTTTTTCCACAACATCCCAGATAGCATAATCAATCATGCGAATATATTGCCTTATTCGCATCCTCCAAATTTGTTACTCACCATGCTTGAGCATGGGCACCTTTGAAGCAATAACCATGTGTGTTTCGGTCGGACATCTTATCTTACTTGAACAAAACTTAACTTGACCTCTTCTTGATTACGGTTTCTAGATCACAAGCTCTGATACCACTTGTTGATCCCAGTTGAGCAAACGATCTAATATAGAAACGACTTTAAACAAGAACCTATTAAGTATCAGCGAATTTAGTACTTAATCTTAAGAAGAAGAACAATAAACATTCAACACCTCAATATTATTATTAATACGAATACTCTAACCGGTATTAGGGTTTTACAACCTTGAAGTGTATCGACCTTAGATATAAAACATACGTATATCTAATCTAACCTAGGACCTCCTTTTATAGGCTAAGGAGTCCTTTACATGATACAATACGTAACCTACAAGATAAATATCTTTTCCATATTTATCTAATACTAAACCGACTATACAAGACTAGCAGTGGTTACATTATATTATCCGTGGTTACACACTACTACTAGCCGCGGTTTGTCTTCATCCGTGGTTCCATTCTTCTGTCCGTGGTTATATCAACTCTGTCCGTAGTTCCAGTACTTAGAATAATTCTTGATCTAAGGAACCAAAAACCCAACAAAAGGCCTCGATAAAACATTGTTTGTTCCGTCTTTAGATTTAATGGATTTTGATGTGCAAGAATTGAATGTGGTTGAGGAAAACTCGTTTGTTGGCCTCCGTCTTTATTGGTAACAATGATGATGTACTTCTTGTTACCAGAAGAAACACCAACAAAGAAAGACCACGAAGCCCTAAATCTCGGGTTAAATCTAACAAATTGTCATTTGCAAATGTGGTAGGTCCTAATGACAAACCTCCATTGGAAGAACTTTTCTCCCATAATAATACAAACAAAAGAAAGAGAATCAAATTGAACTACAACCTTAGTAAAAACGGCATTGTAAAACATTATAAGAGGATGGTGATTACGTCAACTCATGGCGGCCTATCAAAAACATCGGCTCTCCTTGCCGCCGTCTTACAAGATCGCAAGGTGTCATACTTGAGGCTTTTATCATTTTGCGCGGTTCCGATGTAAAGCACCATATTAAATTCTACGGAAATGAATATTTTATGTTTATGCTTATTTTCAAGTGTGTTTTCGGGAAAATTAGAAACCCCAAAAGCGTGTCGCGTTAGTCACTTGTATTAAGCCCACAATTGAACCGTTTGTAGAGGTATCTTATGTTTGTTAATCCATTAACATCATTATCATATGGTTAATGTTATTCAAAATATAATTTTTTTTAAAATTTTTAGGAACTTTTACGACACCCGAAATGCAACAAGGAGAAGGTTACTCTGCCTGATTACCTTCGCACCTATTTCAATCTTAAAAAACCATTAATTTATCGTTCCTTGGGGCTCTGGTGCCGTTTTTGTTTCTGAGGGTTTTTGGGTAGCCTTGGCATGTGTTGAGGATTGCACCCACGGGTGGCTTAATAACTTAGTGAGTAAACTGATTTTATCTTGTCTCCTACACATGTTTATTATTTACGTTTTGTTAAATTGGAACCGAATGTTACAGATTTTGATTTGCTTTATATATCCATAGCACTTGGATGTATGGCTTGATTTGATGTGGTTGTTTAGACCGACCCGATCTGATTAGGCTTTGGCGGGGTGTAATTCTGTGATCAAATCCTAGATAAACTACCTACCACTTATTGGATGGCAAAACATACCACGTAAAGCTTGGCGAGATGTTGAAAAGGTGGAGTTTCGACCTCTTACCGTACATCTAGCACTCTTTATTATAAGCGACTTATAATATTCTTCATATGGTTTATATATCGGGTGTATTTTCTGTGAATGAAACGAAAACCACTGGGTACTTTCGGTGTGCTCCATATCCGCATACTTTGAGTTGTTTACGTTTATGACTCTCTTGGGTGGTCGAGGAAGAGTTCTGGTGGTGGCGAGTTTGAAGAGATTTACAAACACAACTTCAACTTTACCTAACAAATTATGGGTCTTGCATAGTAAGGGCATCTCACCCGAGGATTATAAAATCACATACAAGTTTCCAAAAGTCCCACAACAATCAGACTTGTATGGCGATTACGGAGTATGGGTGTGCATTATATTTATACTGATTGCTCCGTAACCAGCCTCTCGAAGTAGACGACCCTCTTCAAACAGCGTTAGCTTACCGTGAACGGATGCTTGAATACTTCTGGAAGCACAAGGTTGAATACAAAAATTGTCAGCGGTCTCTCAAGGTACCATCCTTAATGTCCTTTTGACCCTTAATTATTGTCACATGTTGACTTGTGCATGATTTTCTTTCACTAGCGGTAGTTAGCATAGCTAGCAGTTATTATTTTACTACTAGCAGTTGTAACAATACAACCAACTCGGTTTGACTACCTACCAGTTGTAAAAGTAACTACCAGTTGTAAGTATACAAGCAATTCGTTTTATGTTTTGAGATTCCTAATCTAAGTAATCGAGCATAAAAGCGGTCAGACTTTTTTTCACGTTTACAAATATGCATATAGCTCAAAATAATCATCTCAAATGAATTTAATTGTAGACATCATTTCATTGAGGTCTTCTATCAGTGGCACTAGTAAAATTAACAAGTACATGATACTATACTACTACCAGCTGTACTAGCCGATTTTCTTTCCTTTTTGGTATTTGGATAACGCTTATCCACAATTATAAACACTTTGAATTTAACTACTCGACATTTTAATTCGCAAATACCATTTTTTTGTACCTTAGAGACTCTTTGAATATCTTTTTATAAGCTCAACTGCATTTCCTTTTTTTATACCAGTGCACATACACAAAAAGGCGTATGGTTTATAAACCAATTCTATATTGGTTATGTATATTTTATTAATATTTGGTATACACCTGAATTAAATATTATTTGGTTGCCCTAAAGTACATCATGCTACATGTCCTTTAATGCCTCTATTCCCAATCTCTTTCTTCAATACAAATCTTTCTAATTTTCTTTAACAAAACTTTTCTTTCTTCTTTTGGTCACTTCACATCTTTATCTCAATCTTTCTGTTTTTCTTTAACAAAATGTCGACAATATCCTTTGGATGTTCAACTAGATATCATCCGTAGGCTACCTCTTAAGTCTATACTCAGTGCATACTGTTTGCAAGTTATGGAAGGCTGGTATAGATTGTGGAAGCTTCATCTTTAATTACGGTGTTCGTTGTAATGATGCGTGTTTTTTTATGCTAACATTCGATCACGGGTCACCAAGGGTTTATGTTAGGTTTAGATGAAAAGCTAATCGCTACGCCACTTCGTACAGATTTAAGACTTTCATCTTTGATTGCAGTTGGCAATTCTAATGGTCTTTCGTGTTTTGTTGTTTTGTTTATGGTTCTAATCTAATGTCTGTTATTTGGAACCCGGCAATCAAAAAATCACTTGCAATATTTTTCCCGTTTTACACCCATCAAATTGAATCTTAAAAGACTTGTTTTGGTTTTGGCATCCGTCCTGACACTCTTGACCCGACAATCGTGAAGGTCTCCTATCCTGTTTTCCAAAGTGGTTTCTGGTATGTGTCTGTCTTTTCTTTGAACTCTTCACGGTGGACACGCCTTGAAAATTTCCACCTCCTCGTGAAACAATCAAATTGAAATGTAAAACTCAGGCAGTTGTGGGTCGTTTTATCTATTGGACTGGGAGTGAAAAGTTAACTAATGAGGACGATGTTACCTACAAGATTTATATGTTGATTTCTTTTGATTTGGTAACCAGCGAATTCAAAGTTATCGGCATACATATTTTAAAATGAACTCCCAGTCCCATTCTATGTTACGGATCTTGGAACTTCTCACGGTCATTTACGGTATGATCATTGGTGAAGGTATGTCATTGTTTTGTGGATGGTTGTTGGACGTGAATGGTTGTTCCATAAGATCATTAAGAAGCCTATTCGCCATCCTAGCCTAGTTTGGTTCATTTGCTTGGCTTTACAAAGCATCATGCTCCAATAGTGGAAGCCTACAGCGGCAATCATTTGCATCACTCTGTATTTGTGTACAACCAAGAACTTGAATTATTCGTCACCATGGGAATGTTAGGAGATGCTGGAAATTTCTACATCGCCCCATACAAAGAATCTCTTCTTTTGTTAAATCACACAGATCGTGCTTTGTATAGTTGGTTTTTTTTTTTTTTTTTTTTTTTTTTTGTAACTTAACATTCTATTCATATTCCTTTAAAATATTATCACTTTACTTGGTTAATGATATATGAAGGGCATTTTCAACAAGTGCGTCGGCTGAAGTTATCGATCATGATTAATGGGAACGAGGCTTTGTGGTTTTAGTACGCTGTCTATGGGGAGGAAGCATGAAGTGCTTATCTTTTTAAAGTAGTCATTTGAAAGTTATAAATCACGTGGTTCTATAACTATGTAACCATTAAACTTATAATTATGTAGTACGCTTAATATGTTGTTGGTTGTGTGTATGAAACGTTGTAAGTCAACTTCTTTACTATTTCATGCGTTTATGTAATCTTGGCAACCAGCAGTTGTACGTAGGGCAACTTGATTTCCCTAGCAATCAATTTTATAAATGAAGTAGTCCTTTTAGTCGTACAATTCGTATTCTACAATCTACTAATACCTACAAGCTCTACGACATAAACACTCTACACTAATACCTACACACTTGCCAAAAACATATTTAACACTCAGCACTAGTACAATTTATCTAGCAGTTGTCAGTTTAATACGATTGTGGCATCATTTCCTTGATTTCTTCTATCACTAGCAGTAGTTAACATATCTATGAGTTCTTACTTGACTACTAGCAGTTGTAACAATACAACCAACTCGGTTTGACTTAATACGACTGTGGCACCATTTCGTTGATTTCTTCTATCACTAGCAGTAGTTAACATAGCTACCAGTTCTTATTTTACTACTAGCAGTAGTTAACATAGCTAGCAGTTCTTATTTTACTACTAGGAGTAGTTAACATAGCTGTACTAGCAGATTTTCTATCCTTTTTGGTATTTGGATAACGAAAATACCAATTTTTTTGTACCTTAGGGACTCTTCGAATATCTTATTAAACCACACACATAAACCTGATTTTTGCGTCCAAAATATGCAACTTTCCATTAAAAAACGGATACATTATTAAAGTTTACATACGCGCTATTCCTTCTATCTTTTCAACAAGCACATATGCCACTTCACTTATTCTATTTGTCGTCAGCTTCTTAAACAACATGTTACAAGCATGAACAGATAACTTGTCGGCGTAGTAACCACATGAACTCCACACTGTTCGTACAATCTCCAACTCGTGACCAGTGTTTCTTTCCATTCAACGTCCTCTATATCGGGCTCAAACATGCACTTCATCCCATACCACTTATCAACTCCTAGGCAACTGCGTCCCGACACAATGCGAAAGCCAATTTTAACGCCTGCCAAATAGTTTCCAAATCTTCTCTGTTTATAGTATGCAAGACAAGCTGACCCAAGTTGTTAAATGTAGTTTCGAGCCGTCGGACCTCTTGATGGTAATTACAGTGCCACCATTTGTCAAGTAAACGTTAAGTGCACTATTTGTTATTGTCGACTGAAGGGCACCCAGTCTTTGCCCCGTCGTATCAAGCACAATCAAGCGGTTTAACCTTTCAATCTGTGTTTTGGATC
>OU343224.1:284810947-284827217 GCA_910596185.1 Chrysanthemum makinoi | reverse complement strand
GGGTAGACAGCTGGGGGGATAAGGTGAAGTGGAAAGTGGTGGTGAAACCACCTGGTTTCAGGTATCCAGGGGTGAGGGAGAGGGTGCTACAGTGGTGGCGGTATTTGGTTTTTTTTTAAATTTTGGGCTTGGGTTGGAATTGGGCCAAGGGTGGACTGGATTGGATTTGGGTTAAATAACAAAGGGTCCGGTTGGTTTATTTAAGTAACAAGTACCATTCATGTAATTTTGCAAACTGAAGGACTGAAAATGCAACTTTCCCAAAGTTATCACAAGGGTGAATTTTGCCAAGTTTCATTAGTACAAGGACCAATATTGCATAAAGTTCCATTTTTATAAGTCTAGGGACCAAAACTGCCAATTTTGAAACTTTAAGGGCCTAACTTGTAATTTCTTCAAAGTTTATCATAAGGACCATTCTTGTCATTTATAAATAGTACAAGGCTTATTTTTGATAAATTTCCATTTTTTAAATTCACCAAGGACTATTTTTGACATTTTTCAAAGTTTAAGGACTAAAGTTGTCATTTTGCAAATTTTAAACTTTAAAGGGTTAATTTTGACAACTTTTGAATCCCATGGACCTTAAATGACATTTTACAAGTTTTTGAATTACCAGGGACTAGATTTGACAACTTTTGAAACTTAGGGGACTAAAACTGCCAATTATGCAAACTTGGTACGTTTTTCATCTGATTTTGATATTTTTGCATTTAAAACACATAAAACACTTATTTGTGATATTTTTCTCATTTTGATGCATTTCTGAGTGTTTACAGATGTTTTTGGCAGTCTAGATGGTACAAAAATGATGAGTATTTAGACACTCATCAATCCCCCACACTAAGATATTGCTAGTCCCTAGCAATGTTTTATGAAAAGTTAATGGATTTTATCTCTTTACCAAAAGCCATTACTTCTGGAGTAGCCAATTGTTTTAGTTCAAGTAAGAACCTTGGTACAATGATAACCAAATGATTTTTAGCAAATCATAAGCTTTCAACGGATTTGATTTGTCTTTACCAGAAGCCGTTTGCTTCTGGACTAGCCAACTCTTAGATAAATTATCAATATTATCTTTGGTGAGTCGATTACCAATTATGGTTTTTACACTGCCTTTACCACAAGCCATAAACTTGCGGGCTAGCCAACTTTTCACTAATTAAAGATATGGTGAGCTGAACACCATACAATTTTTGGGCAAATTGCAAGCCATAAACGGATTTGAGATATCTTTACCAAGAGCCGTTTGCTCCTGGATTAGCCAATCCTTATGTGGGTTAGACATGGTGGACTGATTACCATTTGTTGTGTTTAGTACATAGTACTTCCACTAAAAAAAATTTAAAATTTGGCCATTTTGGGGGAAAAAGGGACTAAAAGGGTACATTTATGATCAAATTCGCCAGAATTTCCCCCCCACACTTAGAAATGAATATTGTCCTCAATATTCAAAGTCCCGGCTATTATGCCGAATCCTTGAACATAAAAAGATAACATTACTAGCTAAGTGTAGAAACACAACAATTATTTTCTTTTTTAATATTTACAATTTTCATTCATTTTTTAGATCTATATACAACATGTGGGGCATCTCCCCCACACTAAGGTGGTACACACGGGTGAAAACCCATGTTTAACTACTGTTTTTGATTACCGAGTCGCTAGCTTGACTCGACCCCGAATTAATTTGTTCATGGGGAAGTAAGTGGAAGAGACAATCTCCATCGGACTTTCATTCAAGATGTTTGGATAAACATTGAAGTACGTGAAAGTTCCACACCGATGAGATATACATAGAACCGGCTCAAAAAGGATAAATGAAAATGCCGGGATCAAAAATAGTGTCCTCATTCCCAAAGGAAAAAAGGGAACGAGAAACCACACCATCTGTGAAAAATGGAATAAAGATGTGCATCACAATGCAATCCCATTCTTCATTAGTGAGGAGTAAATCACCATTTGTTAGATTTTTAAGCTTAGACTTGAAGCTTGTATGGTGATTGGCAACAAAATTTTCGGGAGGGAGAGCTGGAAACGGTTCTTCAATCAACAGATTTTCAAGAAAGAGGATGTCTCCCTCCGAATCAAAGTAAGTATTGTCAATCCCTGTAGGAATTGACTCATCACTAAGAAAAGCATCGACCTCCTTCCAAAAGTTGTCATCTTCTCAACTGGAGTGAGAGAAGGAATGGAAGAGTCGGAAATGGGACAAGAAATGAGTGGTTGATCATTATATAGGAGATTTTTAGTTTCTCCAAGATCGGCTTCGAATCAAGAGATCATCGTCACTTTCTGATGAAAGTGGACTAATGTGAGTGAGTTCATCAGTGAACTCCTCAAGAAGAGGATCAGACTGTGGGAGTGATGCCTCAACATACTCAATGTCTCCATAAGATTTGCAATCATCGCTAAAATCGGAGAAAGTTTCAAAATGATCTTTTGAACACTCAAGAGGGAAAGGGATATCACACATATGGTCAAAAGTTCCCTGTGACTCTCTCGGGATTGGGACAAGGTCCTCAACACTAGACTTTATGAATTCGTCCGATTCCTTTTCAGGAACAGTGTCAAGATGCTCATCCCCCATGTTCAGAGAGTGAGTGGGAATATCGGGTGTGATAACAACAGACTGAGGGAGTTGAGAAGGACTAGCATACATATGTTTTACAATTTCCATTTGTTCTTCTGCTAGTAATTCCATCATAGTCTTTTCTCCCTGATTTTTCATGGAAGGAGTTTCAACTGATGAACTTGATGAACCTGTACATAATTGACGAATATCAAGGGTAACTTCATCATCATCGTCATCAGGAATGAAACGGAATCGAGAGCTAGATTTGGCTGCTTTTTCTTTTGCAATTGATTCCCTAATAGATTTTTCAAAGGCAATCTGGGAATCTAATTTAGCAGTCCGCTCTTCGGCTAACAAAACTTCCATGGATTTCTCATTTGGATTATCTTGGGAATGTTTACATTCCTTCAAATCTTTCACTAAATCCAAAAGATTAAGGAGAAGATTTTGAGGAAGTGGCTCAGGCTGAGGTGGTGCCTGATTCTCTTGGTACTGTGGAGGTTGGTCATGATATGAAGAGTCGTAATTGTTACAGGGAAATGGATTCCTTGTTTGACAATCAGAGCTACAGTGAGAACCTCCACAATACTCACAACAGTAAAACTGATGTGGCTGTGAGTTATACGTGTGGTAGTCATAATTGTTATCAGGAACCTGCTCATAGACAAACGTGTTTCCCTTTTGACAATCAGAACTGGAGTGTGAACCACCACAGTACTCACAACAGTAAAACTGCTGAGTCTCACAGTGTGGTAGCTGATGGAATAAATTAGTTGTGTTATGGTAGGAATAGGGATCCTGGTTATAGACAGACCCGTTTCCTGATTCCACCATGCTACAACTGGGGCAATTGCCACCATTATAAGGACCACCACACCATTGAAAACCAAGAGGGTGAGGATAAGACATAGAAAGAATCAAATGGTTTTAGAGGGTTTGGGATGAAGAATCAAAGATGTGAGAGGGTAAAGATGAATATTTTTGGATTTTTGGATAAACATTTTGTAAAATCAAAGAATGAAAATATTTTTGGTGTAGTTAACACTTTAGGAAAAGTGTTAATAAACTTTTTGATTTTTAATAACTTTACAAAAAAATTTTTTTACAAAAAGTGGTATATGTGCAAGTACGGGTCTGAAAATGCTTAAAACACGCTTACAGCCTCCCCGGCAGCGGCGCCAAAATTTGATTGGTGCAAAACCGTCAAGTTATCTCACACAAGCTAGCCACTTGTGAATGGCCAACCGTAAGAAACTCAAAACAGGTCAAACACCAAATGCAATTTAAAATCAGAGGAATATAGGGGATTCCTGGGTCGTTAAGTCCCACGGAGGATGAATTGGTGTTAACACAGACAGATGTCGAATAATCACTAAGGATAGTGATTGGTAAGGTTTTTGAAATATAATTATACCTAAAGAAAAGATTAATAAATTACAGCGACTAAAATGCAAATTAAAGGAAATTAAAAAGTTAAAATATATTAAATAAACGCTATCACTATTTTACAATGATGTTTTTGTGATTTATAAAATAAAATATCTTAAATAAACTATTTTAACTAAAACGTAAACTTAAATTATCTAAAAACGTGATTTAAAATGAAAACGTAAGTTATTTATAAAAATTACGCAAGTGCGCAAGCAAAAACGTAAAATTTATGAAATAAAAGTCCTACAAGTGTAAAAACAATTTTATTACGTACTATATGACAAAATAAAATTTTAGAAAAAAGATTTATATTTTTTAGACTTTTATATTTTTTATTATGAATTAAATAAGATTTTACACTAATTAAATGTTTAAAAATACTAAAACTATTTAGAAAAATCTGAAACTTTTTTATAAAATACTTTATGTTATTACTAAGCTAGGAAAATTGTAAAACTGGAAAAAGCAAGACTGGATAAGCTGGTAATAAGCCAACTGCCTAAATAAGCTAATAAGGTAAAACTTGGTTTAAGTACATAGATTATGCAAACCATGACAAGAAAGACCCAAGGGCGCAGGCTATCCAGGTACAACACTATCACTCTCATAAAGGTGGGAGGTCTCAGGTTCGAGCCTGCCTCCCCACCTTTTTGCTAAACATTTTATTTTTTTGATTTTTCTTTTACAAACTTGTTAAACACACTAAGATAAGCACTTTTTATAATTACAACTTTTTACAAATATGACTAATAAGCACAGATTAAGCTATGATTTTATCACAGTTGGCAAAGAATAGAAATAAGAACAAGTTTTTAAGCTAAATTGGCTATTAAGCTAGAAATAAGCACAAATAAACTAGAAATAAGCTACTTAACTGTTAAAAAGCTAGTTTAACAACTGAATGAGCACAATTATTTGGAAATAATCACTAAACAACTCAAAAATAAGCACAAAGATCACTGTTTGCACAGGACACTGTTGAGTTTACTAGGCACTTCTAGCTAATTTTTAAGCACTTGAATAAGCTAATAAATGAAAACAACTACTGGAATTAACTAGCTAACCAACTGAGCTATCTAAAAAACTAATTTGCAAAGATTGACTTACACTAATAAGCTTGTGAGAAGCTTATGAAGAACTGGAAAACACTGACTAACTGGTACACTTAAATGATTTGGACAAACTAAAAACTATTGCAGGCTTATCTAATAAGCTGAAAATGGAAAAACTAGTACTGGATTAAAGAGATAGCTAGGTGAGCTTCTCAAAAAGCTAAGTTACACAATATTAAGCTAGCTAATGAGCTCTCTGAGAGCTTGTGAAATAGAATACCAAAACTGTGTGCAGAGCATGTTTTCAAATAAGGACTCAAAAAAAAACTATGAAATAAGCACTGAATAAGCTGATAAAAAGTTAACCAGTATTTTTCTAATTTATTTAAGCAGCTAATCTTTAATATCCTAGAAGCTTATGAGCTAATTCTTAGTATTAAACACACAATTAAATTCTAAAGTTTATTCAAAAACGGGTATTTAGAAATTTTGACTTTTTTATTACACTAGCACTTTGACTTTTATGAGATTTTGATCACCTCTAATTAACTGAATATGTTATAATAAGCTAGGATAAGGTGAAATTAAGCTAGAATAACAAGTTTTAAGCAATTATGATGATATTGACAATCTAAAATCCAAACAGTTGACAGTGAAGGTGAATTTGAAAAGGATTTTGACTTTTACATTAATAGAGACTGGTCTTTATTGTTTCATTGAATTGTTAGGAGCTAATGTAATACATAACAACAACAAGTAACCACTCAAATACCTTATAACACAGTTAACTAATTTAAACCAAACACCCCTTTCAACTAACTGTTTTAAAGAGTTTTAGCACTAAAAAGTTTTTAAAAGCAAGTAATCTATTAATTAACTTACATTAGCTATAATAAATTAAGTTTGAACTGGAATTAACACTATGTAAGCACTTAAACTAAGAAATGCAAAATTTAAGGAAATAACTTACAAAATGAGTTCATGCATAAGACAGAGAATCAAGGTCTGAAATCACACCCTATGGCTTCCCAAGAAGCTCTAAACCAAAATCAATCCAAATATCACCATGCTTCAGTCTTTGGCATCTTCTCCACCGAATTTTTATTTTTCACTAATTTCGTGATATTTTTGAGAATTTTTCTTTTAAAGCTTTAAACTGAATTTGAAGATTTCTAATAGCTTATAAGAGCTTTAGAGAAAGCTTATATGAGATTTGTGATACTTAACAACAAATTATAACAACATTCAACTTAACATGAGATTTTCTTAATCTTGAAATTTTACATAAACTGAAAATGAAAAGAAAACTTGAAATTGATTATTGAAATAGATTTATAACACACTGAGATTACTTAATACAAAGCTTGGAAGCTTAAATAAACACTGGAAATTAAATATAAACTACCTACGACATGTAAAAACTAAAACTACTCTACTTGCTCTTCTTCCATGCTTCTTTTCCCTTATATGGACATCCAAAAGCTTCCCCTCTCTCCTCTGATCATTTCCCACCATTGGATAGGTCAAAGTGATCACACCTTTGATTATCACTTTTTGGCGCCAAGTTGGAAATAACAAGATTTGATAGCGTGTGGCAGAGAAGGTGTGTTATTTGTTCCTTGGACTAGTGTGGAGGTGGAGGGTAGTGGGTAGACAGCTGGGGGGATAAGGTGAGGTGGAAAGTGGTGGTGAAACCACCTGGTTTCAGGTATGCAGGGGTGAGGGAGAGGGTGCTACAGTGGTGGCGGTATTTGGTTTTTTTTTTTTTAATTGGGCTTGGGTTGAATTGGGCCAAGGGTGGACTGGATTGGATTTGGGTTAAATAACAAAGGGTCCGGTTGGTTTATTTAAGTAACAAGGACCATTCATGTAATTTTGCAAACTGAAGGACTGAAAATGCAACTTTCCCAAAGTTATCACAAGGGTGAATTTTGCCAAGTTTCATTAGTACAAGGACCAATATTGCATAAAGTTCCATTTATATAAGTCCAGGGACCAAAACGTCAATTTGAAACTTTAAGGGCCTAACTTGTAATTTCTCCAAAGTTTACCATAAGGACCAATTTTGTCATTTATGAATAGTACAAGGTTTATTTTTGATAAATTTCCATTTTTAAATTCACCAAGGACTATTTTTGACATTTTTCAAAGTTTAGGGACTAAAGTTGTCATTTTGCAAATTTTAAACTTTAAAGGGTTAATTTTGACAACTTTTGAATCCCATGGACCTTAAATGACATTTTACAAGTTTTTGAATTACCAGGGACTAGATTTGACAACTTTTGAAACTTGGGGGACTAAAACTGCCAATTATGCAAACTTGGTACGTTTTTCATCTGATTTTGATATTTTTGCATTTAAAACACATAAAACACTGATTTGTGATATTTTCATCATTTTGATGCATTTCTGAGTGTTTTCAGATGTTTTTGCAGTCTAGATAGTACAAAAATGATGAGTATTTAGACACTCATCAATCCCCCACACTAAGATATTGCTAGTCCCTAGCAATGTTTTATGAAAAGTTAATGGATTTTATCTCTTTACCAAAAGCCATTACTTCTGGAGTAGCCAATTGTTTTAGTTCAAGTAAGAACCTTGGTACAATGATAACCAAATGATTTTTAGCAAATCATAAGCTTTCAACGGATTTGATTTGTCTTTACCAGAAGCCGTTTGCTTCTGGACTAGCCAACTCTTAGATAAATTATCAATATTATCTTTGGTGAGTCGATTACCAATTATGGTTTTTCAACTGCCTTTACCACAAGCCATAAACTTGAGGGCTAGCCAACTTTTCACTAATTAAAGATACGGTGAGCTGAACACCATACAATTTTGGGCAAATTGCAAGCCATAAACGGATTTGAGATATCTTTACCAAGAGCCGTTTGCTCCTGGATTAGCCAATCCTTATGTGGGTTAGACATGGTGGACTGATTACCATTTGTTGTGTTTAGTACATAGTACTTCCACTAAAAAAAAATTTTAAAATTTGGCCATTTTGGGGGAAAAAGGGACTAAAAGGGTACATTTATGATCAAATTCGCCAGAATTTCCCCCCCACACTTAGAAATGAATATTGTCCTCAATATTCAAAGTCCCGGCTATTATGCCGAATCCTTGAACATAAAAAGATAACATTACTAGCTAAGTGTAGAAACACAACAATTATTTTCTTTTTTAATATTTACAATTTTCATTCATTTTTTAGATCTATATACAACATGTGGGGCATCTCCCCCACACTAAGGTGGTACACACGGGTAAAAACCCATGTTTAACTACTGTTTTTGATTACCGAGTCGCTAGCTTGACTCGACCCCGAATTAATTTGTTCATGGGGAAGTAAGTGGAAGAAACAATCTCCATCGGACTTTCATTCAAGATGTTTGGATAAACATTGAAGTACGTGAAAGTTCCACACCGATGAGATATACATAGAACCGGCTCAAAAATGATAAATGAAAATGCCGGGGTCAAAAATAGTGTCCTCATTCCCAAAGAAAAAAAGGGAACGAGAAACCACACCATCTGTGAAAAATGGAATAAAGATGTGCATCACAATGCAATACCATTCTTCATTAGTGAGGAGTAAATCACCATTGTTAGATTTTTTAAGCTTAGACTTGAAGCTTGTATGGTGATTGGCAACAAAATTTTCGGAGGGGAGAGCGGGAAACGGTTTCTTCAATCAACAGATTTTCAAGAAAGAGGATCTCTCCCTCCGAATCAAAGTAAGTATTGTCAATCCCTGTAGGAATTGACTCATCACTAAGAAAAGCATCGACCTCCTTCCAAAAGTTGTCATCTTCCTCAACTGGAGTGAGAGAAGGAATGGAAGAGTCGGAAATGGGACAAGAAATGAGTGGATGATCATTATATAGGAGATTTTTAGTTTCTCCAAGATCGGCTTCGAAATCAAAGAGATCATCGTCACTTTCTGATGAAAGTGGACTAATGTGAGTGAGTTCATCAGTGAACTCCTCAAAGTGGATCAGCTGGGGAGTGATGCCTCAACATACTCAATGTCTCCATAAGATTTGCAATCATCGCTAAAATCGAAGAAAGTTTCAAAATGATCTTTTGAACACTCAAGAGGAGAAGGGATATCACACATATGGTCAAAAGTTCCCTGTGACTCTCTCGGGATTGGGACAAGGTCCTCAACACTAGACTTTATGAATTCGTCCGATTCCTTTTCAGGAACAGTGTCAAGATTCTCATCCCCCATGTTCAGAGAGTGAGTGGGAATATCGGGTGTGATAACAACAGACTGAGGGAGTTGAGAATGACTAGCATACATATGTTTTACAATTTCCATTTGTTCTTCTGCTAGTAATTCCATCATAGTCTTTTCTCCCTGATTTTCCATGGAAGGAGTTTCAACTGATGAACTTGATGAACCTGTACATTTGACGAATATCAAGGGAACTTCATCATCATCGTCATCAGGAATGAAACGAATCGAGAGCTACATTTCTGCTTTTTCTTTTTGCAATTGATTCCCTAATTGATTTTTCAAAGGCAATCTGGGAATCTAATTTAGCAGTCCGCTCTTCAGCTAACAAAACTTCCATGGATTTCTCATTTGGATTATCTTGGGAATGTTTACATTCCTTCAAATCTTTCACTAAATCAAAAGATTAAGGAGAAGATTTGAGGAAGTGGCTCAGCTGAGGTGGGCCTGATTCTCTTGGTACTGTGGAGGTTGTTCATGATATGAAGAGTCGTAATTGTTACAGGGAAATGGATTCCTTGTTTGACAATCAGAGCTACAGTGAGGACCTCCACAATACTCACAACAGTAAAACTGATGTGGTTGAGTTATACGCGTGTAGTCATAATTGTTATTAGGAACCTGCTCATAGACAAGCGTGTTTCCCTTTTGACAATCAGAACTGGAGTGTGAACCACCACAGTACTCACAACAGTAAAACTGCTGAGTCTCACAGTGTGGTAGCTGATGGAATAAATCAGTTGTGTTATGGTAGAATAGGGATCTTGGTTATAGACAGACCCGTTTCCTGATTCCACCATGCTACAACTGGGGCAATTGCCACCATTATAAGGACCACCACACCATTGACAACCAAGAGGGTGAGGATAAGACATAGAAAGAATCAAATGGTTTTAGAGGGTTTGGGATGAAGAATCAAAGATGTGAGAGGGTAAAGATGGATATTTTTGGATTTTTGGATAAACATTTTGTAAAATCAAAGAATGAAAATATTTTTGGTGTAGTTAACACTTTAGGAAAAGTGTTAATAAACTTTTTGATTTTTAATAACTTTACAAAAAAATTTTTTACAAAAAGTGGTATATGTGCAAGTACGGGTCTGAAAATGCTTAAAACACGCTTACAGCCTCCCCGGCAGCGGCGCCAAAATTTGATTGGTGCAAAACCGTCAAGTTATCTCACACAAGCTAGCCACTTGTGAATGGCCAACCGTAAGAAACTCAAAACAGGTCAAACAACAAATGCAATTTAAGATCAGAGGAATATAGGGGATTCCTGGGTCGTTAAGTCCCACGGAGGATGAATTGGTGTTAACACAGACAGATGTCGAATAATCACTAAGGATAGTGATTAGTAAGGTTGTTGAAATATAATTATACCTAAAGAAAAGATTAATAAATTACAGCGACTAAAATGCAAATTAAAGGAAATTAAAAAGTTAAAATATATTAAATAAACGCTATCACTATTTTTACAATGATGTTTTTGTGATTTATAAAATAAAATATCTTAAATAAACTATTTTAACTAAAACGTAAACTTAAATTATCTAAAAACGTGATTTAAAATGAAAACGTAAGTTATTTATAAAAATTACGCAAGTGCGTAAGCAAAAACGTAAAATTTATGAAATAAAAGTCCTACAAGTGTAAAAATAATTTTATTACGTACTATATGACAAAAGAAAATTTTAGAAAAAAGATTTATATTCTTTAGACTTTTATATTTTTTATATGAATTAAATTAAATATTTTTTTACACTAATTAAATGTTTAAAAATACTAAAACTATTTAGAAAAATCTGAAACTTTTTATAAAATACTTTATGTTATTACTAAGCTAGGAAAATTGTAAAACTGGAAAAAGCAAGACTGGATAAGCTGGTAATAAGCCCTCCTAAATAAGCTAATAAGGCAAAACTTGGTTTAAGTACATAGATTATGCAAACCATGACAAGAAAGACCCAAGGGCGCAGGCTATCCAGGTACAACACTATCACTCCTAAAGTGGGAGGTCTCAGTTCGAGCCTGCCTCCCCACCTTTTTGCTAAACATTTTTTTTTCGATTTTTCTTTTACAAACTTGTTAAACACACTAAGATAAGCACTTTTTATAATTACAACTTTTTACAAATATGACTAATAAGCACAGATTAAGCTATGATTTTATCACAGTTGGCAAAGAATAGAAATAAGAACAAGTTTTTAAGCTAAATTGGCTATTAAGCTAGAAATAAGCACAAATAAACTAGAAATAAGCTACTTAACTGTTAAAAAGCTAGTTTAACAACTGAATGAGCACAATTATTTGGAAATAATCACTAAACAACTCAAAAATAAGCACAAAGATCACTGTTTACAACAGACCTGTTGAGTTTACTAGGCACTTCTAGCTAATTTTTAAGCACTTGAATAAGCTAATAAATGAAAACAACTACTGGAATTAACTAGCTAACCAACTGAGCTATCTAAAAAACTAATTTGCAAAGATTGGCTTACACTAATAAGCTTGTGAGAAGCTTATGAAGAACTGAAAACACTGACTAACGGTACACTTAAATGATTTGGACAAAACTAAAAAGCTATTGCAGGCTTATCTAATAAGCTGAAAATGGAAAAACTAGTACTGGATTAAAGAGATAGCTAGGTGAGCTTCTCAAAAAGCTAAGTTACACAAGATTAAGCTAGCTAATGAGCTCTCTGAGAGCTTGTGAAATAGAATACCAAAACTGTGTGCAGAGCTGTTTCAAATAAGGACTCAATAAAAAACTATGAAATAAGCACTGAATAAGCTGATAAAAAGTTAACCAGTATTTTTCTAATTTATTTAAGCAGCTAATCTTTAATATCCTAGAAGCTTATGAGCTAATTCTTAGTATTAAACACACAATTAAATTCTAAAGTTTATTCAAAAACGGGTATTTAGAAATTTTGACTTTTTTATTACACTAGCACTTTGACTTTTATGAGATTTTGATCACCTCTAATTAACTGAATATGTTATAATAAGCTAGGATAAGGTGAAATTAAGCTAGAATAACAAGTTTTAAGCAATTATGATGATATTGACAATCTAAAATCCAAACATTGACAGTGAAAGTGAATTTGAAAAGGATTTTGACTTTTACATTAATAGAGACTGGTCTTTATTGTTTCATTGAATTGTTAGGAGCTAATGTAATACATAACAACAACAAGTAACCACTCAAATACCTTATAACACATTAACTATTAAACCAAACACCCCTTTCAACTACTGTTTAAAGAGTTTAGCACTAAAACAAGTTTTTAAAGCAAGTAATCTATTAATTAACTTACATTAGCTATAATAAATTAAGTTTGAACTGGAATTAACATATGTAGCCTTAAACTAAGAAATGCAAAATTTAAGGAAATAACTTACAAAATGAGTTCATGCATAAGACAGAGAATCAAGGTCTGAAATCACACCCTATGGCTTCCCAAGAAGCTCTAAACCAAAATCAATCCAAATATCACCATGCTTCAGTCTTTGGCATCTCTCCACCAAATGAAATTTTATTTTCACTAATTTTCGTGATATTTTTGAGAATTTTTCTTTTAAAGCTTTAAACTGAATTTGAAGATATCTAATAGCTTATAAGAGCTTTAGAGAAAGCTTATATGAGATTTGTGATACTTAACAACAAATTATAACAACATTCAACTTAACATGAGATTTTCTTAATCTTGAAATTTTACATAAACTGAAAATGAAAAGAAAACTTGAAATTGATTATGAAAAGATTTATAACACCCTGAGATTACTTAATACAAAGCTTGGAAGCTTAAATAAACACTGGAAATTAAATATAAACTACCTACGACATGTAAAAACTAAAACTACTCTACTTGCTCTTCTTCCATGCTTCTTTTCCCTTATATGGACATCCAAAAGCTTCCCCTCTCTCCTCTGATAATTTCCCACCATTGGATAGGTCAAAGTGATCACAGCCTTTGATTATCACTTTTTGGCGCCAAGTTGAAATAACAAGATTGATAGCGTGTGGCAGAGAAGGTGTGTTATTTGTTCCTTTGACTAGTTGGAGGTGAGGGAGTGGTTAGCAGCTGGGGGGATAAGGTGAGGTGGAAAGTGTTGGTGAAACCACCTGTTTCAGGTATGCAGGGGTGAGGGAGAGGGTGCTACAGTGGTGGCGGGATTGGTTTTTTTTTAATTTTGGGCTTGGGTTGGAATTGGGCCAAGGGGGGCTGGATTGGATTTGGGTTAAATAACAAAGGGTCCGGTTGGTTTATTTAAGTAACAAGGACCATTCATGTAATTTTGCAAACGAAGGACGGAAAATGCAACTTTCCCAAAGTTATCACAAGGGTGAATTTTGCCAAGTTTCATTAGTACAAGGACCAATATTGCATAAAGTTCCATTTATATAAGTCCAGGGACCAAAACTGTCAATTTTGAAACTTTAAGGGCCTAACTTGTAATTTCTCCAAAGTTTACCATAAGGACCAATTTTGTCATTTATGAATAGTACAAGGTTTATTTTTGATAAATTTCCATTTTTAAATTCACCAAGGACTATTTTTGACATTTTTCAAAGTTTAGGGACTAAAGTTGTCATTTTGTAATTTTTTAACTTTGAAGGGTTTGTTTTGACAACTTTTGAATCCTATGGACCTTAAATGACATTTTACAAGTTTTTGAATTACCAGGGACTAGATTTGACAACTTTTGAAACTTAGGGGACTAAAACTGCCAATTATGCAAACTTGGTACGTTTTTCATCTGATTTTGATATTTTTGCATTTAAAACACATAAAACACTGATTTGTGATATTTTCATCATTTTGATGCATTTCTGAGTGTTTTCAGATGTTTTTGCAGTCTAGATAGTACAAAAATGATGAGTATTTAGACACTCATCATCCACATACGTCAGTATGTATCACACCAAGAAGATCAGAAGCCCTTTCTAAACTATTTGTAAAAGGTTTCTTGGTCATCTTCCCAGATATGCAAGATTCGCATTTATCAAATGATTCATCATTGATGTCCTTGCAAAAGAGCCATCGCTTTACAGCTGTTGCGCTTTTCTTGCCTATATGTGCAAGTCTACAATGCCAAAGAAATGAAGAATCCAAATCACCTTTGATTCTTTATTATTGATGCTAAAGACAAAATTATTGTTATCATTCACATTATCATGCAAATTAATTTCAAACACACCTTTACCTGGAATAACATTAAAGTAAAAAACATCATTTAAAGAACAGAAATTCCATTATCAGTAAATGCATTAACAGAACCAATATCTTTTAACAAGGAAACAGAAACGACACCCCTAACAATGGAAGGTGCGCTTAATGACATCGTTTTATGACAGTACTAAACCCGAAGGTAAACTAATCAAACGGCATATAGCTTCAACGACTGCATGTGCTCCATTACCCCCGGCAGGTATTGGCTGTCCATAGGCAAGCTTCCTTGCTCCTCTAAGTCCCTGCGTTTATTACATATGTGATACCACATCCCGTACATATACCTAGGAATTTATTTTATGAGAAAAGCAAATAATTCTATCATCAAAAGAGTACTCGGTACTGGCCCACAGCGCCATTATTTTTATACCTCTTATCAAGAACTCATCAGGTACAGTGGACAATTCCCTCTTCATGTCCAACTCGGTGCAGTGATGACAAGCCATATCCTTCTTCGGATTTTCACGCTTCTTGGGAGTACTTTTGGGTTCTGCTGATAAGTCATAACTTGTTTTCCCTATCGCTTTACCCTTACCTTTCCCTTTCTTGTCCGCTAGCGGCTTATTAGGCTTAGAAATTCTACCCTTCGGATGGTCAAACCCAGTGTAGAAGCCTTCTTGGGCAACCTTTTTCCGTAATCAATGAGCATTGCATGTACCTCACTGACTGTCTTCCCCGTGCAATGCATATTATAATTGCTCACGAAACCATCAAACTCCTTTTAAGGGATCGTTGATAAGGCCAATTTGTATGTCATTAGGTAGACATAGTTCAAACGCCCCACCGGTCCATGTAACTCATCATTTCCAGGCAGTGGCACTTACAGGTTTCCCGTCTCCTTGCTTGCAACTATGAAGAGCATCTATCAAATCATACAGCTCTACAGTCACATGCTTTTCAAACAACCTTTGCAATTCTTCAAGCATGAGATTAGGGAGTAATCTCAAACGCTTTGCAAGCTTGAGTTCATACTCCCGAGCATAATGCAGGCGACCTCATTATACTTGTCATATACTCAGATTTCCATGCACTCGTGCTTCAGGCAGTAGCATCAGCTGCAGGTTCAGAGGACAGGCGTAGTCAAATAATTGAGTCTTTTTGCAACCCTCAAGACAATTCTTAGTTGCCGATACCAATCATTGAAATTGCGCTACCATCAATTGCTCTCGATCAAACATAGATTTGAATGACGAGGCTAGTGCAGTAGATTCAGCTTGAGCCATTTCTACAGAAATAAAAGTTCAAAAGTTAGTACTTTTGATAAGTAAACATTCAAGAAAATAAAATACCCTTTGGTCAATTAAATTTAACCATAGAATTTTCTTGAATTTTGGATCCTCATTATCATAGTTTCACCACATAGCTTGATCTTAGTGGTGAAAGTATAGAATAGGTAATCGTTGAAAAAGATAATTGACAAACAAGTTTTCAATTCCAAAAGTTATGGGATTTACAATTTTGCCAAACAATTAATGCAAAACGTAAGCATGTTTCATCCCATCTTATGCCTTAAGCCTTAGGTCTCACTAACAACTTAATTAAGTTATCTAATTTAGAAACTGCAAATCATAAAGCTGAGGTCTCACACAACAAAATAATTCACCTCGTAATTGTAATCTAGATCAAGGTCTCACATAACTAAATTACAACTTCAAGTGTTTCATATCATTAGATGGCATAAACTTAAATTTAAAGGGTACAATTTTTGACGTGTAATCAAAACTTATGTAAACAAGCAT
>OU343224.1:284644841-284810847 GCA_910596185.1 Chrysanthemum makinoi | reverse complement strand
AATCCTCCCTCTTTGGTGATCTTGCTCTAAATCATCATGACTCTTTTGAAACTTCCTTCATCTCTCTCACCTGTACCTTTGTTCATAGGAGTTAACATCAGGCCTCATTCTACACTTTTCAAACATTTCTTTCGCTTTATCATAAGTTAGCCTCCAGAAGACATTTTCTTTATGCCCTCCCATCCTCTCCAAGTACTCACACATGAAGATTTTTTGTTCTTTCTTCGTTGGTGGCTTTCAGATCCTTTCTTGTGCTATTTTTTTAATGTAGAATTTTTGCCTTTCTATCACTATTTTATCAAGAGCTTCTTTTTCCTGTTCACATGTTAGGATTTCAATTTCTTTGTTCTGCATCCTAAATGCTAGTATCTCATCGGCCACTTAATTTGTTGACCTAATGTAATGCCAATGTTCCAACGCAGCTTCCTGTCTAGCTACAACATCCGCTTTTCTTTTCCTTTTAACCCTTGCTCTGTCTTTTGCATTGGGAGAATCTAGGGGTGTTTTGGTACATTGCTTTTCGATTACATTGTCAGACAATCTTATCGACTAATTCGCATCGATTTGAAAGACTTTGTCATCTTTATTTTTTTACGTAAAAGTAATCATGCAACTTACCGACTATGTCGTTATCGACTTCGTTTTGTTTTCTTTAGATAAAGCGTTTGTGTTGGTTCCTTTAACCAACGGACGCTTTCCTAGAACGTAGCGGCGACATTTGAATCAATAGAAATAATAGCTTGCATATCACTTGTGCTCTTCAAACATGCTAGCCCAAGTACTGCAGTCCCAAGGTTTTTCGTTTCATCACCTCCATCTATCGTTCTTTGCTACTTCAACACTTGTATGCGCGTCCAAGATGGCGTTACTAACATCTCCACTTCCATAGTTTCACACTAAGTAATTCACTTTCAACTGTAGCACCAGCATAAACATATCGCAAGCATCCGCATTCCTTTGTTCAAAATTGTTGTTGGTGCATCATTACCTTGTTCATTGACAGCGTTTGTTTGAGTGACATTTGTTTGAGTTGTAATGGAAGTGGTTGCACCATTAGTTGCAGAGGTGGTTGCAGCGACACTAGCTTGCGGTTTCAGGTTGACCATTTCCACTGCATCCGTAGTCTTTTCACCGTTGTGTTTTACGTTGTCACATCAGTCATATGCCCAACAAGATCTTTTGCGGCATCATTCTTGAATGGCAATTCACCGCTTCTAGTCACATGAGTATCATTAGTAACATATTGAGGTTCACTATTTTCACTTGGAGGAGACTCCTCATTTCCACTTGAGGTGAAATATTTATTAATCACAGCTAACATGTGCATTAATATCGTCATGTTCAATTTGTTGCTTTTGTTCCTCTTTGCAAGCGTCATAAACACATATACAAGCATCAGTTACTAGTGACAAAATATTTGGTTTTGTTGAACAAGCAGCAGAATTATACATCTGTACGGCGGCAGGATACGTGATCAGTTTGTACGTCCACTAGATTGTTTAGCATTGACAGCAAAAACATCCTCCCAACTGCGATGGCAATGGTGTAATTATGGGCTAGTCAAGCCAAGTGATAACCATGCATGTACACATCAACATAATAAAGAAGAGTAATGACAATAATACCTTATTTTGGAACCAAAATAGGCAACGCGACATCTTCAACGGTCTTTTTAGTTCGAACTCGTTCTCCAGCTGCATTAGCATCATCCGTGAAACATCACATCCACCGATCGGATGCGATTACGGACTAGTCAATGCAAGTGACAACCACACATTTACATATGAACATACTTAAGAATTGTAAGGACACGCATACCTTCGTTTTGAATCAAAAGAGACGCTTACATCTTCAACAGTTTACTACTTTCAAATGTCTCCTCGGTCCAGTGGTAGCCTCCCCTGAAGCATCCTCATTCATCACGCAGCGTCTTTGTACAATCTTGACTAGTCCACGGTGACCGACAACAAATCTTTTACATACTGAACATACTTAGCGAGTTTATGACATACATACCTTTGTTCACTCAAATGAGGCACCGGCGTCATGAACATTTGTATTAGTTTCGACGGTCTTCTCCACTACATCCGGCCTCCATTTGAACCATCCACATCCTTCACGGCCGTTACGTACAATGCTTCGGTTTGGTCAAGGAAAGCGACAACCACACATTTACATATGAACATACTTAAGAAGTGTGAGGACACGCATACCTTCGTTTGAATCAAAAGGCGGCTTACATCTTCAACAGTTTCACTACTTTCAAATGTCTCCTCCAGTCCACTCGTAGCCTCCCCTGAAGCATCCTCATTCATCACATTTCGTCTTTGTACAGAATCGACTAGTCACGGCGACCGACAACAAAGCTTTTACATACGACAAATACTTAGCAGAGTTGATGACACGCATACCTTTGTTCATTGTCAAATGAGGCTCAAGCGCGTGATCAGTCTTATTAGTTTCCACGGTCTTCTCCACTACATTTGGCGCTCCTTGAACCATCCACATCCTTCACGGCCGTTACGTGAAAATTATCTTGACTAGTCAAGGCAAGCGACAACTATGCATTTACTTATGAACATGCTTAAGAAATGTAATGACACGCATACCTTTGTTGTGGCTCAAATGAGGCACCAATATCGTGATCACTTGTATTAATTTCGACGGACTTCTCAATCTTGCAACAACACCCTCCCCGAACCATCTGCATTGTTGTTCTTTTTATGCGCCTCCCCGCTTGGTAGTATCCTCCGCATGATCACAACTTGCTTCTTCTAGAAATGACTCAACTACCTGATGTTTTCGAACCTTCACCAAACGTTTTATTTTTGTGGTACCGCTTTTTCTTCTCTAACCGCTTAAAATTCCTATTCAAATATTTTAAATCTGCATGTTGTGCTGAAGTTTTCTTTGTTAATTCACATACTTGTTTACATAGTTGATCACACTTTTCCACCGGTTTATTTAATATCGGACCATTTGTCTGTCTTCCAATTGTGTTAACTCTGGACGTGAGGTAAATCTTCGAGGTAATGTGAGACCTCATCTCTTGCCTACCATGAACAGAAAGATCCCCCATATTTTCAGCTTGGGTGGGTTCATCAGCAGAACTTGTTCCTTTACTTGGAAATTGATTCAAATGAAGTTTCATTGGTTTGGGATGTTGAAGGGAAACGTCCAGGTATGTTTTGGGATTCAGAGGGACTTCCACATCCTTCCCCCAAATTCGAGGCAGCACACCATGTGTGGGAACAATGGTGTTAGTGTCCCATCAAAATTATTGCCCTGTCTTCTCATGTGACTCATAAGTTTTTGAGTGTGACAACGGACATGCCAAGTTTTTGAATGTTTGGGTGGTGTCTCAAAATGGTTGTCAAATAGCATTGTAAAACCTTGGATAAATATAATATTTTGCATGTGTATCCAACAAGTTCTTGACTAAACCATCAAATATCATTTTGGATAAATTGAATTTCTTATTAAGAGCTACACAAATCACAAAAGATGCTATGTTTGTACTAAACTCATTCCAGGAAGTTGTCTTTGGACTTAGACACTGCAATATGGTATCAAAAGACTTCTTCTTATTCTGGGCATTTATCAAACAGATTGTCAGTTTAGGGGAGAGCACTAATTGGGGGAAATTGAAATGCCAAATTTAATCCCTAATTAGACTTGCTCTCGTTATTCTTGACTAAGAATTGATTCTCACGATACATCCGAGCTAATGATGTTCTTCTCAAAATATTTCTAGTATACGGACTTACAAAGAGTTGCTGATTCTGAAGTGTCAAAAACCAGCAAGGAGTAAGGAGATAAGCACCTAAACTCGAGTAAACTTGATGAACTTAATACTTCTAAGTAATTCAAGATACCCCGGGAAGACAAATGTTATTACCGAAGAGAAACTCAAGGTTTGACTCATGACGAGTAAACTTGATGAACTTAATTCTTCTAAGTGATTGAAGATATCCCGGGAAAACAAATATCATGACCGCAGAGAAACTCAAGGTTTTACTCATCAAGGCGTTTAGTGTTAGTATTTCATCTACGTGGGGGAAGAGATGTTAGAGAAAGTTTACGAAGATAAAGAGGTACACTAGTGTGTGGTGATTTTGATGGTATCGCATAATGATGGGGAGAGATTGTGTACATTGGGGATGCTCAACTGTTTCACTTGAGTGCTTAATCAGTGATTCAAAGATATAATCACTTATTCCGGAGTTGACATCCGCAGAGATTGTCATCCGCAGAGATAATCAGTGACTTGGGAAGCTTCTTCAATGTTATCAGTTATTCATTCCTTGCGTATTTGTATACTTCGGATACTTGAGCTTCATACACGATCATCAGGGAAGAAAAATGTGAACATGGGAAGGTGTTTTCATTCCCCTCATGATGTGTATTCAGGAGAGCTCTTGGATATTGGTGTACTTCGGGTTCTTGAGCTTCATACACGATCATCAAGGAAGAAAAATGTGAACATGGGGAGGTGTTTTCATTCCCCTCATGATGTGTATTTGGGAGAGTTCTTGAGCATTATACAAAGAGGTAGACTGCATCAATTCAACTACTTGGGGGAATTGTTCTCTTGACACCTTTTGGAATGGATCGCTTCAGACTTCAGTGGAATGAAATTTGAGAAGAGTTATTTATGTGTGGGATGATACGTTGCTGTTCTTCTTGTTGATGATATAACCCCGAACAAAGAATCTAGATTATCGTTCTTAAAAGGAGCAGCGGGATTTATGATAATGGTGTGCTTCCTCGTGCACCTGGCTAAAGCAAGCTTGAAATAAAGCTTCGAATATGCTCATCTAATGGATCTTCGGTTTGGGGGGAAGCTGCCAGAGTCTCACTTTCAGATGGTTCAATTTCTCTCAATTCAGGAGCCTCGAAAGCTTTGGTGGTGAATGTTTAAGAGATGATGACTTCTATCTTCTACAACGGGGCTGTTCAATATTCTTATCTCGGTACTCGTTTCATCATCTTCTTTAACTATATCAAAAATATAAAACCAACAAAATCCCATAAAAAATCAGAAAATTTGAAAAAGACCAAAAATATGTTTTCTCAAGACATGTCTTCTGGTATCGATAACATCTACGGTCTTAGAAATGTCATTCAATAATGGCACGGGACCATAGATGAAGTTCGAGCAGAAGGTGTAAATATTCTTTTCCAATTCATGTCTCTAAAAATATGGCTTGCAGTTACTTCAGACTGTAACCCGCGCTTAAACCATGGCTTGCTATTATTTCAGATAGCAACCCGTTCTTCAAGAAAGGAAAGTGTTGCGCTAATCCATTTTTCATAATTCGTGCACTTATCCTAAAAACATATTGAGGAAAGTAGGTCGAAGGACTGTTGTTCCTACACAAATGTTTTTCCGTCTAAAATTCTTCAGAAAAATATTTGTTGTTTTCAAAAATGGTGGTAAATGAGTTGCTTGTAAATCAATCGGATTCAGAGTTTTCATATAAATTGAATACTCAATCAATGACTTCAGCGCTTTTAAATTTTTTAGAAAAATAAGTCATTGATTGAGGGGGAGAATGTTTTCAAATCTATATCATCTAACGAGATTATCTAATTATCATGTATGCTTAATTGAAAATGAAGTTAACCTATGTTGAAGGACTAGGTGCCTAGGATATGATTGTTAGGATTAGATGATTATAGTTTGATGAACACATTATTCCCATACCTTATATGAACTGATTGATATGTTGAATTGACTTGAATTAGTCGATTGTTGTTTGGGTGATGTCGACCACCATATATCTGTATGTGTGTTCTCTAACGTATGCAGGTATATTGGTATATAAGAATGTTCCCGATCCGGATCCCACATATGAAGATGATTGGATGTTGAAAGGAAAGGGTAACTATATCTTGGGTTGACAAATGAAGAAACAGAGCTTAATTGGACTTCTATGGAGTGTTGGCATGGAAAAATGCAACGTAAGAAGTCTCAACGCATCACAGATGGTTTTCTTCTAAGTGATTGAAGAAACGGAGCTTAATTTGACCTCGGTTGGCATTAAATTGCAACGTAAGAAGTCTCCTTTGCATCGTGACGGTTTTTCTTCCAAGCCCTACAGCAACATCAACAGAAGCAGCTCAACCACCTAACGTATCTTTGTGCAGGAATGTAGTGGATGATACCATTTTTCTTAAAACAATTTTGAAAATATTGTTTTGAAAATGGAAAAAATATTGTTTTGAAAATAAATTGGACTAAATTTTGAAAATCACCGGACTTCATTTTATCAAAACTTAAGTCACTCAATCATCGATTACGGTCATTGATTGAGGGGGAGAGTGATTTTAAATAAAATATTTTCAAACGATATTTCTTCATAAACGTTCCGGTTTGTACGTTAAAATGTGGTGATCTAAAGATTTAATGTTATGTCATGGTATGATTTTTCTTTTGAATCAAGGTCTTTCAAAATGAAATTTTTTATGTTCTTGTTTGATTATGAAATTGTTTTATTTTCTTAAACGATCTCTTAAAACAATCGTACCTGACACTAACAATCTTTAATGTTTTAAATTGGTCCTTATCTGTCATTTTTCAAAATCAAATCTTGCCACGTCTTTCCCCAAAATTTTCTAAATGATTTAAATCTGTTGGGATCACAAATCTCAAATGGTTTGAAATTTTTGATCGGGGGAGAGATAGTGATTTAAATCTCTTATCTATTTAAATGGAATTGGTTTTAGTCCTTTATAGGCACTCCTGCCTCCATGTGCCAAACGATTTCATATACACAATGCACATGTTGAGGAGGAGGATTTATCCAAAAACTAGATGAGTATTTAAACCAGGCCACAAGTTCTCCCATGTTTTCTAAACCATATTAAATCACTTGGGATCCAAAATCTCAAAGGGTTTGATATTTTTGATCGGGGGAGAATTTGTGATTTAATAATGAAATTTGATAAAAGGTAATTGTTTGATTCAATTGTGCAGGCTGCTCTCTCATATGTGCTAAACGCTTTCGAATCTCGAAGCACATATTGAGGGGGAGCATTTCAAAAGAAACTAAACTATCGAGGTACAAAAGCTTTTATGTTTTAACATAAAGTACCTTGATTGAATTTTCAAATGGTTTTCTTAATGGCTTTTGTGATCGTAAATGTGCTTCAAATGAACTCTTGCCTCTATGTGATAAAATGATTTGAAATATCCTATGCACATATTGAGGGGGATAATTTACCAAAGAAAATCAAATGGCTTTATCTAAGGAAATTGTGATCAAGAAATTATTTCAAAAGAAATATTTCAAAGAACTCTTGCCTCCATGTGCTAAACAATTTCAAGATCATATGCACATGTTGAGGGGGAGGTTTTCTAAATGATCAAAACTATTAAGGTACAAAATGCTTTGATCTCGTATTACAAGTACCTTGATTGTTTTTCCAAATGATTTTTCAATTGGTTTCGAGAAGGAATTAACTGTACCAAAAGACCGACCATTTTACTTTATGTATGGAGTTATAAGGATGGTGAGGTTAGGTATTAGTTCCCACGATCCGTCAGAACCGGAGGGATCTACCCAGGGACAATCCACTAGATAGTGTAGAAGTCCTTAGGTATGATGAAAAAGAAGGAGAAAAGTGAGATCACGGGAAGAGTGCCGGCGAGACGAGCTAGTCTTTGGAATAAACCCAACAAGGCTCTAGTTATGAATTTTCGGTAAGCACTGAAGGGGTTGAAGAATGAAAAGAACTGAATGTGAAAAAGGGTGAAAAGAAATTGCCCTCCATCAATTCAACCTTAGGGCAGAAACCGGGTTCAATACATATGCAACTGGTGGTTACTAAGGTGCTTGTATTGAAGACAAGACGTCATGGACCTAGTGTGGCCTGCACTAAACTTCCCAAGCTACTCAAGTTCCTCTTAAAAGGGCTTGTTTCATTCTCACGGGGAACCGACATTATCTATCGACTTTCTCTTAGAGATTGTTGATATTGAAGAAGGAGACCCTCTCCCTAGTCTCCGGCATAGGAACCAAATGTGCACAATTGAGTCTAAAGCCAAGAGATCATCCACAATATCTCATTAGGACACAAAATTCATGAAGACTTGCTGTTTCACATAATGTGGAAAGTAAATATATATTGAGAGTCCTACGCATTATCCTTGTGGTATTTGCCAGAACATCTGAGTGGTATGGTAACATATTCACGATGAAGATGGAAATCCTTCTAGAGCCAACATCAAACAAGCTCTTGGTGGGTGACATGTAAGATCTTTCCAAAAGATCAAACTTGTGACAACTGGATAGAAACGATGGGGCGATTCACTCTTGAATCAACCTTGGTCCAAGAATGGAATTGACGAATACTTTTGGAAAAACCGTTCGATGTGCAAATCTTCTTTTCTCTAGCGCGTCGAATGTGTACTTATGTTTTCAAACACAAAAAGTATCTCTGATTGAAAAATACTTTTGGAAAAACCATTCGATGTGCGAATCTTCTTCTCACTAACTTGCGTCGAATGTGTACTCTTTCAAATATAAAAAGTATTTATAATTGAAAATTGATCTTTCTCATAAAACCTTCGTCGTATTGCAAAACTCTTTCTTCAAGCAATACGCGATTGTTTTTCAAATCATTTTTCATCAATCGGTGAATCTCAATTATTTGGTTCACTCACTCCGTGTTGTCTTCTTTGAGACATTCGGTTTGAGAACGACTTGAGCGATTGAAACCTGTCAAGGAAATTCTTAGAATTCTACGATCACAGCGGTACTTATGCTTGATCAACGGGAACCGTAGGCGTGTACCTCAATTCAACGAAAGTGATCAAAGACACTTTCATGCGCTTTATTGCTATGCGTATGCAGTACACCGACGATTGTGATCGAAATTGAGGAGTCAATCCAAAGCCGCATGCTCACAGCATCCAGCGGTTAATTTGAAGAAATCATGACCGGTGCATGTCTTCATAACACGGCTCGATATTTTATACTATGCTTACGCCCGCTTTGCAAATATCATGAACCAGTAAGGCTTCCGCTTACTGATGGAAAGATGTCATGATTCAAAAGTGTGAGCATGTCGTATCGAAAGTCACAACTTCACATGATGGCAACACAATAAAGGGTGATCCAGAGATTTACTGTGACTGATGATCTCAATGAAAGCTCGAAGATCATCAATGATGTGGATCGGTTAAAGACCTCCACTAAAAGTACTAAACTATGCGGACTTTGAAGTATCGCTACAAAAGCACAAAGATTGCGGAATTGAAGAATTGAAGTCTACGAGCTCAAGAACAAAGACAAAGAACGAATGCTATGATTCAAAATTTAAATCATGGGGTGACCTCCCTTAGGGGGAGATTGTTAGGAATTGGAAATTCCATGTTAAAGTGTCGGTCACCTCAAATATTATCTAGCATAAGTTAGCTCGTAGACTTGTCGTTATTTACGTTATTTAGTAGTTTATTAGTTAGTTTGTAGCATAGAATAGTATAGTACAACACCGTGGAGGAATGACGGGTCTTTACCCACTGTATCCCTGATCCACAGGCCGATAGGCGGTCGTTATGTTTGTAAGTATAAATACCCCTTCCATCCATGGAAGGGGTGGTGCTTCTCATTCAATCTAACATTTCTTTTGTGTAAACCTCTAGCAAGAACACCCTCTCTCTCTACTTTCTCTCTCTAAAATGGTAAACATGTATTTTGATCATCCAAGACCACCCGAATCATCAAACACAATAAATATAACGATCCTACAAAATATTTAAAATACTGCGTATCATAAAAAAATAACACATAGTGAGATAAGACACCATTTTTTAAGGGATATGTAATTAAAGTGATAAACTGAAAGTGGAAGTTGATACTGCCAGTCATGAAGACCAAGCAATAAAAGGTTACAGATGCATGTACAATGCTAATTTTAAGTAAACAGTGCTGAGCAGGGTTACAAATGCTTGTATGACGGTCACAAAAGTTTTATTGTGAATATGTTAGGATGTATAGGATGGTGCAAAACTAAGCTTTAGCATATTCTGTAGTTATAAGTTCAAAGTGAAGGGATAAGGTCAACAACCTAGCATTTATTAGGCAGTTAATGCTTTTAAATGCGGTTAGGTAGAGACTTTCTTTTATAGTGGCGGTCATAAACAGAGGCGCGCATTAACACTTGCACACACACATATCCAGAAAACCCTAATAAAAATGACTAAAAAAGGTAGTGGATTTTTGTTTCTGAAATCTTATTTTTCTAATGCTAAGCTTGGTTTCACACATCTTTAAAGACTTTGTTTATTTTGCGAGATATCATAACAATCTCTTACGATTCAAGAATAACCGCCTCAAGCAGTTCAGATACAATGCAGCCATGTAATCTATGGGCTTCATATTTCCCAAACGCTGAAACCTCTGAAAGTGATTCAAGCAATATATATCCCGCTATTTGTCTACCTACAGCTCAAGTGACTATTCGACAGACCGATGTGGTAGCTTACCGCAATCACGTTGAAAAGGGCAACGTTATAAGTTTCGAGGAAAAAAGGCTTCAGCTTAGTGATGCCGAAGTCGGAACCTCCGGGTAAAAGGATTCAGGTAATAGGACTTGCAAATAAACAAACATGGGCTGATATTAAAGAGAAGAAATTTGGCATAAATAATCCCTCCACGGTCCGCAGGAGAGGTGACAAAGGCAAAGGCAAAGGGAAAAGAAAAATGGCTTATAAGTAACATCTCGGTTACCTTATCTCTTGGTTTGTTGATATACTAAAACAACTGGAATGGTTGTTATCTGTTTAATATATAATATGTGCCTCACGAAATCTCTGTGACTATTTGTGCAGATCTTTTTAGTATTTATGCATATGCCTTGAGTTAAATAGGTGGAAATGGAAAATTCACTTTTCTGTGTATGTTTACTTTTTTACCTATAAACAAGTAATAAATAACCACAAAGTTAACAGGATTACCTTTGAAAAAAGGTTCAGGTTTGGATGCTTAACCCACCAAACATGACATTTTTGAGGACATTTTTATAACAATAAACAAAATTAAGGCGACCATAGAAGAAATCTATACCAACGTATTATAGACTACATAATTACGAATCAGACAGACATAAAAAAGAACAATGGATTGTAGAATGGAATTAAAACGTGTGTAACATAGGCAATAAACGAATAACAACAACGATTCATTATAACATGGATCGAATAACAATAATAGAATTAAAACGTACCATACTTTGCCACATTATTGGAACAAAAAGATTGAGCAATTGAAGGTGGTTTTCTTGTTGTACAAAAATGTAACGAACGGAAATAATCGGTTGCTATGAACATTGTACGTTAGGAGCAAGAGAGGTGCCGACGCAGCAAACTGTTTCATTTGTGAAAAGATTAACTAGGAATGCTTATATGCGAGAAGCAAAAAACATCGAGAGTGAAGAAGACGAATGATGAAGACGAGTGAGTATTGGATTTTGAATTTAAATTCACTGTACTTTCACTATTCAAATGTGTACTTTTTATGTAACGTAAAATGAACGAAAAACCCTTTTTAAAAAATACGGTTGCCCAACGACTTTTGGTTGCCCAAAAAACAATACCTTACACATACGAGACACTTGTCGTACTGTGGTTGAGTTACCCAATAACAGCGGTTGCCCTCGGTCTATTTTCAAATTTAAAATAAAAGTGGTCCATAAAGTGATATGCATCAGGGCGCGCGGTCTATTTGTGTTATTTTCCCTTAAAACAATTATGTAAAGCACACGTAAGCTAAAATGTAAAGGAAACCTAAAATGCGCAAAACTCGAGCTAATCCCGAGCCTTAAAAGTGAAATCTAAGAAATATTAGTCCTAGAAAAGCAAAAATATTTTTCCTAAGTCCTAAATGATAAAAGAAAATTTTAGAAAAAAGAATTTTATTAAAAATAGTAAATGTTTATGAAAAATTACCAAAAAATTAGGAAACCTACTTTTTAGTGAGCTAGTTACGAGAAAAATAAGTATAAGTTCCCAACTTATACAAATGAGCTCTAATAAGCTATTTAAAAGTTGTAAGCTTAAAACACCAAACATCCTTTTATATTAAATGTTGTAACAATATCCCATAAGACCCTAGGGCACATATGGATATGTTGTGTGTGGTGTGTGGTGTATAAAGGAGAGGTCCAAGGTTCAAGCCTGGCTCATCCTGGAACTTCGTTTTTATTTTATTTATTTATTTATTTATTTTTTGCCAAACTTAAAGATAAGTTAAGAAAATCAACTTTTAATGATTTTTTTTGCTTTTAAGAATAAGCTAAAAAAAAGCAAATTTAAAGCTACAAAACTGAAAATGAGTTAAAACCAATAACAACTTAGTTAGGGATTTAAAAGCTCTAATAAGCTAGAAATAAGATTCTAAAAAAGCTTCTAGTACTAAGGTTCTATTCTAATAAGCCAAAAGAATAGGAAAAAGCACAAACTTAAACCTAATTAGTTGAATAATCCATAAGCACCAACTGCTAGAATGCAAATCCAAACAACGTAACAAGCCTTCTTAAAGCTTGTGCACAAGCTACAATCCAATAAGCTAGGATATAAAATCCCTAAAACAACATTCATAAGCGGACAAAGATCATCTAAAACAAAATTCAAGCCTTTTTAAGCTTATATGAGCTTATAATGAAGCTGACAAAAGTGGTGCACAAACTGTTTGTGCTTTTAGACCGAATTAAAGACCTGATGTGCTTATTTTAAAAGTAAAATTAAGCTATTATAAGCTACTGAAAAAGTTCAAACCTCTAAACAGATGAAGAATACCAAATAAGGAACTTATAAAAGCACTTTTTATTAAGTTTTATGTAAGAGATTGGTTATCATAAACACACAAATCACAAGTAGTATGGATCGAATATTATAAGAGTTAGAGAGAGAAAGTTAGAGAGTTGGGAACCTAGCGAGAGAAATGAAAGTCATATGATTAGAAGTTACAATCCTTTATGTAGGATCGTAAATATTGTTGTGTTTAATGATTCGGGTGGTCTTGGATGATGGAAATACATGTTAGACATTTTAAAGAGAGAAAGTAGAGAGATTGTGTTCTTGGTAGAGAGTTGGTTCAATAAAAATGTAAGGTTAGATTCCAAGCCACACCCCTTCCAAGGATGGAAGGGGTATTTATAGTTACAAGATAATACGACCTCCTGACGGCCTGTGGATCATGTATACAGTGGATAAAGACCCGTCCTTCCTCCACGGTGTTGATCTAAACTAATCTACGCTACAAACTAACTAATTAACTACTGAACAACGTAAATAACTACAAATCTACGAGCTACCTTATGCTAGATAATATTTGGGGTGACAGACTCTTCACAATGGAATTTCCAATTCTTGACACTTTACCTTGGAGGGTAGAGGGTATTTATAGTTCTTACGAAACACCCTCTGTCGGGAATGTGGATCGGGTGTACAGTGGGTAAAGACTCATCCGTCCTCTACGGTGTTACTTAACTAACTAATAAAAGTTTAAGACTACGTAATTTCTAATGCTAACAAATACTCGGGGTGACCAAGTCTTAAATCCTAACTGTTAGGAATTGGAAATTTCATGTGAAAGTGTTGGTCACCCCAATAATGGTCTAGCATATGTTAGCTCGTAGACTTGTCATTGTTTATGTTATTTAGTAGTTAATTAGTTAGTCAGTAGCGTAGAATAGTTTAGAGTAACACCGTGGAGTAAGGACGGGTCTTTACCATACGATCCATTTGTTAGGAAGGTCGTTTGTTTGTAACTACAAATACCCCTTCCATCCTTGGAAGGGGTGGTGCTTCTTGAAATCTAACCTTGCATTTTGTGTTACAACTCTCTTTCAAGAACATCCTCTCTACTCTCTTCATCTATCTAACAATGGCTTTCTTGTATCATCATAATCCTAGACCACCCGAATCATCTAAAAAATATAAATTATATGATCTTACAAATGGTACTAGAGCCTAGGTTTTGTTGTTTGTGTTGATTCTCGTGGTTTATTCCATGGTTTTTAGCGGGTTCTTTATGCGGTTTGTTCATTTTTGAATGCGGTTTGTTGTTGATGGTTTATACTGTTGCTGTTGGTTTTAGTTTGTTTCTGCTGGTCTTGATGTTCATTGTTGTTTTGATGTTGATTTTAAAACATATCTAGTTTGCGTACATCAAGTCTGCTGGTGGTTATATGGTTTTCTGGTTTATGCAGTTTCTATCTTGATGTCAAAACTGTTTTGTTAACCATTTTCTTGAATCTTTATTAAACTATAACCAAACTTTATGATTGAATATCAAATAATATTGGTTTTATATGGTTTTTTAGAAAAGTTGTAACTGTCCTATACATGTTTTGTTGTAAGCGATTTGTGTCATGGTCAATGATGCGATTTGTCCTAACTAAGTCCAGGTTCAATGTACCTTGTAACCTGCGATTTGTCACATGGTCGAAAGCGATTTGTCAACATATGCCTGTTGGGTTTTTGGTTCCTTGAATCAAGAATTATTCTAAGTACTGGAACTACGGACAGAGTTGATATAACCACGGACAGAAGAATGGAACCACGGATGAAGACAAACCGCGGCTAGTAGTATTGTGTAACCACATATATTGATATGTAAACACTGCTAGTCTTGTATAGTCGGTTTAGTATTATGTATTAGATAAATATGGAAAAGATATTTATCTTGTAGGTTACGTATTGTATTATGTAAAGGACTCCTTAGTCTATAAAAGGAGGTCATAGGTTAGATTAGATATACGTATGTTTTATATCTAAGGTCGATACACTTCAAGGTTGTAAAACCTAATCTTGGTTTAGAGTATTCGTATTATTAATAATATTGAGGTGTTGAATGTTCATTGTTCTTCTTCTTAAGATTAAGTATTAAATTCCGCGTGATACTTAATAAGTTCTTGTTTAAAGTCAGTTTCTATATTAGATCGTTTGCTCAACTGGGATCAACAAGTGGTATTAGAGCTTGTGATCTAGAAACTGTAATCAAGAAGAGGTCAAGTTAAGTTTTGATCAAGTAAGATAAGATGTCCGACTTAAACACACATGGTTACTTTGCTTCAAAGGTGCCCATGCTCAAGCATGGTGAGTACCAAATCTGGAGGATGCGAATAAGGCAATACATTCGCATGATTGATTATGCTCTCTGGGATGTTGTGGAAAAAGGTGATACTCTTCCTAAGAAGGGTGATGATGGCAAAGACATAGCCATTGTTAGTGAGATTGACAAGGCTAAGAGAAAGATGGAGATTAAAGCTCATAGTATTCTCTCTATGGGAATACCTAATGAATATGCTTTGGATTTTGAACAATATGAGTCTGCTAAGGAGCTTATGGATGCTATAAAAACAAGGTTTTCTGGTAATGAAGCTACCAAGAAATCAAGGAAAAATATGCTCAAGCATCAACTTGAAAACTTCACCGCACGAGTGGAGAAAAACTTGATGGCACCTATAACAGACTTCAAAAGCTCATCAATGAAGTCGGTGGACTACAAAGTTGCTTAAGAAGATATTAATCTAAAGTTCATGAAGTTTATCACTGGACCGGGCTATGCATACTTGTTGTGTGGAGGAACAAGGATGACTTTGAAAAGATGACTCTGGACAATCTCTACAACAACATGAAGGTATATGAGTGCGAGAACAACATTGTTTGGTACATCTTCATCTAGCCAAAACATTGCTTTTGTTTCCACTAGTCACAAGAATACACAAGATGTATCCACTGCTGCTTATGGTATAACCACGACTATTGCAAACAATACCACTGTTTTGAATCAAGATCTAGATCAAATTGATCCTGATGATCTTGAGGAGATTAATCTTCAATGGCAAATGGCAATGTTAACTTTACAAGCAAGGAAGTTTCGAGAACGGAAGACAGGTCAAGTATGATGGTAAAAGAAGAGCCGGGTTCGACAAAAGCAAGATGGAGTGCTTTAACTGCAAGAAGAAGGGTCACTTTGCAAGGGAATGTCGAGCACCTAAGAGAATTGAAGGCATCAAGAAGACCACTGAAGAGTATGCTCCTTCTTAGCATTGGTGGCTCAAGATGGTCTTGGTGATTATGACTGGAGTGATGAAATTGAAGAAGGACCCAATGCAGCTTTTCTTGCTAGTGAAGCTTCAAAAGAGCATAACTTTGCTCTAATGTCATATGCTTCATCTTACGGTTCAGATTCGAGGTATCTAATGATTCTACTTGTTCTTTTAAATCATGTCAAGATAACTTAGAATCTCAAAAAGCTATCACTGAGAGTTTAAGGAAAGAAGTAGAAAGACTGTCTCTAGATAACTTAGGTTATAGAGTTGGTCTAGAAAGTGTTGAAGAAAGGCTTAATCTTGTATCAAATGTGAGTTTGAGTATGTTGATAAAATTAATATACTAGGTGGAGAAATTGATCTTAAGGATAGAGAGATTAAGATGCTTAAAGAGAAACTAGAAAAGGCAGAAAGTGTAAAAGTAGAAGCCCTAAAAGAAAAAGAAAAACATGTTGTTAGGGTTGCTAAAACACAATATGCTTCTGATCTAGTAAATAAACCAATAGGTCAAAAATTATTCAAGGATGGTACTAGCCTAGGTTACAATGATATGCCACCACCATCTCTTATGAAACATGCACCACCTGCAAAAGAGCTCTCATTTAGCAGTGAATTTAGTTTCAACAAACCTGTAGGTGAGACTAATAAGAATGAATCACCTAACATAGGTTCTGATAAGTCATATGATGCTCCCATAATTGAAGATTGGGAATCAAATTCTGAGGAAGATAGATATGTATCAACACAGCCTGAGAAGATAGAACCTCTTAAGGAAGTTGATACTAAGCAAGCCAACCTTGTGCCTAGATTTGGAGCTCAAATTGCTAAGAAAGTAGTAGAGTATAAGGAAGTACCTAGGAGCAGTTAAAAGATATATACCTAGGGAAACCAGAGAAACTTCAATGGACTAATTTCAAATAGGTTAGGAGATGAGTTTCAATGTGTTAAAAAGGCTTGTTTTTCATGTGGTAGTTTTGAGCATTTACAGAGAAACTGTTATAAAAACAGACCACAAGTTTGGAATCATTGGAGGAGGGTAAATCACCAAAACTTTTCAAAGAAAACAAACCCTCATCCTAACAGAAATATGATTCCTAGAGCAGTGTTAATTAGGAATGGAAATACTAAATCAATTATCACTGCTGCACCCAAATGGGTTCCAACCACTGCTAAGCAAAATGTAAACACTGCTAAGCAAAATGTAAACACTGCTAAGCAAACTGTAAAAGCACCAAGCAAAATATCACCAATGATACAAAAGAAGTTTTAAAAATTCCAAAGGTGATAAGCCGACACAGATGGTTAGAAACCATTTTATCTTTGTAAAGGCCTCGCTAGTTGGCAATGGAAACCTAAGACCAAGGTTTTACATCATGTCAACTGTGCATCAATGGACCTAAACAAATTTGGTTATATTGATGCACAGCGAGACCCAAGTCGATTGGCTTGGGTCCACAAAAGGAACTAATTTGTTTAATTTCATGTGCAGGGCAATCAACAAGATGAGCTAAAAGATAAAGGAGTTTTTGATAGTGGTTGCTCTGGGCACATGACTTGGGATGGGAGCAACCCGGAGGATTTTGAAGCTTTTGATGGAGGATATGTGGCATTTGGTAATGATCCAAAGGGAGGAAAGATACTTGGCAGAGGCATAATCGAACAGGAATTTAGACTTTGAAAAGGTCTATCGGTACAGGACTTAAGTATAATTTATTGATGTTTCTCAAATGTGTGATAAGAAAAACTGGTTACTTTTTGGTGAAACTGAGTGTGTGGTGTTGTCACCTGAATTTAAGATGCCCGATGAGAAGTACATACAGCTAACGGTACCTAGGAAAGAAAATATATATTGTTTTGATCTTAAAGATGTAATTCCTAATAGGTCCTTAACCCGTTTGTTTGCTAAAGCATCTGTGGATGAGTCTAAGTTATGGCATAGAAGGTTAGGTCACCTCAATTACAAAACAATCAATAAACTGGTTAAAGGGAACTTAGTGAGAGGGTTACCTTCTAAGGTTTTGAGTGTAAGGAACTGTGTGTGGCTTGTCAAAAAGGAAAACAACATAGAGCTTCTTGTAAGACCAAAACTGCCAACACCATTACACAACCACTGTTTATGCTTTATATGGACTTATTTGGACCTACCTTTGTTAAAAGCTTGAACCATAAGCATTATTGCCTAGTTATCCGATGAGTTTAGTAGATTTTCTTGGGTATACTTTTTGGTAGCTAAGAGTGAGACTAGTGAGATTCTCAAGAGTTTCATTACTAAGATAGCAAATCTATTAAATCATAAGGTAAAGATAATCAGATGTGATAATGGAACTGAGTTTAAGAATGCTGTGATGAATCAGTTTTGTATAGTTAAGGGTATAGAAAGACAGTTTAGTGTTGCTAGAACACCACAACAAAATGGTGTAGCTGAGAGGAAACATAGGACACTAATTGAGGCTGCTAGGACAATGTTGTCAGAGTCTAAGTTACCAACTACCTTTTGGGCTGAAGTTGTAGGCACTGCATGTTATGTGCAGAATAGATGTAAGGTAGTGAAGCCTCATAACAAGATCCCTTATGAGCTGTTACATGATAGGAAGCCAATGATTGCATTCCTAAAACCTTTTGGGTGTCCTGTTACTATCTTGAATACCATAGACTATCTAGGCAAGTTTCAAGAAAAAGATGATGATGGATACTTTTTAGGCTATTCTTCCAATAGTAAAGCCTTTAGAGTATACAATAGGAGGACTAGAATTATTGAAGAGAACCTACATGTTCAATTTAGTGAAAAGACTCCTAGTGTTGAGACCACGAGGACCGTGACCGGGTACATTTAACATTGATATGCTAACCAAATCTATGAATTATGAGCCTATCATTGCAGGAACTTCCACTAATGTTGACGCATGTACTCAAAAGGATTCGATGCGAAGCAATTTCTAAGGAAGCTGATTCTCCTCAAGAGTTCTATTTGTTTGAAAAGTGGAAAGCTAGTTCTGTCTCACCCATCATTGAGAAGCAAGGTCCCACTGATGATGATGTATTGAAAATTGGAGGCAATGTTGATCATCATCAAGATAAGGATGAGTTGTTAAAAGATAACTCAGTGTCGATTAATAGGTAGAAGAAATTGAAAAGAAGAAAAGCCATTCGAAAGCACCGCTAAGCCAAACCAAAGCAGAGCGGTTATAATGAAAGCCTTTGCTAAGCCAACTTCTACCACAACGAACAAGTGAAACCACAGTTGTAAGTACCGATGATAGTACTTTCTTTGGACCAACTGCAAAGCCATTATTTGGTGAAGAAGAGTATCCACATGATCCTAATATGCCTGCTTTGATTGAAATTGATACTCCTACTGATGAAGACATGGATGATTTCTTCAATCTTTGATTTAACTAATTTGGAACATGTCATTCATGAAAGTCCTGTTACCTCAACAAGGATTCATAAGATTCATCCTAAGGAACAAATACTTGGAAATTTAAACACTCCTGTTCAAACAAGAAGCAAGGTTCAGACTACAAAAACCTTTCCTGAACAAGGTTTCTTTACAAGATCACTTCACAAAAGAAATAGTCATAAAGATCTGCAAAATTGCTTGTTTGCATGTTTTCTGTCTCAAAAGGAGCCCAAGAGAGTTGAAGAAGCATTATCTGAAGAAGGTTGGGTAGAATCAATGCAAGAGGAGCTTCTTCAGTTCAAACTTCAAGAGGTTTGGACATTGGTTGATCTTTCAAATGGTAAGAGGGCAATTGGGACAAAATGGGTGTTCCGAAACAAAAGAGATGAAAGAGGTATTGTTGTGAGGAACAAGTCAAGGTTGGTTGCTCAAGGATACACACAAACTGAAGGCTTGGATTATGATGAAGTGTTTGCTCTAGTTGCAACAATTGAGGCTATTAGACTGTTTCTAGCTTATGCTTCATTCAAGAATTTTGTTATGTATCAGATGGATGTTAAAAGTGCATTTTTGTATGGCATAATTGATGAGGAAGTTTATGTTTGTCAACCTCTACGGTTTTGAAGATCCCATCATCGATAAGGTGTACAGGTGAGAGAAGGCTATGTATGGATTGCATCAAGCTCCTAGGGCATGGTATGAGTGCCTATCTACTTATTTGATGGACAATGGTTTTAAAGAGGGTGATTGATAAGACTTTGTTCATTAGGAAGCTCAAGGATGATATTTTATCTTGGTTAGGGTTTATGTAGATGACATCATCTTTGGCTCAACCAATAAGGAGCTATGCAAAGATTTTGAGAAGCTTATGCATGATAAGTTTTAGATGAGTTCTATGGGAGAACTCACTTTCTTTTGGGGCTACAGGTTCAACAAAGGACTGATGGTATCTTCATTAGTCAAGACAAGTCTATGTGATGTTTTGAAGAAGTTTGGGTTTCAGGATGTGAAGAGTGCTAGTACACCTATGGAGACTCGAAACCACTTTGCAACTAGACGATGGAAGTCCCAAAGTTGATCGAAGTTGTACAGAGTCCATGATTGGATGTTTGATGTATCTCACCGCATCTAGGCCGATATAATATTTTTCAGTTGTGTGTGTGCAGATTTCAAGTCACACCCAATACATCACACATGAATTCTGTTAAGAGAATATTTAGATATCTTAAAGGTCATCCTAAACTGGGCCTTTGGTACTATAAGGATTATCCTTTTGATTTGGTGGCCTACCAAGATAGTGACTATCTTTGGTGCTAGTTTGGATAGGAAGTCTACAACTAGAGGTTGTCAGTTTTGGGAAGCGAGACTTATTTCATGGCAAGTGTAAAAGCAAACTATTGTGGCAAATTCTACAAGGCGGAAAATTTGAATATGTGGCTGCTAGTTTCTTGTGGTCAAGTTCTTTGGATTGAATCAATTCTTTGGATTTTGGGTACAATTTTATGCATACTAAGATTTACATTGATAATAACAGTACAATATGCATCATTAAAAATCCTGTTTTACATTCTAGAACTAAACATATTGAGATAAGGCATAATTTTATTAGAGATTGTAATGAGAAAAGGCTGATTCAAATGGTAAAAATCCATACTGATTTCAATGTTGCTGATCTTCTCACCAAAGCTTTTGATGTGGGGAGGTTTCAGTATCTTGTTGTTAGTATTGGAATGATTAATCTCTAACTCTCAAATTGTTTTGTACCAGTTTGTATATGTATTGGTCTGTTATTATGTAATCTTAGTATTGCTATTTTTGTTTCTAAACACTGATAGTTTTGCAGATAAAAGAAAGTAAATTATAGAAGCAAAAGAAGTAATTAAGTTAAATTGTTCATTCATTCAAGAAACAGCTTACAGCTTACAATTAACTTCATATGCTACTACAATACCAGTTCTATACAAGAGTTCCTAAATCTATCCTAGCTCCTAACTACTATTCCAACTCCTGGATATGCATGACCAGTACGACGAGCTAAGGAACAAAATGGGAAGGATGGATCGATGAAAACGAAGATGATGAAGATGAATACAGCAGAAGGGTTTGTGATATTAGAAGACTTCTGTTGACCCATCTACTCGTTCCACCATAAAGCATCACTCCATCTTCCTTTTTCCCTTCCCCTTTACGATATGTGAAGAAGCACCACAACCTGGTGCAGGAAGACCAAGAACCACCTCTCTGTCCTTTGGGAGTGGTGGATTTCTTGCTCGTGGTCTTGATTGGGGTTGAGATGAAGAAGATTGTCCTCTCTTTGCTTCCTCTCTAACCAACCTATTGAAGGTTGGTTCAAGGCGCTCAGTAGAATCATCTGATTCTCTTGATGACTCACTAGGATCTGTTACACTATCATCTTCTGATGAAGGGAGAAAGGGGGATTTTCTTGGTCGAGGTTCTTGTGGAGGTATGTAAACACGCCATGGGTCAGACTCTTCACTTGATGATGATGATGATGATGAGGAGGAGGATGTTAGATCAACGACTTCTGGTTTATTCCAACTGGGATTCCACATGGTGATTGTGGTTGATTGATTTTGGAGAAATTAGGGTTTTGGTTTTAGTTGATGTGTGTGATATGAGATTTGGGTTCTTTTTATAAGCAGTGATATGGCTTATGTGAGTAAATAAGGGGCATGTTAAATATGGTTGAGGAGTTAATGAGATCATTGGGCTTTGGACTAATATTAATACTGAAAGTTGACCTTTTTGACTTAAGTATTAACAAAGAGGCTAAACACTGATAAGTCTAAGTAACCACTTCTATCTTTCCCTAACCATTGATAACTCTCTTCTGTGTGTTTGGTGTTTGTTTGTGTCTTGCAGGTATGAAGGATTCGTGTACATTGGAGCTTATGATGTATTTAGCTGCTAGTGTTTGTTAAATTTTTTTTTAAGAATTCTTCATATTTTTGTGAGATATCTATTGTTGTGACACAGATTTGCTTGCCATATCTCTTAGTCAACTGATTGGAGTGACACATTGTATCCACTGATAGTGTGTTTCAAACCGCGGACAACAATTTTGAAACCTCTGATAGAATGCTGCTTAGTTTTGGATACTACAGGGGCTGTTTGGTAACTTTGGTATAAGTATATTTATCTCCCCCAAATCACGGATGGATTATTCAATTGGTCTTCTCATCACTTCAAATTGGCGCTCTACTTTAACCCTAATCACTTTTCTTTGCATAATTCACATAACCCACATCATACCCATTATCAAAAACAATGGCGACCCAGTACTCCACCACACATAACCTTGTTGATAATCTTGTCAAGATTGCTCGATCTGAAGGTTTTCATCCAATGATTGATTTCCTTCTTCAAAGTTCTATTCACTATGCCCTAACCGTTACTCCAACCATTCTTCAAGCCTACATACATCAGTTCTGGAGGAATGCTAACCTTGAAGAGGTTGATGGAATTGAAGTGTTTAGCACTGTTGTGGATGGGAATGCTATTTCAATTACTGAGGAGATCATTAGAGAGGTTTTAAAATTTGATGATGCTGATGGTATTGATAATCTTTCAGATGTTGAGATTGTTGCTGGTTTAGAAAGATTAGGCTATACACACAGGGGTGCTAAGGTACATTTTTTTAAGAGTTTGTTTTCACAACAATGGAAGTTTTTGATTCACACCTTATTGATGTGTATGAGTAACAAGACCACAGGGTTTAATGATTTTCCTTCCAAAATTGCTACTGCTATTATTTGTTTGTTTGATGGAAGGAAGTTTAATTGGTCTAGGATGATTTATGAGGGGTTAGTAGAGAACATTAGGAAGAAGGGTAAATACTATTTATATCCTAGGTTTGTTCAACTAATTGTGGAAAGTCAAATAGCAGAACCTGTTGAGCATTCTAGGGAGTATGAAGTGCATCATATGCTTCCTAAGGTTTTTGCACATATGAGGAATCAGCCACAGAATGTACAAATTAGAGATGTTCCTTTATTTCCTCCTATGCTTACTTTGCCTGCTGATCCTGAGTTTGATGAAGGTCTTGAAACTCAACCTTTAGTCACTGAACCCACTGCTAGTACACCTCAAACCACTGACAGTACCTTTGCAACCGCTGTTAGTGCAACTCAACCTACTTCTAGTCAAACCCAAACCACTGTTACACCAATTGTATGGCCTAGGAGATTGAAGGGCACCAAGCTACCTCAGGCTGGTGTTAGTGGTGTTGATCATGAGGCTGTCACATGGAGTGGAGGTGACATGATTGGAAGGGCTTCCACTACTGCTTCATGCTTAGATGTTGATCAGGATAGTGGAAACATCATTAAGACCCAACCTTTGGCAACTCCTAATGTGGAGGGTTTCTTGGAACTTAACATAGGTGGAGGAATCCCTAGCCAACTAGCTACTAAAGGGTGCATAGATGATCAGGCTAGGTATGATGCTATGTTTACTATATCCAAGGATTCACCTCTCGGAGCAGTTGACACAGCTCGAAGTGATGAGGATAGATTGGAACATGAACTTGAATTGACGGATCCTAATATGGTACCTGATGACTTTTCCAATGAACCACCTCTCGGACCAGTTCACTGATTGGTCCCGAACCGTCAAGTTTAATCACTCAAGCCAGCCACTTGTGAATGGCTGACCGTAATAAACTTAAAAATACTCAGAAACCAAATGCAATTTAGATCAGAGGAATATAGTGGATTCCTGGGTCGTTAAGTCCCACGGAGGATGAATTGGTGTATAAACACTTGATCAGATGATAGAATGATCACTAAGGATAGTGATCAGTAATGATTTTGATGGATAATTATACCTAAAGAAAAGATTAATAAATTACAGCGACTTAAATGCAAATTAAAAGAAATTAAAAAGTTAAAATATATTAAATAAACGCTATCACTATTTTAAAAAGATGAACGTTTAAAACCTAAAACGTACGTTTAAATAAAATTACGTAAACGTACAAAATAAAACGTGAGTTTTAAGAAATAAAAGGCCTACAAATATGAAAATGATATTTTTACAATCCTAATAATAAAAGAAAATTATTAGAAAAAGAAAATTATTTTTAAAACTATTTATTTAATTATTATTAATTAAAAACTATTTATTAAGTATTTAAAATGCACTAAAATATAAGAAAATACTAAATTAACCTAGAAAAATGAAATTATAACTTAGAAAAATCTAAAATATGATAAAACTTATTTTAAAACTGAAAATATATTTTTTAGACTTTTTATGTATTTATTATTAATTTAATACTATTTAAAACTAATTAAAATGCTAGAAAATACTATTTAAACCAAGAAAATTATGGAAAAATATTTTTTATGACTTTTATATTTATCTTAATCTATGAAAATTGAAAACATATTTTTTAAGCTTTTTCTGATTTATTTGTATTAAAAGCTATTTAAAAAGGATTAAAAACTGTTTTAAATAAGGAAAAATACTAAACAGTGATGGAAAAATCTGAAAAATTCAGGAAAATACTAAAATATTATTCTAAGTTTATAAAAAATATAAAAACATATGCTTATGTGTGAGAATATGAAACTGCAGTGAAACTGCTTATTAATAAGCACTTCAAAATAAGCCAAAGACTACAAACAAGCACCAAATTAATACAGAAGATACAATATGCTAAAACTACTCAAATGGAACAAGATACAACTGCTCTAAACCTCTATAATGCGTATTGAACAGATTTGATGATATAAGCTAAAGTAGGAAATCGGTTCCTCCTATTAAGTTTAAGCCCAAGAATAAGCTACTCAATAAGCTGAGCTTCAAAACCAAAAGTTGGATCCTATACTAGACCTGGTTGGCTACCTATAAACCAAAGATGAGACCCAAATAAGCTAAAATGAGATTGTGAGAAGCTTTTGAAAAAGCTAGAAAACACAGTATGACTCGTTATCTGATAAAATGGGACCAACTAATAAGCACTTGCAGCCTATCTAAAAGCTACAAACTGAAAACTTAAGCTTGGGACATTGAGATAGCTAGGTTGGCTTTCCAAAGAACCAAAAATCACAGGCTTAAGCTTTATAACAAGCTCACGTGTGAGCTTGAGAAAGTGATAGGCTCACTTGGTACCTGAGAACACTTTTTGACTTTTTATTAAACTGAAAGTTTGACTTTTATGAGATTTTAACTGATTCTATGGACTGATTAAGATGTATTAAGTTATATTAAGACTAGATTAAGCTATGCTAACAACTTTTGAACACAAAACCAAGATCATAGAACATGAAATTCCAACTTGATGAATGCACAAGATGTGATTAAAAGGATTTTTGACTTTTTGATGAACAAGGACTGACTTTTATTGTTTGTTTGAGCTAATGAGACCTAATGAGACATGAATCAAACAAAAACAATAACCAGAACAACCTCTAACTCAGTTTAACAAACAAATCCAAACAAGCCTTTACAAGGTGCTTTTGGAACTTTTCAAAGTAAATCACAAATTCAGACCATGATATGGATTATAGACCTTGTATTATCATTAAATAGGACTAAAGAAGCATGAAATAACAACAATAGCAACATAAAACTTAAGATTATCAATTATGCTAATATGACTGTGAAACTGAGATTTTTATTAACTATTAATTAAAAAGAACAAGCTACTGGTTTTATCACTTAATTTAACTTAACTACAACTAATAAACATACAAACACAAAGATTTAAGCTACTAAATAACTTGAACAATTAAATGCCAAAATGCACAAAAAGGCTTACAAATTTGATTCTAGCACAAACTGAGAACTGAGGCTCAAAGATCACACCCTATGGCTTCCCATGAAGCTCTAAACCCATAAGCAATCCAAATTCAACCTTGCTTCAGTCTTTAATCTTCATTTTCACTGGATTTTTATTTTCTCACTATTTTTTCTTGATTTTTGTGAATTTTTCTATTTTGAATCTAAACTGAGTTTTAAGGATACTAAAGCTTAGAAAAGCTTTTATAAGAGCTTATATGAGCTTTTGAATACTTAACAACAAATTATAACAACATTCAACTTAACATGAAATTTTCTTGATCTTGAAATTTTACATAAACTGGAAATGAAAAGAAAACTTGAAATTGATTATTGAAATAGGTTTATAACACTCTGAGATTACTTAATACAAAACTTGAAAGCTTAAATAAACACCGGAAATTAAAATTAACTAAAACGACATTACCTAAACTAAATTACACTACTTACTTCTTCATCTCTGCTTCTCAACCTTATTTATTGACTTCTTTGAGTCTCTTGTCGACCTCTGGTTATTTCCCACCTCAATCCAACCATTGGATACTTGAAAATCATCATAATCGTACATGTGTTATTTTTGGCGGGAAAAAGTCTTGAAGCAGGTTAACTGCATTTAATGAAATTTGGGGTATGTGGAGGTGGAAGGGGGTTGTTAACCAGCTGGGGGGATAAGGTAGGTGAGGTGGAAAGGTGGAGAACAAGTGGTGAAAACCACTGGTTTTGGCGTACGGGTGTGGGAGAGACAGAGCTACAGTGGTGGCGGTATTTTCTTTTTTAAATATTGGGCCGGGTTATGTATTTGGGCTGGGGTGGACTGGATTGGATTTGGTTAAATAACAAAGGGGTCCGTTTGGTATAAGTTAATAACAAGGACTAATCTTGCAATTCGGCCAAACTTAAAGGACTAAACCTGTCAAATTTCCAAACTTATCACAAGGGTTAAACTTGCCATTCATTAATAGTACAAGGACCATTAGTGATAAAATTTCATTTTTATGAGTCCAGGGACCAAAACTGCCAAGTTTGAAACATTAAGGGCCTAACTTGTAATTTTCCAAAAGTTTACCATAAGGACCAATTCTTGTCATTTATAAATAGTACAAGGTTTATTTTTGATTATTTTCACTTTTAAAATTCACCAAGGACTATATTTGACATTTTTCAAAGTTCAGGGACTAAAGTTGTCATTTTGAAAATTTTAAACTTTAAAGGGTTTGTTTTGACAACTTTTGAATCTCATGGACCTTAAATGACATTTTACAAGTTTTTGAATTACCAGGGACTAGATTTGACAATTTTTGAAACTTGGGGGACTAAAACTGCCAATTATGCAAACTTGATTCATTTTTCACCAGATTTTGGCATTTTTGCATTTAAAACACATAAAACACTTGTTTGTGATATTTTTATCATTTTGAAGCATTTCTGAGTGTTTTCAGATGTTTTTGACATTCTAAACAGTATAAAAATGATGAGTATTTAGACACTCATCATTCACACAGGTCGAAGTGGGGAGGATATTCTTGAACAGTTAAATGAATTGACGGCTAAATATACCAAGATGGAGGTGACAATCTCAAATCTTCAAGAGCAGGCTGTGTTTCAGGATACAGAACTTCGAAGGTTGAAGCACAGGATGTTTGTCTTAGAGAAAGTCAGAAGACCTGGGGTTGCTGTATTAAGGTCCATGAGGAAGATGAAAAAGAAGGTGGCCTCCTCTCCAGCTTTGAATGTGGAGAATGTATCCAAACAGGGGAGGAGTGATGGCATGAATTCAGGGGAGGCTGTAGATGTATCTATGGAAGAAGATGTTGGTAGTGGAGATCAAGAATTTTTGGTATCTGATAAAGCTGGGAATGAGGCTGTTCTTGAAAATTTGAAGACTGTGGTCGAAGATGAAGTGATGCGAACACAACCACGCTAGTGTGTGCAACCATGGATAGTTCTTTTAAAACCACTTTGCCGCTTAGTTTGAAATGGCTATTGTACCCACTGCTATTTTAACTACTTCCACCATTGTTACAACTATCTCTGTATCACCACCTAAAACTAAAGAAGTTGAAAAAGAAGCTGCAAGTACATTGGTTAATCTAAGTAAAACTTCAGCTAGTTGCACATCCATTATTGCACTGTTCATCTATTAAATCTACTGCAACCAAACCCAAAAGCAAAAGTTTAGTTATTGGTGAACCTTTAAGAAAGAAGGTGACTCAATCAGTTGATGGAAAAGGTAAAGGAGTTCGTAAACCAGAATTGAAATTTAAAAGTAAAGCGAGCATGTGGTTGCTTATGATGAAGAGTATGTAAGAAATATGTTAGCTGAAGAACAAGTAGCTTTAGAGAAAAGGAAGCAAGAAGAAGAAGAAGCTAGTCAGAAATGGTTAGCTACATGGTATGAATCACAAAACTATCTTCAAGCTTCTCAAAAAATAAATGATGAGTATACTGCACAAGAATGGGCATTGTTGGATGATGAGGAAAGAGTTAGAATTTTGGGTGAATGGGCAAGGAAGATCAGTAAAGAAAGGAAACAAGTTATAAGAAAGAAACCTCCTACCATTGCACAGATGAGGAATGTATTGATGAAGATTATTAAGAATTCAGGAATACATATTTCTAAGAATCTTAGTAAGTGTTCATTTGAAAGAATTCATGAGATTTATCTGAGATGTATGAAGATTAATAATGATGATTTCTGTCCAATGAATTCTGAAAAAGAAAAAGAGTGGATTCAAAAAGAAAAAGAGTGGATTCAAAGTAGACAAAAGAGAAAATCTGAGGTTCAGGAGACATCTGATTCTAAAAGATTGAAATTAGTTGAAAATGGTAATCAAATTATTTCTTATGAGTTTGAGCTTAATGGAAGTGAAGGATGTTGGAAAATTCAAAGACTCAACAATGAAGTTTATGAGTATAATAAATTTTCACAGACGCTTCAGTATTGTAATAGAGATGATTTGATGAATCTTTGGATACTTTATAAGAATAAGTTTGGTGAATAACATCCAAATGATTATCATGAGAGGTTGGTTTATCATCATTTGAATATTTTATTTGAACCTACTCATGATGAACCTGAATGGAAAGGACTATACAATGGTCATGTTACAAGATGGTTTTTATATCAAACTTGTGGAGTTCATGTTTTAACTGTTTTTGGAGAAGTTATTCATATGCTTGTAGAAGGTGATTATCCTCAACTGAATAAGTATCCAGAAGTTATTACTCAGATGATGAAGCCTGGTATTATCAAGATGTTGTTACCCTATGATGGTCAAGCTTACAATTTGTTGCTGAAGTATGAGAACATTCTTAAATCTAGTAAGTGTTTGGCTACATCCTCCAATTCAGATGTTTTGAGCTTAAAGGAAACTTGAGAATTCCGTTCGAATGTATCAAGTTTAGGGGAGGATTGTTGGGTTTTTGGTTCCTTGAATCAAGAATTATTCTAAGTACTGGAACTACGGACAGAGTTGATATAACCACGGACAGAAGAATGGAACCACAGATGAAGACAAACCGCGGCTAGTAGTATTGTGTAACCACGGATATTGATATGTAAACACTACTAGTCTTGTATAGTCGGTTTAGTATTATGTATTAGATGAATATGGAAATGATATTTATCTTGTAGGTTACGTATTGTATTATGTAAATGACTCCTTAGTCTATAAAAGGAGGTCCTAGGTTAGATTAGATATACGTATGTTTTATATCTAAGGTCGATACACTTCAAGGTTGTAAAACCCTAATACTGGTTTAGAGTATTCGTATTATTAATAATATTGAGGTGTTGAATGTTCATTGTTCTTCTTCTTAAGATTAAGTATTAAATCCCGTGTGATACGTAATAAGTTCTTGTTTAAAGTCAGTTTCTATATTAGATCGTTTGCTCAACTGGGATCAACAATGCCTGATGCGTTTTGACGCAATTCAGTGTACGATTTGTCCTTTCAATATCTGAAGCGATTTGTGTGTTTTGACATAGATAAAATCAAGCGATTTGTTGTTAAGTCTAAAGTGATTTGAGTGTAAAAGGTCTAAGCGATTTGTCCTACTGATGATGCATGCATTTTGTTGAAAAGTCAAAAGCGATTTGAGTACAAATTGAACCAAGTTTCAGTATACAATCATCTATAACCCAAGATTCTACTGCCACTATCAACATAATACCATCAAGAAACATCAACAACTACAACATCATCACAACACATCTCAATCTACAACTAGCTCAGAAATGAAAAGAAAAGCATTCAAGATCTCAGTTGGTTTCTTTCTTTTGTGGGTATCAAAAGACCTCTCAAGATTTTTTTTCGGATCCAAACAATGAAAGAAATACCACCATCATCAATCATTTTATAACCAAAACAAATACTAACCATCTCTTCCTACTACTCAATCAAGAATCAATGAAAAACATAAATGAAAAAAGTTAATAGATCTCTGAATCATTCTTTGTGAGTTTCAAAAAGTTATCATGCCTCAAAGGGCGTTCCACACGAGAGAATAAACTCATCACAGATATGAAACAAAACCTAATTAAAATCATGTTAAGCTACCATGTCTTGATCTCAGTTTTTACAATTTGTGATTCACAAAAGAAACATCAAGACTATCATGAGTCTTTAACACGAAATAATCATAACATCATAGATCAAACGTTTTTTTATCCGAATAAATTTGAAAAAATTCAAAACCATTTAGGGTTTCAAAGCTTTTTCATGATTCGTTTATACGAAAAGTAAAGCATCCAAGACTATCAAAAACATTTGTAATACCTACCTGTGACCCAACAATTTGTCCTTAAAGCCGATTCATGAATCTAAAACTATCCCTGTGGCTAAAGCGATTCATGTCCTTAATGCCATCCCTGTGGCTTGACAAGATTAAGTGGTGCCCAAAAGAAAGATAAAATTGGGGTTCGTGAAACATGTGGTTGTATCGATTGTGTCATCTTGCTAACGGGAGTAGTTAACTCTATGAGAATCGGTTTAATTTTTTTTTCTATGGGATCTGAGAGATGATACGTGAGAGAGTAAATAGGGGCGGACAGAAAACGTGTTTGTGATTAGGGTTTGGGTATTACAGATTTTTAGGGGATGTATGTGAGTAAGAGTGGCTTATATACTATCATTATATTTGGGTTAGTGATAGAGTGATGGATCAAGAGGTTGCTAATGCAATGGGCTTAAACATTTAGAATCTTAAATGGGCTTGCGTATCACCTTGGCTGGATCGAGTCACCTATTTGACTACATGGACTGAATTTGCGTGACCATCATCATATTGAAAGCTTAATCTACTTGTTTGAAGTATTTTTTACATGAGTTATTTGTTGAATGGGATGCACATTAATGTTGGACTGAAAGAGTTTTGACTACTGAATTGATATCCGATTTTGTTTAGGTTTTCAAACTTAGCCAAATTTTTAATATCATTTGGTATAAGAGTGGTATTTGATTTTCACGGGGTTATTTATTCACGGTTTGAACTATTAGCTTATCTTTAATGAGTTCGAGGCTCTTGTCCGATATTATTGATTTGGTATCGATGTGACGGTTTTAATTGGACTTGGACTCGTGATCCATTTTGGGCTTTTAAACTATATGATATGGGCTGCATGTTGTTGATACGGTTTAATGATGAGACTTGTCCATGTGATTTGGTGTGATGCTATGATTCGTTATGTTATGAGATTTGATACTATGGTGTATACATTTTCACTAAAAATACTTTGTCACGGCTCGAACTGAAAAAGTTGAACAAAGTTGACTACGGGGTTGTTTTTACAATATTTCTAAATATGGATTTGAAGTGAGGTTTTCCGGGCGCGTTTACTTTTGTCTTCTTTCTTTCTACCCTTCCGCGAAGATGACTTGTTTGAGCGTTTATTGAGTGTGATAAAGACTTGGCTATTTAGTTACGGTTGTTATTCTTTCTCGCTTAACCCACAACGTAACTATCACTTCGGTGTCTCACGCAGTTGAGGATACTTCAAGAGGTTTTGTACATTGGGTACACCGTTTCTTCTTCACAAGGATTAGTACAAGTTTAAGTAACAAATCTGGGGAATTTCACTTCATGATCAAGTTTGGCATATCGAGTTTACTTCACCATGTTGTCACTGCAATAGCCGACAGAATGTGTGAATGATGTGTTTACCAAAGTGTTTATTGGATGGTTGATGATATTGTTTATGTTGGATAATGAACCGTTGATGAACCGCTGCATGATCCCCTAAAACTGATATTCACCAAAACCAAAATTGTTATAACACATTCAAGCTGACATTGTTTACGGTTTTGTCTTGATTTTGTAAAATCCCGCGAAAGAATCTATTTCTCGGTTTAAATCATAGACTTGTAAAATCCCGTGACAATGAAACATCCTGGTAATAGTTAAGTGCATTTCCGGATCTATCTTACGGTTTATTCTTGTTTTTGTAAAATCCCGCGAAAGAAACTATTTTTCTGTTTAAACCATAGAATTGTAAAATCCCGTAACAATGGAACCATCCTGGAGAAAGGAAAGTGTATTTCGGGATCTTATATCATGCTGGTGCTACCGTTTCTGCTTCGAAGAAGGGATAAAAGAGTGTACTTCATGAATTGGGTGACTGTTTGGATTGTCTTCTTGGCAGTTTGGTTATTACATGATTTTACGAGGTTATGTGCTTCTAACCATGGTCGGGATGAAACCATTATCATAGTTCACTTAAAACGTAAAAGGAGGCTAGAGGTGAGCTTTTAACCAGAAGATGTGACAACGGCGTTAATTCACTATTATTTATTTGAAGTTGAAGTGAAATATCACGGGCAAGTGTACTTAGTATCTGAAGGTATCGGGGATGGTTGGATGAAGATTATTCAAGATCCTTGTTCGAGCTTATTATCAAAAACGAAGACTTGGAAATCTAGTTATTGTTGGGTGATTTTTTTCCTTTTCTTTTACCACTTGGGGGAATTGGGCTCTTACCAGCACAAAATAACTATCACTTTAAGGAGTTACATTGTAGTGCTCAGTGTCACATTGAATTGTGGATTTTCAAGAGGTGATGTACGTCTTATACTTGATGGTTGGTTGGTTGAAGAGTATAGAGTACTTAGAGATTCTAATGGAAATCAGCACCGCTCTTTGTTACATATGTGCAAGTTTAAGTCACGAGTTCAGGTTAGTTTAAAACAAAGTTAAATTCATCATATTGGGTTTTCTCCATCAGCTGTCACGACAAAGAGCTTACTGAATGATAATGGGGTTGATTACAAGTTTTGCCAAGAGAGCTGAAAAGAGAGAGATTATGACGTTTGAACACAACAGTTCAAGCCTCGTACTCTAAAGAAAAGAAATGTGTACGTTTCAGTGCGCATTATCTTATGAAGAAGAGAAATCTTCTTATGACGTTTGAACACAACATTTCAAGCCTCGCACTCTAAAGAAAAGAAAAGTGTACGCTTCAGTGCGCTTTATCTTCCAAAGAAGAGAAATCTTCTCATTTATGACCATTCTCATCAACATGCTTCATGATTTTTCCAAGCGCTTTCAGTTATCAAGTGTACCAGACTACCTATGATTGTTCTCTTATTCCACTTGCTCGACTATAATGGCGATGTCGACATCATATGCAATTTTTGCGGGGGAGAAGTGTGAAGAGACTACATTTTAAGATATTCACTTGTTTAATCAAGAATGGCAACTCCATATGCAATTCTTGAGGGGGAGAAGAAGTGTGAATTTACTGCATGGTTGATTGATTCTGAGAATAAATGGTCAAACGGCTCCAAACTCATGTAAGAAGGAGCACAACTTCTTCTATCGCGGTCATCTTCACATGAGTTTTCCTCTAAGAGCCGTTGGTTAACATCTTCACGCGGGCTGATTTGATTAATGACAAAGTGCTTCCAAATAGCGGCTATCGATTTCCTTAATGAACATCTTTTCTGTTCTTGTTTGATTGGGAGATTTGAGTTAAGGGGATTTTCTATTGTATGTTAGGAATGCATTTGGTGAGTTGAAGATGTTGACTTTCTATTCCCCAACTGGACAATCTTGAAGAAGGTCGAGGTCTGATCGGTTCATTCTCTGCTACTTGTTAGAAGACTAAAAGGCGAGTTGCATTTGATTATCTAAAGACTTCTTCTTAATACGGGCATTTATCAAGCAGTTATGCGGTTTAGGGGAGAGCACTAATTGGGGGAGAGTGAATTGTCGAATTTAATCTCCAATTAGACTTGCTCACATTCTACTTCAGCTAGTTGATTCTCACAAACCTTCAAGTGTTCTTCCAAAACAGATTTCTAGTATATGGGCTTACAATGTGTTGCTAATTAAAGGAAGTGTCAAACCCGGCAAAGGGGAAGGAACTGCATTATCTAAATGCGATAAACTTGATGAACTTAATTCTTCTAAGTGATTGAAGATATCGGGAAGTCGAATGTGATTACGGCGAGAAATTCAAGTTTGACTCATGGTGTTTAGTGTTCTTATTCCAACTATGTGGGGGAAGAGATGGAAGAGTTAGTTTAAGTACACAAGTGTGTGATGATTTAGATATTGCTCGCAATCATGGGGAAAAAAATTTTGTACATTGGGATGCTCAGTACATTTCAATTGAGAGCGTGTCGGTGATTCGGTGATAATCACTTATTCGGAGATGACATCCTTGAGATAATGGAGTGATTGACATGCTACCGGTGTTGCTCGGTTATTCTTTCTTTGGGTATGTAAGATATTGGATTTCACAAACACATAAACCATAATCACAAAGTACAAAAGGAGGTTTTTAGAGAAGTTAGAGGTTTAGGGAACTTAGTGAGAGAAAGAAAAATCTTATTATGAGCTCCAACTCTCTACCTTGGAAGGTAGAGTATTTATAGTCTTACAATAAAATGCCACAGCGAGAACGTGGATCGGGCATACGATGGGTAAAGACCCGTCCGTCCTCCACGGTGTTACTAAACTAAATACTACTTAACATAAAGTACTATGACTACGAGCTTTCTAGCGATTACATATACTTGAGGTGACCGACTCTTTAATACATGGAATTTCTAATTCCTAACAATCTCCCCTAAGGGAGGTCACCTCAAACATATACTAAAATGACATTGAATACAATGAGATATTACATTAACAATTGATCTTGCATTCTTGATGTAGTACTTTGCTCCGAAGCTCGTAGTCATTGATTCCACTCATTGCATGTTTGGTTAATACAAGTGGAGGTCTTTTCTTGATCCGTGATAATAATGTTGAGCCGACTTTTGAGATCATCGGCTAATAGAAAATCTCGATACATCCATTGTGGTGTTGGTATTATGTGATGTTGTGACTTTCGGACCGACATGCTCACATTCTGATCATGATATCTTCTCATCAGAGTAGCGGAAGCTTCGTTGATTCATGATATTGGCGGCAGGCGTAGTAGAAGCATGGAGTTAGAATATCCGAGTCATTGATGCACCAATCATGATTTCTTTCGATATGAATGTGTTGTGTGAGCATGCGGCTATGAATTGACCGCTCCATTACGATCGGTACAAAGCGTCGGGTGTACACGCATAAGCAGTTAGCAATAAAGCGCCGCGAGTGTCTTTGATCACTTCGATGAATTGAGGTACCACGGCCACGGTTCCCCGTTGATCGATACAAATCTTGCTGTGATCGGGTATAATTCGAAGAATTTCCTTGGCGAGGTTTTAATTTGCTCTAGTGTTCTCAAACCGGAGCGTCTCAAAGAAGACAACGAATTGAGTGAACCGGCAATTTAAGTCCAGCGATTGATGAAAAGAGATTTGAAAAACAATGGGTGTATTGCTCAATAGAAATTGTTTTTGCAATATAGCGAAGGTTTTAATGAAAATCAATTATCAATCATAAAACACCTTTTGATTTGAAAATTAGTACCGCGTTGACGATGCTCAGTGCTAATGAAAAGAGTTTTAAAGCACGAAGACCGTTTTCAAAGGTATCCGTCAATCCATAACTGAACGGGATTGATTCAAAAGATTGAATAAGCCCCATTGTTTACGTTAGGTTGTCACATGGTTGATCTATTGGATAGATCTCACATGCCACCCACCGAGAGCTTGTTTGATGTTGGCTCTAGAAGGCTTTCCATCTTCATTGTGAGTATGTTAGCATATCTTCGGATGTTACGGCAATACCACAAGGATAATGCGTAGGACTCAAGATATAATCTCTCTTTCCACATTGTGTGAAGCAGAGAGTCTTCATTGAAAGTGTCCTAATGAGATTTATAGATGATCTCGTGGCTCTAGACTCAATTGTGCACATTTGGTTCCTATGCGGAGACTAGGGAGAGGGTCTCCTTCTTCAATATCAACAATCTCTAAGAGAAGTCGATAGATTATGTAGGTTCCCGTGAGAATGAAACAAGCCCTTTTAAGAGGAACTTGAGTAGTTTGGGAAGTTGTAGTGCGAGGCGTCCTGGGTCCATGGCGTCTTGTCTTCAATACCGATGTTACCATATGTAGCATTTGAATTGAACCCGGTTTACGCCTAAGGTTGAATAAATGGAGGGCTATTTCTTTTCACCCTTTTCTCATTCAATTCTTTTTAATTCTTCAACCCCTTCGATTACTTCAGAGACTTCATAGCAAGAACCTTGTTGGGTTTATTCGATTACTACTCTGTCTCGTCCGCACTCTTCCCATATCTCATTTTCTCCTTTTATCATCATACCTAAGAACTCTACACTAACTAGTGGATAGTCACGGGTAGATCCCTCGGTTACAGGATCATGGGAACAAATACCTAACCTTATCATCCTTATATCACCGTACATAAAGTAAAGTTGGTCGGTCTATTTGGTATTGTTCATCTGCCATTTGGAACCAATTGAAAACCATTTGAAAATCAATCCAAATACTTGTGATATATTATCAAAGCATTTTGTACCTGAATTGTTTTGATATTTTTAGAATAAGAGCTCCCCCTCAACATGTGCATCAAGTGTTTGAAATCGTTTTGCACAAGGAGGCAAGAGAAAGAATTAACTTCTTTGAATTCCATTTTCTAAAAGATATCAACATCACTTCCCTAATGAAATCAAGAAGATTAAGCATTTTTGGGGAAGGATGAGGTTTTCAAAGTTATGCTCCCCTCAATATGTGCCTCGAGGTTTGAAAAGAGTTTTGCACATACTAGAGGAAGACTGCACATTGAGATAAATGATCACGTTTCAAATCATTGTGGTTTAAGATAGATGCTCCCCTCAACATGTGCATGGAAAATTTGAAATCGTTTGGCACATGTGGGAAGGAGAGCTTGTACAACATTATAAAACCATTTACGAATTATCGTTTAAATCAATTTAAATCACACATTCTCCCCCGATCACAATTATCAAATCATTTGAGATTTGTGATCTCTTATAGAATTAAATTGATTTTGAAAGCTTTTAAGGAGAATTGTGACTTGATTATGGCGTTTTAAGCGATAAGGATCGGTTTTAAGACTTTAAACTCCATTGATAAAACATGCATGAATATCTTTTTGAAAACAATTGAATGACAAATAACTTTTTAATTTAATTGAAATCATTCTCCCCTCAAACAATGACATAGGTTGTTGATTGAGAGATAGATATTTTGACAAATAAGTCCGGATGATTATCAAAAATAGAGTCCGAGTTATTTTTCAAAGCAGTTAGTTTTCAGCAGATAAATGTTTAAAGAATCAGAGCATGGAATTTTGAAAAACATGATAAATTATGGCTCTGTTTTTTCTTTGAAAAGCGGTTCTTTGAAATGACAATAAACCATTGTTTCTCTTTCTCCCAAATATATATATATATATATATATATATATATATATATATATATATTTGAACAACATCTAAAGTCCCGTGTCATTCTTTGAATGCAGCACAAAAAGACCGTAGATATAATCAGGCTAGAAAAACATGACAAATTGACAATATTTTTTTATTTATTATTTTTATTTTTATTTTATTTTTTTTGAATTTTAAATTTTATGGTTTGAAAGTTTTATAATTTTGTATTTTGTTTTTGAATAAATATTTACAAGAGATAGATGAAGAAAGACCTTTACTCCTCGTCTTCCTCACGAAGGCGTTTGAGTTTCGGTTGAAGGCTTTTCAAGCCTAGTCGTGGAAGTATGAACTCAAAGCGTTCTCTTGGAAGAGCTTTGGTGAAGATGTCGCTAAGCGGTATTGAGACCTCACAAAATATAGTTCCACCACACCTTTTTCCACTTGTTCCTGATGAAATGATGTCGAATGTCGATATGCTTTGCTCTTGAGTGTTGAGCGTTGTTGCATGAGAGAGCAATAGCACTTTTATTATCCGCGATCTGAGAGGATTTTGTTGAATTCAAAGCCATAGTCAGGATAATGAGATCTCATCCATAGGATTTGAGCACAACAAGATGACATGGCTATGTATTCGACCTCTGTAGAGGAAATAGAAGTACTCATTTGCTTCTTTGAAGACCGTCTCACAAGCTTATCACCCAAAGCGAGCACCTCGGAAGTACTTGACGGTATCTTGACACCTGCATGATCAGGCATGCATAGGTACGTTAGTGACATCCGGTGTCGCCGGTACCAAGACCCATATTGATGGTTCCTTGAGATACCGAAGACCCGTTTAACGCTTCAAGGTGCTTTTAGTAGGCTTAGCTGGTATCTAGCACACATGCAAACGGCGAACAAGATATGCGGTCTACTAGCGTGAGATACATCAGGGATCCAATCATACTACGATATTTCGTTTGGTCAATCATGATCCACAGTGGTCCTCATCTAGTTTGGTTCGATCAATCATGGGAGTGTCAGCGAGGTCACTTGAATCAAATCCAAATTTCTTTAAGATCTCAGTTGCATATTTAGATTGATTTATGAAAATGCCTCAGGGACTTTGTGAAATTTGTAATCCCAAGAAAAATGACATTTGTCCCATCATTGACATTTGAAATTTTGAACTCATTTCATTTGAAAAGCGGTCACACTCATTGGGGTCAGTCGAGGCAAAGATGATATCATCAACATAAATTTGAATTTGAATTAAATGTTTGCACGACTTCACGGTGAACAATGTTGGATCAAGCTGCTCCTTTCTTGAATCCGGTAGATAGAAGAAACTTTGATAGCGTATCATACCATGCCCTTGGAGCTTGCTTTAAACCATACAGAGCCTTCTTCAAGCGATAAACGTGGGTAGGATGTTCGGATTCACAAAGCCAGGGTTGGCGACATAGGCGACTTCTTTAAGATCTCCGATTAGGAATGCCGTCTTACGTCCATTTGATAGACTACCATGTTCTTACTTGCGGCATTAGCCAAAAAGATTCTAATTGCCTCGATTGAGCAAGCAGAAAAGATTCTTCAAAGTCTACCCTCTCGGCGGTATCCTTTAGCAACTAATGAGCCTTGTTCTTCAACACATCACCATGCTCATCAAGTTTCACTTTGAAGATCCATTTTAGAGCATTGATCATAGCACAATCAGGCGGTACTAACTCCCATACATCAAGTCGATCAAACTCATGAATTTCTTCTTGCATGGCATTGAACCAGCTATCTTCATTCATGGCGGTTTGAACATCTTTTGGTTCGATCTTAGAGAGTCGGAGTTGAAGAAGCACCATAAGGCATCGGTTGCAAGTTGTTTCCGTGTTGATCGGGCGAGGGATTTCCAATGATGTTGTCTAATGGATGATCGTGAGTCCATTTTATGAGGTGTTCATGCGGTAGTTGTTGAGGGATTGAGAGTGCAGTCGATGTCTCTTGAAGAAGATGGTTCGATGAAGATTGAGCAAATATGTTTTCAAATGGAACATCTTCAGGTGTAGCAAAGGGATTAACTTCATCATTGATGCGAAAGCAGTTCCATGATGTACATTTGAAGAATGATGATTTGTTGATGAGGCGGAAGGATCAGCGGCAGCTTCTTGACTTAATGATATTGAGGCTGAGGATTGACTTCATTCGAGAATATGAGCGACCTCTGTTGTAGGAATTGACACCTCATTAGTACTTGGATCATAAAGTTCATCAAACATAGGATCAAACAATTTCTTTAAATCATCTTGAGATGGAGGTACATATGGAGTTTCTTGAGAAAGTTTGGAACAAGGGATGAACCAATGGGACTGTTTTGAAGTGCGGGTTCTGGCTGGATTGTCGGGGAGCCATTTGACGGTCGACTCATCAAGCGTAGCGTGAATTGTTTCCATGATATTTCGGGTTCTTTTGTTGTAGATTCGGTATCCGTTTTGGTTTGGTGCATACCCTACAAATATTCCAATGTGCCTTTAGCTCTAAGTTTGCCTAAGTCTTGACCCTCATTAGTTGGATAACACAATGCACCAAACACCCGAAGGAAAGAGAGATTAGGTTTTCTGTTGTGGACAAGTTCATATGGAGTTTTTCCATGAGCGGTGTGAATCGAGGAGCGATTTTGTGTGTAGCATGCAGTGGCAATAGCTTCAGCCCAGAGAAACATTGGAACCTTTGAGTAAATCGGCATTGTTCTAGCGGCTTCTACAAGAGTTCGATTTCGTCTTTCAACTACGTTACGTTGAGGAGTTCTTGGTACACTTCTTTGATGGCTAATTCCAATACTTTCATAAAATTCACTAAGTTGTTTATTAACAAACTTCGGTTCCATTTATGCATTCGATGATTACCCGTTTTGTTAAGAGCGAACACTGCGGTTGATGAGTTTGATGATGATATCTGGAGTTTCATCCTTTGACCTTAAGAACTTTACCCAAGTGAATCTAGAGTAATCATCAACCACAACTAACACATATTTCTTCCCAAAGATATACTCTCATGGGTCCACATAAGTCCATATGAATGTATGAAGAACTTTTGAGGCTGAGTTGTAGGTTTGGGTTTATGGGCATACTTCTTGCTTTTTCCCAATTGACATCTTTGAACAAAGATGATCCTTTTCATACTTTAGTCTAGGTAAACCTACAACTAAGTCCTTTATGGAGAGATCATTGATGGTGCGAAGTTCAAGTGATTGAGACGTCGATGCCATAACCATGACTTTGTTTTTGAAGCCTTTGACAACAAGCAAATTGGGGAAGACTTCATCATATCTTCGATAGAGATGGTGTATAGATTTGAACCACGTGAGCCTCTTAAAAGTTCCTTACCATCAAGTTCTCTAACGAAACAAGTATGTTTTAGAAGGCTACTTCTAGATCGAGAATCGCGAAATTGACCAGAGAGAAACAGTTATGACCAAGACCTTCCATAATACCTGGAGATAACACTTTTTCCAACAACATAATCTCCATAACCCTTAATTGCACCGAAATTATCATTCCCGAATCTAAGCTGTCAGATGAATTTGCTCACGAAGTTCATGAGCCGGAGGTCTCGGTCATATGCTTGGAGCGGCTGAGTCCGGGTACCACATAACGATTTGAGCGATGCAGGTTGAACCGAGACAAGAATGGATAACTGGATAATTGGGATCCCCAAGCAAGAATGGGTTCCACTTGGTTAGTACTTGATGGTGGAACACCCACATCATAAATAGAAACATCCATATCAGAAGTAGAAGCAATGGAATCATTGGGAATAGATGCAATGCTGGTGTGCGTATTTGACCTATTCAAAGTATGTTCACTTCTTAAGGGAATAGTTCTACAGTAGATCCATTTGTCTAGTGGGCAGTCTTAGCTTGTTTGAGAGTAAAGCTGATTATTCTTATGGCCAAAAGGTATCCAATAATAACCTATCTTTATAAATGTTTTCTTCTGTGGGCTTCACTGTTTTCTAACAATCTTTCGTTTTGCCTTTTTGCCTTCTTTGCACGATTATTAGCTTAACAATTTTAAGCGGGCATTTGACATCATTAGACAAAGCATTCACACCACATTCATGATTAGCAGCGAATTCAAGCAAACATCATTACAAGGTTTGAAATAGTATCAGTGAATTAATTACGATGCAATTTAAAGTTCCTAGATTGGTCTTCTACTCTCTTCCAATGCGCATTCTTAGCTTGCAAGGTCCTATCATTCCTTGTATTGTCTTGAGACTTTGACACCTTTCGCTTTAAAGTCGATTACTCTTGTAGAGGGAATGGGAACATTAGTTGGTTGATCTAATTTTGCATTCGAACTTGATGTGCAAGGATCGAACTACTAGAAGGCACATTAGTTATACTACTCTTAAGGCTGTGATTTGAGCTATTTGCAGACACACTAAAGTTCACCTTCTTAGCACTAACATATCTGTAATCTGAACTACTTGAAGGAACATTGGTGTTTACTTTCTTAAGACTTGGCATAGAATGGTTTCTGGCTTGGCACTAGGCATAGAACAAGGCATCACAGCTTTGCCTTTTGCACCTAAGGTTAAGGATTTGGGACATGTTGCAATTACACATTCTAGCAACTCTTGAGATCGTTTGGCCCGGAGGCAAGCAAACCTAATTTCACTATCAAGAGGTTTGTTAATGAAATCCTCTTCGACAATCTCACGGAGACATTCTAGACTATCCTTAAGGTGAGCACGGTAGTCATGAAAAGCATGTTCATTATTCCTAAGATGAGGAGGAATATATTTAAGCTGTCCACGGTGTATTTGCAATCTAAGGGTGACTTTGAGACAACATTCTTATTGAAAACAAGTGGTAGTTTCCCATTTCCCCGACTTCTCAGATTCTCAATTTCCTTTTGTAAAGACGTTATTTTTTCATTGTTTTGGTCACGGGTGACTTTTATTGAATCATATAACTCTTTAAAATGTCGTTTAACTTTTTCATTTTCTTCTAGAAAACTCTCGTTTTCCTTTTGTAAGGCATTAACTAAGTTTTGAAGATTAAAAGTTTGAGAATTCGAGAATCTAAGGAGGAGGCATTTGGGAGCTGTCATATTGTTCTTTTGACCCTTTAATTGAGAGATTTGGGCTTTCAACTTCCTGATCGTGTTGCAATGAGCTTGAATCATTCATCCGCGTTTGTTAATTTGAAAAACTGCATCAAACTCTGGAGCATCCGAGGATGTCTTGATATTTGAAGTTTTGACATTTTCTTTAAGATGTTGATATTTTAGTTGTAAATTAAAATGCTCAACCTCTAGTTTAGACAAATGTTTAACCAAATTGTCGTGATCATCGGTTCAATTTTCTCGGATAGTTTAGAATTAGTTTTTCAAGCTCAATGACACGATCATGGGAGACTTTCAGAGCAACAGATAATTCATGAAATTGGGAAGCATTAATGGAACAATTTGTAGCGGTGAAAAAACATCTTGAGCAACACATTGAGAAATCATATTCTCATTAAGTGTATGCAAGTTCTTCCTTTCAATCTCATTATATTTTAATGCTCGCTCATAGTCACTAACCTCAACTATCATTGCATCAAATTCCTTTTCCATTTCTTTAATGTCTGAATTCATTCCCTTTTAAGACTCTCAAAGTGATCTTTTAGTTGTTTAAAGAAAGGCATGACTTCAGTTAAATAACATTCTTTAGTTTGCTTAAAACCTCTTTCTCCTCAGTTATACCGATGGGTGTGATCCTTTTCTTGCAAGTTTTCTCAAAATCAACAAATAGTTGAAAGATAACATATTGACTAATTAAGGTCTTGCTTTTAGTGGCAATTGTTCTAGGAACTAGATGCATTGGTGTATTTGGAGGATACACGATCGCTCTAGGCATTTTCCAAAGGGGGGGGGTTGGTTTCAACAATATTTTCACTTCGCTTATCTAAATCCATTTTCGAACACTTGTTAGGAGTTAACAATGTGCGAGGCTTAAACTTGTTTAAGGCAATCCAATTTTCCCTTTTGTAATCATGGGGTGTGATGATTACTTTCTTTTCTTTACATTTTGGATCGGCTAGTTTCTTGTTTAACTTTTCCCTAGTGATTTCATCTGATTTCTTATCTTCCTCTGTGCACTCAGAGCAACTAGGTTTCTGTCTAGGTTTAAGGATTTCCTTGCCATCATAAAGAACCTTATGAGCATTTCTAGCCTTTTAATGACCTCTGGATTTGGTTCCTCAACAAGGGAATGCTATGCTTATCGCTTAGGACTCTATGCTTAGTGATCATGTGAAGCTGATCGAATGGTGTTTCCTTGTACGTACAACTTATTTTCAAGCTTGTTTTCAAGGTTTTTAGATTAGAAAAATCATTCAAAAGTTTTGATTCCTTAGCATTGAATTCTTGCTTAAGCATTTTAACATTTTCTTGAAGTTCTTGTTTTTGCTTAGCAATTTTTGAAAGTTTTTCTTGTAAGGAGTTTAACTCTTGTTTTAATACTTCTTCTCTAAATCTACTTTTTCTAATAGTTATGCGCATTTGGTCATCCATTTCACCTGCTGAATACGGGTGGTCAACTCAAATTTTGCGTTGTTCATAGCGGCATCTTATCTGCGAAGTAGTCGGCGATGCGAGGCGTTTTGGCGATGTCGCGGTCCCTTGCAATAATGTCCTTCACCTCCATAATTGCCACATTTGATTGGCTTTGCTTGACCACGATTTCCATTCCTTCCTCTGATATTGATTTGCGGGATAACCTCTACCCGAGCTCCACCTCTTGCTTGTTACGCCTTATGCGTTCTTGGGCAGGTACGCATAACCTTCCCATCTCGGCGGTGATGGCTTGATTATATGTGGGTTAGAAGCAGTTCTGAGATTGTTGTTGGTGTGTGGAAGAGAGTTCATGTTTTGACTATCGGAAGAGCGGTTGATTAATGATGTTTCCCGCGTGTGCATCGGCATAGCTTGTTTGAACATAGGATCGAGGAATGAGGCTTTGTGATTACCATTACCCAAGGGTATGACTTGTGATGCTTTGGTTGTGATTCCGATGTTTGAGTAAATGCGGTTGAATCATTTGATGAGCTTGTCTCTCCCGGATTTGTTTTGAATTGTTCAAGAATCCTCTTTTCAAACATGGCATGTCTCTCATTCCGAAGAAGGAAGGCATAGAGTTGCTCATAGTTTGTATTCTTTAATCCTTTAGTGAGCTTCCACGAGTGACAAACTTGTGCCATTAGGGATTCATGTTGTTCACAAATTTTGAGTTGGTGAATGTTAGGCATAGTCATTCTTATGTTCCTCATATCATTAACAAGCTTGTGGAATCTCACATAATACTCATAGACACTCTCATTCGGTTTCATCTTGAAGTGATCAAATTCATCATAGAGTTGTGATTCTCTGTCTTCCATAGTTAATTGAACACGAGAGAAGCATCTTGACATTATCCCACTTGCCTTGGCTTGGTGTTGTGATTGATCAGGTTGTAGATGTCTTTTGGAAGACCTTGAAGTACGATGTTAGAAGCCACGATATCGACGCATCGAATCTCTTTTTCTCCTTATCATCGAGCTCATCATATGTCTTTGGTCTGTCAATTCCATAGATCATTGTTCCATCTTCAGTTGTATCAATTAAGTCTCTAGTTGTCTCAACCCGATATGGTCCTTCATCAATGGATTTGAGAATGTTGACTCCATTTTCCTTTCCAAGCAGTACAATCTGATTCGTTGAGCCCAAGATTCGTAGTCGATTCTGTCAAGCATGGGTGGGCGAGTATCACGAACGGTTTGCTTGAACATCCTCGACAGCGATGGAGATGATTGTAGAAGCGTTGGTAGACATGATGACAAATTAAGCGGGATTTTATAACTCTATGATTAAACCGGGAAATAGATTCTTTCACGGGATTTTACTAAATCAAGAGAAAACCGTAAAAATCACCCAAATTAAGCTAGAAAATTATGCACCAAGTTAAGCTAACTACTAATTGGCTATTCCACCAAGTAAGCTAAACAAAAGTCCCAAGTCGCTAAACAAAAGGCAAATTAAGCTAAATAGCAACTTCGCTAAGCCTCTAGTAAGCTAGCAAAATTTTAGCTGACAATTAAGCTAAGATACAAGTCGCTAAAAGAATCAAATTGGCTAAATAGCAACTAAGCTACTTACCAAGTCGCTAACACCAAATTAAGCTACCGTAGTGGAGAATCCACTACTTGTCTTTGATTAAGCTAAGTCTAAGTCCCTAACTCCACAAAGCTGCAACTTCGCTACAAAATGTAAAGCAAATTAAGCTAGCAAGAAAAGTAATCGTAGGTCAAGTAAGCTAGCAAGAAAACTTCACAAACATCACTTTTCAATCCAAAACAACCCAACCAAGATGATTCAAGCTTACCAAATGAAAACCTAAACACTTGTGATGATTCTAAACATAAAAGTACTAACAAAATCAAGCTTTAACACAAGAAATCAACCAAATGATGCACAAACCACTAAACTTTTCAAACTCAAAAACCACCTAAAACCACTAGAAATCCAAAGATGTGCAAGATATGATCTAACCATGGCTCTTGATACCAATTGTAAGATATTGGATTTCACAAACACACTAAACCATAATCACAAAGAAGTACAAAGGAGGTTTTAGAGAAAGTTAGAGGTTTAGGGAACTTAGTGAGAGAAAGAAAAATCTTATTATGAGCTCCAACTCTCTACCTTGGAAGGTAGAGAGTATTTATAATCTTACAATAAAGCCAACACAGCGGGCGTGGATCGGGCATACAGATGGGTAAAGACCGTCCGTCCTCCATGGTGTTACTAAACTAAATACTACTTAACATAAAAGTACTATGACTACGAGCTTTCTAACGATTACATATACTTGAGGTGACCGACTCTTTAATACCTGGAATTTCTAATTCCTAACAGGGCATTTGGGTACTTTGGGTTCTTGAGCTTCATACACTTTCTTCAAGGGAGAGAAAAGTATACTTCGGGGTTATTCTTTGGATATCGGACTTAATCTGCTACTTCGATGTTATAAGTTTCTTTGTCTTTGGGTATATGTGTATTCGGGTTCTTGAGCTTTTACCTAGAGGCTGACTTTGGGTATATGTGTATTCGGGTTCTTGAGCTTTTACCTAGAGGCTGACTGCATCAATTCAACTACTTGATGGAATTGTTCTCTTGTCACCTTTTGGAATGGGTTGCTTCTGACTTCAGTGGAAAATGAATTTGAGAAGATTATTCAAGTGTGGGATGATTCTTTGCTATTCTACTTGATGATATAACCCCGAACGAATACTTACGATGATCCTTCTTATATGGAAGATAGGTCGATGATAAACAATGGTGTGTCGCGTCTTTGTGCATCTGGCGAAGGCGGCACTTGAAAGAAAGCTTAAGTCACCGCTCAATAAGAAGATTTACGGTTTGGGGGCTACAAGATCTCACTTTCAAGTGGCTCAATTTCAGGATTCAAGGCCTTGGAAGCTTTGGTGGTGAATATTTAAGAAGATGATGACTTCTATCTTTCTAGCAGAAACGCTTTCGATGCTCTGTCACACCCCAAAATATCGCATATTGATGAACGATAGTGTCATTGGGTATAACGTCATAGCACAAAGTATGGATACAGGCGACCTCTATAATGAGGCGTTTTTGAAAAGTTTACCATTCGATAAATAAGTTAAAGTTTACAACACAAAAGCAATCCCCAAAGTTTGATAATACACAAAGAGTTTACAAAACATGTCGAATGGTAATTGTTAAAAGCACAAGACTTCAATGTATGCCATGCGACCCCAAAAGCTCCATGAAATGCTATCACCTTAAGACTTTGAGATAAACATGCTAAAAAGTGTCAACACAAAGGTTGGTGAGTTCATAAGTTTGTAATTGCATGATCTAAAATACTTTGAGAAATGTTCACACAGCAAAGGCATTGTAAATCCACTCAGTTCCAAGTTTCGCCCATACAAAACTTGCAACCTGTGTGTTCACAACCCACTGCCTAAAATAGAATGACAATCATGAATATACGCATTAAAGTAGTTAAAAGTATAAAGGTCACCACAAGGGTCTTCCAACAACTCGTGTTGGGATGTTCCTCCAACGCTCACGTTGGGATGTATCCATAAAAATGGCCTTCCAACATATGAATCTTTGGGATGTTCCTCCAACTACTCACGTTGGTACGTATCCAAATTAATGGCCTTCCAACATATAAATATTGGGATGTTTGTTTAAGTCTAGTCGCAACACGCACCAAGTCTAAAGTATAAGTAATATTGTTTAGCAATAGAGTTTAAATGTTTTGATAAATAAGCATGTATCTCGCCCCAAATAGTTTATAAAATTTAAGCGAGTAAAAGCGGGGTATGAACTCACCTGGTGTGATTAATATGCTAACAAAATGATGTGCACGAAAATGAGGCTGGAAACTATCCAACCTAAAATGAATGTTATGACTTGAGTTATGATATGTAATGAGTTATGGTGTTATGATATGCATGCATTTCGAAAACGTATCACCCAATATGCTACTTGAAAACTAGTTATAAAAAAAAATATTGTTACTTGAATATGCGACGGTTTCATGTCGAAAATAAATACTTTTGAGATAATGGTGAAAATATAGTTAAAACTACGTAATGGTTTTTGTAATTGCAAAATCAGTTTACATCGGACTTGACATAATATATACATAGGAAAAGTAACTCGTTTTTAAGATCCGTTTCCCCCGAAACGTCCGTTTAGGCCCTCAAAATCTTGATTAAAAATCCTGACAGCTTACAAAAGCTGTGAATAGTGTTTTCAGCACGTTTTTGACTCAAAGTTCGGTTAACCATAAATCACTCGTTTTAAGTCCGTTTTTCAAGTTCTTTATATCCACTTGAAGGTAATGAAGAGTACTAATATATTTTTAAACTTCGGAGACTTCACAGAAAGTTTAAGGCCACTGTTTGGCCAGTTACAAATTCGGACTGCACGCATACAATTTTCCGAGGAAAATTATAGTTTTAAATCGTAACTTGGAAACCCGCGTATATTTTTCGTTATAACTCCGTTTTAGTCGTTCAAAGGCCACGTTCATAACTAAAAATCTATTTTCTAAAACTTTAATAAAACTTATAAAAATGACTAACTTTTTGGATAAATTATAAATTTCGACGGCGCTTCAGCTTATTTTAAAATTACCATTTTTATCTACTTGTTTAACCACAACTTCACCACAAAAATCCCTTAATCTACTCTTCGCCAATCCTACTAAAAATAAAATACTAGTCGAACTATAATAGATAAAATACCATTTTGAGGTTTATGTGACTACTTATAACATATAATTAAGCATAAACCACATCAAACCTTTACTAGTAAAAGATCAAAACTTACTTTGATAAATCATTTTTCAAACCACTCACTTTTATAAACTTCTAACTAGTACATACTTGTTAAAAATATTTATATAACACATATGGGTGATAATCTTGGATGATAATGAATAAAATCACAACAATGCAAATATGATCATGAGGGCTTCATGAAATGTATGAAATATATATGAAAAAGTAAGAGATGAAGTTTTAGGCTTACAAGTTGCTTGATGAGGTTTAGTGAACCAAGGATTTATCCTAAGCACCCTAGGTTTTTATTTCAAAACCTAAATAAGAGTGTAAACTAGATTGTGTAGAACTTGATAAGAAAACTTTTGATGATCACTACTTGAAGCTCCTTAGGTGGCTTGGATTTTTGAGGGAAGAAGGAGAAGAGAAAAGACTTGATCTAACACTTTGAATTATTGGTTTTTATGAGTTGAAGTTGGAGTGTGAATATATATATAAGTAAGAAAAAGTCTTGCAAATCTTTTTAGGTAGATCTTGTAATTAATACTACATATATATATACACTTATTATTATTATTAGTATGTAATATATATAAGTGTAAGTGTAAGTGAATGTAAAGTTACTTGAAAGTAAGTAGCAATTTGTAGTATTGTTGAGTAATATTAGTAAGTTGTACACACATTTGAATATTTAAGGTAGCGTTAGATAAAATAAATTTCCACGGTTCAAGATAAAATATATTTAGATCATAAAAAAAATTATAAAAATACATTTCTTGAAAGAGTAGAGTGAATAAATATTTATTGGGTGAATTTAAGAAAGCGTCATAATTTATATAAATATAACAATTTATATACGAAATAGATTTAAAACCTTTGGGTAAACTAATAATAACATTTTTAAAATCTTAATATGAGTATTAAAATATATTGGAATAATTTTTGGAAGTATCGGGTCAAATGTTCAAAAATAATGTTTACGCGATAACGTTTATTTAATAAGAAAATAACGTTTAATGAAAATGCAAAACCATGTACGAATCGTTATGAAATGCTGAATGTGAAATATGAGAATTGACCGGAAAGTGCGAATTGTGACATTCTTCCCCTGATAGAAGAATCGCGTCCTCGCGATTCAATCGCTGATACTTAAAGCTCTATCCTTAGGTTCGCGAAATCAAGTGTATGGTCAAGTGTTTATGTCAAAACTTACGCGTCTAGGTTTCTTATCTAATGAGACTCACTGAATCGGAATAATACGGTGGATCACTTAATGGTCTAGGAAAAGCGTACGATTCGCATGCGGGAATTCCTCGGTCCCTATATAAAATGCTTTCGACCTCGAGGTGGTGATATTGATACAGGGTTGGGTTATTTCCTTCAATTGCCATAGCTAGATGAGCTTGTATGGCTTGCTTATTCAACTGAGGACAATTATTCGGAAGTGATTGGGCATTTACATTACACATTCAAGCAAGTCTTTTGATTATTCCTCATGTTTGCCCGTGTTAACCGTTGTTGTTGGTCTTGCCGCGCTCTACTGGCTTGAAAAATGATTCGACTGATTGCATATTGTACATAAGCGGGGAGGGCTTGGTCTTGGTGATGATAAGCACACTTAGCACATTTGGGATGCGTACCGCATACTCTCTTTGTTCAGTCTAGGTTGCCACAAAACTCTTGCCCTTTTGTTTTCGCTACCATGTCCATCTGCTTATTGACCCACTCGCTTCCTTCCTCTTGTCACTTTGCTCTTCAAAGTACCATTTCTAACCATCTCGATGCAATGGGGGTTCACGCCTCGATGTCGCACTTTGTATTGTAGACGGCTCAGTTGTTTTCACAGTTCCACGTTTGGGCACAAGACCATATATGTACCTCGCGATTCTCTTGGATTCAGGGGTAACCATATGAGGAACTAGTTTGGCTAACTCATGAAATGGGTCGGATGTAGGCTGCGTGACCAGCCCCTATCATGGAGTGGTGATAAAATTCATCCTCTAGTTTACGCATTTCATTGTCGAGGCGGTACTCCTCTTTCAAAAACTCCTTAAATTAGTCCCATGTCATGCCTATAGTTTGCTTCTCTGCCCTAGCCTAGCCATTTAGGTGTGTGTTCCACCATGTCAATGCCTTTCCTGATAACAAGCAAGCAGCATACTTCACCCTCTGATGTGTGGCACAATTGCTGATGTCGATCATTGCCTCTGTCTTCTCTACCCATCGAGTATATGCCAAAGCACCTCCTATACCATCAAACTCCACGAGGTTTGCATGCGAAAATTCCTTATATGTGCATCAATTCATTTGTTGTTGTTGTTGGGTGTTGTTATTCTGCCAGCTACATTGTTGGTGTCGCCATTCCGTTCGTGGTTTCCCGAGTTATTCATATGATTTCCAACTTGTGTGACAATAGTGGGAAGCAAGATTTGAAGTTGTTGAGCGATGATGGCGGCAAAATCAGGGTTTCCGCCAGTGTTGTTGACATTGTTACCCATGTGCTACGCCTTCTCTACCACACGCCCACTGTCATTCCACCCCTTGGTACTTGCGTACCACCTCGGCCGATCTGCGTGTTACTCTCTTTGGTGCCATTATCTCTGCAAGGAAAGAACCGTTGAATTCCCAGTGTCTATACTTAACGTCCTCAAACATAATACCCCGCCACAAATTGGTTCCTAAGGTGTCCACACCGATCTACGTATGCGTGGTTGCATATGTCCACGTGAGTTGTGGCGCATTTATAATTATGTTGGCCACCATAATTATAATTGCCTCATTTCACACGTGTACATACCTCCAAGCATACATGTCCGTGATTGGTGTTACTTACATAGGTAGCCAGTCTATCATCCGATTCTAAAATTGAAGGAGGATTTAGGGTGGGTATCTAGGAAAAGTCGCACTTGGTGTATAGGAAATTCCGTTAGGTGCTAAAGTCACGATGTGGTTTAGTGCTTGCCAGTTCCCAAAGTATCCTCAAAAGAACTCCCATCCTCGGGCAAAATCATCAAATCTATCCAGCTTTATAGTAACACTTATTTAGCTCGATCTCGCAGCTCATCAAACAAGAAAACTTCACGAGATCAAGTTAGATAAGTGCTCATTCTGAGCTCCATATCTTTGATGACCCAACTAGATTTTGGGACTCCCCTATTGGTACAAGGAAACTACGCCATCTAATGAGGTGGTTCTAGAAGGAATACTTAAGAAACATATGCGCTTACGAAAAGTGTGTAAGGTGATAGGAAACGAAAGGATGTCGGACGTGAGGCGGTTATAGTCTAGGAACTAAAATGCAACCTAGTTCTCTATAACCAAGGCTCTGATACCAATCTGGCACACCCCCAAAATATCGCTTGTGAACGATAGTGTCATTGGGGTATAACGTCATAGCACAAAGTATGGATACAGAAAATGACCTCTATAATGAGACGTTTTGAAAAGTTTACCATTCGATAAATAAGTTAAAGTTTACAACACAAAAGCAATCCCCAAAGTTTGATAATACACAAAGAGTTTACAAAACATGTCGAATGGTAATTGTTAAAAGCACAAGACTTCAATGTATGCCATGCGACCCAAAAGCTCCATGAAATGCTATCACCTTAAGACACGAGATAAACATGCTAAAAAGTGTCAACACAAAGGTTGGTGAGTTCATAAGTTTGTAATTGCATGATCTAAAATACTTTGAGAAATGTTCACACGGCAAAGGCATTGTGAATCCACTCAGTTCCAAGTTCCGCCCATACAAAACTTGCAACTTTGTGTGTTCACAAACCCTTTGCCTAAAATAGAATGACAATCATGAATATACGCATTAAAGTAGTTAAAAGTATAAAGGTCACCACAAGGGTCTTCCAACAACTCGTGTTGGGATGTTCCTCTTGTCAGCTCCGTTGGGATGTATCCATAAAATGGCCTTCCATATGAATCTTTGGGATGTTCCTCCAACTACTCACGTTGGGCTGTATCCAAATAAATGGCCTTCCAACATATAAATATTGAGATGTTTGTTTAAGTCTAGTGCTCATAAACATATACGCACAAGTCTAAAGTATAAGTAATATTGTTTAGCAATAGAGTTTAAATGTTTTGATAAATAAGCATGTATCTCGCCCCAAATAGTTTATAAGAATTTAAACGAGTAAAAGCGGGGTATGAACTCACCTGGTGTGATTAATATGCTAACAAAATGATGTGCACGAAAATGAGGCTCGGAAACTATCCATAACCTAAAATGAATGTTATGACTTGAGTTATGATATGTAATGAGTTATGGTGTTATGATATGCATGCATTTGAAAGCGTATCACCAATATGCTACTTGAAAACTAGTTATAAAAAATATTATTACTTGAATATGCGACGGTTTCATGTCGAAAATAAATACTTTTGAGATAATGGTGAAAATATAGTTAAAACTACGTAATGGTTTTTGTAATTGCAAAATCAGTTTACATCGGACTTGACATAATATATACATAGGAAAAGTAACTTCGTTTTAAGATCCGTTTCCCCGAAGCGTCCGTTTAGGCCCTCAAAATCTTGATTAAAATCCGACAGCTTACAAAAGCTGTGAATAGTGTTTTCATTACGTTTTTGACTCAAAGTTCGGTTAACCATAAATCACTTTCGTTTTAAGTCCGTTTTCAAGTTCTTTATATCCACGCGAAGGTAATGAAGAGTACTAATATATTTTTAAACTTCGGAGACTTCACAGAAAGTTTAAGGCCACTGTTTGGCCAGTTACAAATTCGGACTGCACATTACAATTTTTCCGGAAAATTATAGTTTTAAATCGTAACTTGGAAACCACGTATATTTTTTAGATTTATAACTCCGTTTTAGTCCGTTCAAAGGCCACGTTCATAACTAAAAATCTATTTTCTAAAACTTTAATAAAACTTATAAAAATGACTAACTTTTCGGAAAAATATATAAATTTCGACAGCTTCGCTTATTTTAAAATTACCATTTTATCTACTTGTTTAACCACAACTTCACCACAAAAAATCCTTAATCTACTCTTCGCCAATCCTACTAAAAATAAAATACTAGTGAACTATAATAGATAAAATACCATTTTGAGGTTTATGTGACTACTTATAACATATAATTAAGCATAAACCACATCAAACCTTTACTAGTAAAAGATCAAAACTTACTTTGATAAATCATTTTTCAAACCACTCACTTTTATAAACTTCTAACTAGTACATACTTGTTAAAAATATTTATATAACACATATGGGTGATAATCTTGGATGATAATGAATAAAATCACAACAATGCAAATATGATCATGAGGGCTTCATGAAATGTATGAAATATATATGAAAAAGTAAGAGATGAAGTTTTAGGCTTACAAGTTGCTTGATGAGGTTTAGTGAACCAAGGATTTATCCTAAGCACCCTAGGTTTTTATTTCAAAACCTAAATAAGAGTGTAAACTAGATTGTGTAGAACTTGATAAGAAAACTTTTGATGATCACTACTTGAAGCTCCTTAGGTGGCCGGATTTTTGAGGGAAGAAGGAGAAGAGAAAAGACTTGATCTAACACTTTGAATTATTGGTTTTTATGAGTTGAAGTTGGAGTGTGAATATATATATAAGTAAGAAAAAGTCTTGCAAATCTTTTTAGGTAGATCTTGTAATTAATACTACATATATATATACACTTATTATTATTATTAGTATGTAATATATATAAGTGTAAGTGTAAGTGAATGTAAAGTTACTTGAAAGTAAGTAGCAATTTGTAGTATTGTTGAGTAATATTAGTAAGTTGTACACACATTTGAATATTTAAGGTAGCGTTAGATAAAATAAATTTCCACGGTTCAAGATAAAATATATTTAGATCATAAAAAATTATAAAAATACATTTCTTGAAAGAGTAGAGTGAATAAATATTTATTGGGTCGAATTTAAGAAAACGTCATAATTTATATAAATATAACAATTTATATATGAAATAGATTTAAAACACTGGGTAAACTAATAATAACATTTTTAAAATCTTAATATGAGTATTAAAATATATTGGAATAATTTTTGGAAGTATCAGGTCAAATGTTCAAAAATAATGTTTACGCGATAACGTTTATTTAATAAGAAAATAACGTTTAATGAAAAATGCAAAACCATGTACGAATCGTTATGAAATGCTGAATGTGAAATATGAGAATTGACCGGAAATTGCGAATTGTGACAATATCCTTATCTCGGTACTCGTATCATCATCTTCTTAATCTATATCATCTATTCTATCTGTAAATATTTATCAAAAACAAAATTGAAAAATATAAAACCAACAAATACCCATTAAAATTTGAAAATTTAAAAAATACCAAAAATATTGTTTTTCAAAGACATGTCTTCTAGTATCTATAACATCTGCGGTCTTAGAAATGTCATTCAATAATGGCACGGGACCATAGATGAAGTTCGAGCAGAAGGTGTAAATATTATTTTCTAAACATGTCTAAAACTATGGCTTACAGTTATTTCAGACTGTAACCCATGCTAAATCTATGGCTTTCAGTTACTTCAGACTATAACTCGTGCTTAAAACCATGGTTTGCTATTATTTCAGATAGCAACCCGTTTTTCAAGAAAGGAAAGTGCTGTGCTAAACCAAATTTTCAAATATTTCATGCACTTATCCTAAAATTCTTCAGAAAAATATTTGTTGTATCTCAAAATGGTGGAAAATGAGTTGCTTGAAAAATCAATCAGATTCAGAGTTTTTATAAAATTTGCAAACTCAATCAATGACTTCAACGCTTTTAAACTTTTCAGAAAATGAGTCATTGATTAAGGGGGAGAATGTTTTTCAAATTTATATCATCTATCGGGCTTATCTAATTATCCTATATGCTTAACTGAAAATGATGTTAACATACGTTATTGATTGATGAACACATTATTCCCATGCCTTTACATGATCTGATTGATATGTTGAATTGACTTTTATTAGTCGATTGTTGTTTGGGTGATGTCGACCACCATATATCTATATGTGGGTTGACTAACGTATGCAGGTATATTGGTATATAAGAATGTTCCCTATCCGGTTCCCACATATGAAGATGATTGGATGCCGAAAGGGAAGGGTAACTATATCTTGGGTTGACAAATGAAGAAACAGAGCTTAATTTGACTTCTATGGAAAGTTGTAATGAAAAAATGCAACGTAAGAGGTCTCACTGCATCAGCAGATGGTTTTCTTCAAACCTCGGAAACAACAACAAAAGCAGCTCAACCACTAACGCATTATCTTTGTGCAGGACAAGTAGTGGATGATAACATTTTTAAAACATTCTAAAAATACTGTTTTGAAAATGGAAAAATATTGGTTTTGAAAATAAATTGGACTTAATTTTGGAAATCACCGGACTTCATTTTATGAAAACTTAAGTCACTCAATCATCGACTACGGTCATCGATTGAGGGGGAGAGTGATTTAAAATAAAAATATTTTCAAACAATATGTCATCAATCAAGTCCGTTTGTGCAAAATAAGTGGTGATCTAAAGATTTAATGTTATTTCATGGTATGATTTTCTTTAAAACCCAATGATCTTTCAAAATGAAACTTTTTACTTTCTTGTTTGATTGTGAAATTGTTTTATTTTTACTTAAAGATCTCTTAAAAACTATCATACCTGACACTAACAATCTTTAATGTCTATAATTGGTCCTCATCAGTCAATTTCAAAAATTAAAACTTGCCACGTCTTTCCCCTAAAATTTTTAAATGATTTAAATCAATTGGGATCACAAATCTCAAATGGTTTGATATTTTTGATCGGGGGAGAGATCGTGATTTAAATCTCAAATCTGTTTTAGTCTTTTAAAGGCACTCCTGCCTCCATGTGCCAAACGATTTCAATATATGATGCACATGATTGAGGATGAGCATTTATCCAAAAACAAGATGAGTATTTAAACCAGGCCACATTTTCTCTCATGTTTTCTAAACCTGATTAAATCACTTGAGATCCAAAATCTCAAAGGGTTTGATATTTTTTATCGGGGGAGAATTTGTGATTTAATTATGAATTCTAATAAATAATGATTGTTTTGATTCAAAGTGCAAGTTCTCTCTAATATGTGCTAAACTCTTTCGTTTATCGATGCACATATTGAGGGGGAGCAAATGGTTTATTAATGGCTTTTTTGATCGTGAATGTACTTCAAAAACCTCTTGCCTCTATGTGATAAAATGACTTCAAATATCCTACGCACATAATGAGGGGGAGAATTTACCAAAGAAATTCAAATGGCTTTTTCTAAGGAAATTGTGATCAAGAAATAATTTCAAAGAACTCTTGCCTCCATGTGCTAAACAATTTCAAAATCTTATGCACATGTTGAGGGGGAGCATTTCTAAAAGATAAAAAACAATTAAGGTACAATATGTTTTGATTTTATATCACAAGTACCTTGATTGATTTTCTAAATGATTTTTCAATTGGTTTCAAGGAAGATTAGGTTAGGTATTCGTTCCCACGATCCCGCCAGAGCCGGAGGGATCTACCTAGGGACAATCCACTAGATAGTGTAGAAGTCCTTATGTATGATGAAAAAAGGAGAAATTTGAGAATATGGGAAGAGTGCGGACTGAGACTGAGCTAGTACTAGAATAAACCTAACAAGGTTCTAGTTATGAAGTCTCGGTAAGCACTGAAGGGGTTGAAGAATGAAAAAGAATTGAATGTGTTGGAATCACTCCTAAACTAGATTTCAAGTGTTAGTAATTAATATGTAATAGTTAGCTTAATTAGGCTTTTATGTTAGTAATTATGGCAAGGCTTATGTAGAAAGCCCATAAGCCTTGGCCCAAGCCCAATAAGGAAAGGAAAGGAACTTGCATGTTGCCCTAGTTCCTTCCCTATAAATAGTATTGTAAACCTTCACTTGAAGGTTGGTTGTTCACTTTTCTATTTCACTCTAAGCATAAACCTTTCTTTATTTATACGTATGTTTTGGTTAAGTGTTCATCCGATCCTTTCTTCATCTCATTTCTTCATATTGATGCTTGTGTTACAAACATGGTGACCTAACAGTGGTATCATTCGCCAAATAGTTGGGTGAAACGATTTTGTTTTTGAAGTTTAAGCATATACGCGTAAGTCTCGGTATTCAAAAGTTAATACGCTTAAAAGCTTTCATTTTTACACTTTAAAACTCCAGATTCTTGTCCTTTCAAGGTTATTTGGTGTTAAAGTTTAAGTTTTTGGCAAAAAGTTTGAAACTTGACGAGTATTTCATTGATTATAAGCTTGGTTTAAACCGTGTGGTCATTTATACGCGTAAGGTGAAAAAGTGTTTTTGATCATCAAGTTTCACATTTTTGTGTTATTTTGGTGATATTGAAGCTTCTTCATCACAAAAATCTGGTTTAGAAACATTGTTGTGCTTAAAAAATTCAGTTTTGGCAAAGTTGACAAATCCTATGCGTAACTAAACCCTAGTTTTACGCGTAAGAGCTCAAAGTCTACGCATAAGCTTTTCTTGGCTTGATCTTCAGTGCTAATTGGCTTACTCAGTGTTTTCTTACTTGGATAAGCCTAAAAACACTTCGACTTTGGATATCCTCTACACTGGATAAGTGTAAAGGATTTTTGGGTTAAAACCATAGTTTCACGCCTAAGCATAAAAGCTTACGAGTAAAAATCTTATGCCTAAGCATTTCCTACGCAAAAGCTAGTGTTACGCCTAAGGAAATATTAAGCATAAGTGTCCTACTACTAAGTCTTTAGTTTACGCATAACCTAAGGTTTCACCAAGTCTACGCGTAAGCTATTCTTACACGTAAGTCACATTGTTACGCGTAAGGTGGTGTTTTTACGCTTAAGGCATTTCCTTTGCGTAAGCTGGTTTTCTACGCATAAGGATACTTCATCAACAAAGTTTCATTCGACTACAAAGATCCATTTTCATCACAAGTTTCAAGATGTCTCAACCACCATACTCTAGCTACTTCCCTCATGTGTATCCTCAACAACAACAACAACAACTCCATCAACAACAACAATTTTATCAACAACTACAACAACAACAACAACAACAACAACAACAACAACAACAACAACAACAACAATTTCCTCCAGGAGCAATTCAAACACAAATGATTCAACCACCCCCTAGTCTTCAAGTACAACCTTACACAAACTTTCAAAACCAACATCCATCCAGGAATACTATGAAGGAACCTTCTTGGTTTGCAAAGATGTGTGAAGCTTTAAGTAGCCAACAATCCATACATGAAGCTGGATCACTTGATAGACCTCCAATGCTCACTCTCGGAAACTATGATCAATGGGTGATAAGGTTCTTTAGGTTCTGTGATCTAAAGAAGCCACATGGAAAGTTCTTGAAGAAGGTCATCCTGGAAGGTCCATTTGGATGCCTACATGTCACTGTACCGGAGATCCAAATGCTAATCCACCAAGAGGCGATGTCACCAACGTTGTCAGTCTTACTGAACTCACTACTGATCAACTTCTACACTTTGAAGCCGATGAACTGGCAGTGCAATATATCCTCTTGGGATTATCCAATCCGATACTTCGAAGTGTTGATGCTCAAAAGACTACTAAAGCAATGTGGGAACATATTCATCTTCTCATGGAAGGCACAGAACTCAATCAAGAAGACATGGAATCCAAAATCTACTTGGCTTATGAACACTTCATGATTGAACCAGGGGAGACATTAGAGTCATATCATCATTGATTCTCAGACATCATCAATGACTTGGAAAAACATAACATCATTATGCCAAGAATTGCTGTCAACACTAAGTTCCTGAGTAGTCTTGGCCCTGATTAGGAAAAGTATGTCATTTTCATCCGTCAAGCGAAGAATCTTCATCATGCTACATACGGATTATTATACGACTACTTGAAGCCCCACCAAAAGGAAGTTGACAAAGAAAGGGTTATCCGTGGACTCCCTGTTTCACCTTCACTTTTGGATAATCAAACTCTTGCTTTGTGGGCTCAAACGTGTTATCCTCAATTCCCTACTTTACAAACTGTCTTCACAAATCCTCCACAACCAACTGCAACAATCACACCATATGATCCATCACAGCACCAATCTCAAGAAACTCAATTGGTACCATACAACAACAACAATGATCAAGCACTTTACAGTGAATCTAATGAGGATATAGAAGCTTTTGATGCATTACAACAAGGGTTTGTCATGATCGCTAGAGCTTTCGGCCGATATTCACAAAAATCCAACAATCACATTCGTACCTCATCAAACACAAGGAATCAGGCTGTTGTTAACAATGGACGTGTTGAAGTTCAGAATCGTGGTAATGTTCATCAGATGGGCGGTGGTCAAGGGTTTAATCCAAGGAATAACATGGGTGCCCCACAACAACAAAGGGCTCAAGTGGTTGAACATGGTAATGCTCAGAATGGGATTAATGGTCTTCGTTGCTATAACTGTAATGAGAAGGGTCATCTAGCTAATGCATGCCCTAAGCCGAGGACAAGAGGAATCGCTTATCATAAAGAGGCTTTACTCTTGGCTCTTAAGGATGAAGCTGGTGGAACTCTTACCAACAAGGAACAGAGCTTCATGGTAAATGCAGATTCTGATGATGACATGGAGGACTTGCAGGCTAATGCAGCAGTGATGCTAATGGCTAACATGCACGAACTCCACATGAGTGATACAGGATTGTATGACACGGCGGCTTGTTTCAGGTACCGGATCAAAATATATTCATTAATGATCTGATATCTCCACCAACATCTACATCCGACAAGGATCAGAGTGTTCAACATGAGCCGTTTACATCTCATTCCGATGAAAATCAAATAGATCTCGTAGTTATATTTGATGATCAAGATGACCTTATGGTTAATACTGATAATCAAGTTGACTCCGTGGTTATATTTGAGGATCTAAATAATGATCATGTTGAGACTCATGTTGAACAAGCTGAACTTTCGTCTAATCCAGATCTTGAGCTCATGACCTTACTTAAAGACCAAGAATCTCGAATGGAAATTTGCAAAGACATCAATAAGCAATTAAAAGAAAAAAATGCACTGCTGACTAAGGATAATGAGTGCTTAAAATATCAACTCAACATTTTTCAAACACAAGAAAAATGTGAAAAAGGTTTTGAAGTCGCTTTTTCTAAATCCTACCAAAACGAAAAATCATTGGAACAATAGATACGTGATCTAGTTGCATCTAAGAATGCTTTGTTGTCTCAAATAGAACAACTAAAATATGATCATAAACAACAACTTAACACTCTCACTTCGGAAACTCAAAAAGCCAAGTCTGAGTTGTTAACTTGTCAAAAACAGTTATGTGAGTACAAAAAGCATTCAAAGAAATGAATAGATGACTATCTTGAAGAAATTTTTGACTTACAAAACAAAATCAAAGAGTTTCGAAATATTGTTTATAAACATGGTAAGTCAATCACAACTGTTCAAAAGTTTACTTTTAAACCAAATCCAAATGGATATGGACCGAATCTTGCTGATTACAAACCAAAGTTTTCTAATAGAGCATTCAAACCAAATCCGCAAGTCTATAGTGCAGAACATAGAATTGATGATTCCATTATGAGTGTTGTTGAATATAATCGCACGGAAGAATTAGATGCGAGAAGACGAGAGTCGATCAAAATTAGAAAATGTTGTTTATAACAAACCATTTAACTATTCAAAAGCTATCACTTTTTCGCACAACTAGATAATTCTAACACACCTTGGGTTATCACACCTATTTCTGAGTCTTCTAATGTTGGTCCCCAAAATTCGCACAAATTAATGGTTCTTTACCTTCACTCGGTGAAGTAAAAAGCGATACCGAACGTTGTCAAATTCTCAAATATTTTGAAACATTCCTTTCGGACATCAAACTTTTGGAGCGTGAAATAGAAATCAATTCAGAAATAAAAGTTGAACATTTTCAATCGCCTCATGCGAGAGAACAAAGAGATATTTTTCAAAAAAGAATTTTACCTCATGTCCAAAATTTGAAAATGTGTGCAATATATTGGGAAAGGGATTTTCACAAGGAGCTTGGACTTATGAAAAGAGTTTTCGAGCAAACAGAAACATCGATTTCAAATACTAAACGTAAAAAGAAAATGTTAAGAAAAGATGTTGATCGACCCTTGGAAGATGTTATACGTCTGATATCAATAATGTTGTGTTATTACATTACGTTTCATATGCATTTGATTATATCTCTGCTGATTACGTTGATTCCGTTGCAAATGTTGAGAATCGATCTTTGTGTCACAAATCAAGTCTTTAACAGTTGAAAATGAGTGATTGTTACACGAGCTTTCAAATGCAAAACGTCGTCTTCAATGGTGTCAAAAAGATTGTCAAAATAGAGCGGCTTTGAAAAACAAAATCAACCAGTTGCATACAAAACTCTTAATCCAAAACTTGAGCAAGCTGGATGATGAAAGCATTATCTTTGAAGTGTCAAATTTCAAAATATGAACAAGAAATTTCAAAAGTTAAAAAGGAATATGGTGTCATATTTGATTTACACAAAAAGACTTGTGCTCAAGCGTCAAAAGATGTTGATGATCATCTTGCATATACCAAAGATGTTTTACGACGAGATGGATTTACTCGCTCTGAAAATCTAGATTTGTTACAGAAAATCCATGATCTAAAAGCAGAGTTGGTGAAACTTAAGCAAGATAGGAATAGTAACACAGTAGAAACTGCACCTAAACAGATTCAAAATGCCTCTAGAACATCTAATGACAAACCAAAAGAAACTAATGTGCTTCCCTCTACTGAAACAGGAATAGTTGCCTCTTTTCCCAATGCCTGCACTTCACAGCCTAGAAGCAATACAAGGAAGAATAGGAAGTTGCGACGTAAGAAAAGAACAATAAAGATCTCTGATGTAGAAGAACACCTTAGGAATTTGAATAAAACTCAAGTTGCACCCACTTTAGATATTGCGTCTGACAAATGTAATGAACAAAGTGATGTAACGACTTCTGAATCTTTAAGTACTCTTAATGTTATGTTTGAAGCTTCTTGTGTTGGTTTTTGTAAAAGCATGTTTTCTGGTTGTCATGATAAATGTGTTGCTAAGGCTATCTTGAATCATAAGCGGAATAATAGAAAACGGAATACCTCTAGGCCCACTAATGCTTCTAAGTCTGTGCTAGGTAAACCACCCTCTAGTGTTTCGGCTACAATCATTGATGTACCCATAGAATCCTCTTCACCTCCTAGGAAGAACTTATCACCTAGCGCATTTACTAAGACCAAAGCTAAGACTAGTTGGAGATGGCAGAAATGGTTACATAATACACTTGGCTTTAAATGGATACCTAAAATCATAAAAGTGTGTGTTTCAACTATAGCGCTGCCAGAACCCTCTAACTCTTCGGGTTCCACATCTACTTCTATTCCATCACGTATGGCGTACGTGTGTAATGTCACGGTGATCTGAGATCATCCTATGGATTGTTCATAGCAGATGTTCCCGGCACATGACAGGCAATCTCAAACTGTTATCAAACTTTGTCTTAAAGTTCATTGGCCTTTGTCGGGGTTGAGGGAATGATCACTTCGCAGCTATCATGGGCTACGGAGATTACATCAATGGTAACATTGAAATTTGCAGGTTTATTATGTGGAAGGCCTCGGTCACAATCTCTTCTCAGTTGGTCAATTCAGTGATGGAGATTTGGAAGTTGCTTTTCGGGAGAAAACTTGTTTCATTTGTGATCTACAAGGAAAGGTTCTTATGTCTGGTACCCGCACATCAAGCCTTTATAAAATCTTAATGCAAGACATGCTTGCTTCATTTCCCATCTGTCTACTTTCAAAGGCAACATCTACAAATTCTTGGCTATGGCACCGTCGTCTCTCACATCTAAACTTTCAAACCATAACCAATCTTGCCCGTTTAAAACTTGTTGAAGGTCTCCCAAGATTTCGGTATTCTAAAGATCACCTATGCTCAGCTTGTGAACAAGGGAAAGTGTAGGATCGAAATATTTATTGTGTTGATGATTCGGGTGGTCTTGGATGATGAAAATACATGTTTGCCATAATTAGAGAGAAAGATATGAGAGGGAGTTTCTTGGTAGAGACTTGCTTCACAAAATGCAAGGTTAGATTAAAATGAAAAGCTCCACCCCTTCCAAGGATGGAAGGGGTATTTATAGTTACAAACATAATGACCTCCTATCGGCCTATGGATCAGGTATACAGTGGTTAAAGACCCGTCCTTCCTCCACGGTGTTACACTACGCTAAACTACGCTACAAACTAACTAATTAAAAACTAAATAACATAACTAACTACAAGTCTACGAGCTAAAATATGCTAGACTATAATTGGGGTGACCGACACTTTAATATGGAATTTCCAATTCCTAACAATCTCCCCCTAAGGGAGGTCACCCCATGAAATACATTTTTCATCCTAGCATTCTATCTTTGTCTTTAGTTCCAAGCTCGTAGACTTCAATTCTTCAAATTCCGCATTCTTTGTGCTTGTGTTGCGATTCTTTAAAGTCCGCATAGTTTTGTACTTTAAGTGGAGGCCTTTAACTGATCCACATCTTTGATGATCTTTGAGCTTTCATTGAGATCATCAGCCACAGTAAATCTCTGGATCACCCTTTATTGTGTTGCCATCATGTGATGTTGTGACTTTCGGACCGACATGCTCACACTTTTGGATCATGACATCTTTCCATCAGAGTAGCGGAAGCTTTACTGGCTCATGATATTTGCAGCAGCGTAGTAGAAACATAGTATAAAAATATCAGAGCCAGGTTCTATAGATATGTACAAGTCATAATTTCTTCAATTAAGTGTGGATGCTATGAGCATGCGGCTTTGGATTGACTCCTCAATTCTGATCAGCTGCAACCGTCCAAATGTACATGCAAACAACAATTAGCAATAAAACATATGAAAGTGTCTTTGAACACTTTTGTTGAATTGAGGTACACGGCCCACGGTTCCCCGTTGATCAGTACAAGTACTGCCTGTGATAAGGTAAGATTCCTAAGAATCTCCTTGACAGGGTTTCGCAGCTGCTCTAGCTATTCTCAAACCGGAACGTCTCAAAGAAGACAACACGGAGTGAGTGAACCAGCGAATTAAGATTCACTGATTGATGAAAAATTGATTTAAAAACAATCGCGTATTGCTTAGAAGAAAGAGTTTTGAAATACGACAAAGGTTTTATGAGAAAGATCAATTTTCAATCAAAAATACTTTTTGTATTTGAAAAGAGTACACATTCGACGTGCTAGAGAAGAGAAGAGATTCGCACATCGAACGGTTTTTCCAAAAGCATTTTTCAATCAGAGATACTTTTTGAGTTTGAAATATGAATACACATTCGGCGTGCTAGAGAAAAGAAGGTTTGCACATCGAACGGTTTTTCCAAAAGTATTCGTTAATTCCAATCCTGGACCAAGGTTGATTCAAGAATGAATCGCCCCATCGTTTCTATCCAGTTGTCACAAGTTTGATCTTTAGAAATGATCTCAGATGCCACCTACCAGGAGTTTGTTTGATGTTGGCTCCAGAAGGCTTTCCATCTTCATCGTGAATACTTTTCATATCACTCGGATGTTCTGGCAATACCACAAGGATAATGCGTAGGACTCTAAATATATTCTTACTTTCCACATTGTGTGAAACAGCAAGTCTTCATTAATTTTGTGTCCTAATGAGATATTGTAGATGATCTCTTGGCTCTAGACTCAATTGTGCACATTTGGTTCCTATGTCGGACACTAGGGAGAGGGTCTCCTTCTTCAATATTAACAATCTCTAAGAGAAAGTCGATAGATTATGTAGGTTCCCCGAGAGAATGAAACAAACCCTTTTAAGAGGAACTTGAGTGGCTTGGGAAGTTTAGTGCGATTGCATCCTTTGGGTCCATGATGTCTTGTCTTCAATACCGGCGTTACCTTGGTAGCCACCAGTAGCATATGAATTGAACCGGTTTTACGCCTAAGGTTGAATTATTGGAGGGCTATTTATTTTCACCCTTTTCTCATTCAATTTTTTTTCATTCTTCAACCCATTCAGTGCTTACCGAGACTTCATTACTAGAACCTTGTTGGGTTTATTCCAGTTCTAGCTCTATCTAAGTCCCCACTCTTCCCATATATCACTTTTCTCCTTTTTTCATCATACCTAAGGACTTCTACACTATCTAGTAGATTGTCCCTGGGTAGATCCCTCCGGTTCTGCCGGATCGTGGGAACGAATACCTAACCTCACCATCCTTATAATTCCATACATAAAGTAAAATGGTCGGTCTTTTGGTACAGTTCATTCCTTCTCGAAACTAATTGAAAAATCATTTGGAAAATCTAATCAAGGTACTTGTGATATAAAATCAAAACATTTTGTACCTTAATTGTTTTGATCATTTTAGAAATGCTCCCCCTCAACATGTGCATATGATATTGAAATTTTTTGGCACATGGAGGCAAGAGTTCTTTGAAATAATTTCTTGATCACAATTTCCTTAGAAAAAGCCATTTGAATTTCTTTGGTAAATTCTCCCCCTCAATATGTGCATAGGATATTTGAAATCATTTTATCACATATAGGCAAGAGGTCATTTGAAGTACATCCACGATCACAAAATTCATTAAGAAACCATTTAGAAAATCAATCAAGGTACGTATGTTGAAACATAGAAATCTTTGTACCTTGAAAGTTTATTTTCTTTTGAAATGCTCCCCCTCAATATGTGCTCTGAGATTTGCAAGCGTTTAGCACATATGGGAGAGCAGTATGCACACTAGAATCAAAACGATCATCTTTTATCAAATTTCATTATTAAATCACAAATTCTCCCCAGATCAAAAATATCAAACCCTTTGAGATTTTGGATCCCAAGTGATTTTATTAAGGTTTAGAAAACATGGGAGAATATGTGGCCAGGTTTAAATACTCATTTGGTTTATGGTTAAATTCTCCTCCACAATCATGTACATTATGTATTTCAAAATCATTTGGCACATGAAGGAAGGAGTGCTTTAGAAACAATCACCCTTTTTAAAACCGATTTGTGATTTAAATCACGATCTCTCCCCCGATCAAAAATTTCAAACCAATTTGAGATTTGTGATCCCAAAAGATTTAAATCATTTAGAAAATTTTGGGGAAAGACGTGGCAAGATTTAATTATGAAAAATGATAGATAAGGAACAGATTTAGACATTAAAGATTGTTAGTGTCAGGAATGATTGTTTTAAGAGACCTTTAAGTAAAATAAAATAATTTCACAATCAAACAAGAACAGAAAAAATTTCATTTTGAAAGATCTTGATTCTAAAGAAAAATCATACTATGATATAACATTAAATCTTTAGATCACCACTTATATTACGTACAAATTGGAACTTTTGTGAAGAAATATCGTTTGAAAATATTTAATTTGAAATCACTTTCCCCCTCAATCGATGACCGTAGTCGATGATTGAGTGACTTATAGTTTTGATAAAATGAAGTCCGATGATTTTCAAAATTTAGTCTAGATTATTTTCAAAACCAATATTTTCCATTTTTTCAAAACAATAATATTTGAAAATTGTTTAAAAAATGGTATCAAATTTCCTGCACAAAGATACGTTAGGTGGTTGAGAAGCTTATGTTGTTGCTGTATGGCTTGGAAGAAAAACCGCTAATGCATTGAGACTTCATACGTTGCATTTTAATGCCAACCGAGGTCAAATTAAGCTCCGTTTCTTCATTTGATGATGAAGAAAACCATCTGTATGCGGTGAGACCTCTTCGTTGCATTTTTCCATGCCAACTCTCCATAGAAGTCAATTAAGCTCCGTTTCTTCATTTGTCAACCCAAGATATAGTTACCCTTTCCTTTCGGCATCCAATCATATTCAATTGTGGGATCTGGATCGGGAACATTCTTATATACCAATATACACGCATCACGTTAGTGAACACACATCTGAGATATATGGTGGTCGACATCACCCAAACAGCAATCGACTAATAAAAGTGAATCCAACATATCAATCAAATCATACGTAGGCTTGGGAATAATGTGTTTATCAATCTATAACCATCTAATCCTAACAATCACATTCTAGAAACCTAGTCCTTCAACATAGGCAATTATATTTTACAGATAAGCACGTAGGATGAATAAGAAAGCCTGTTAGATGATATAGATTTGAAAAACATTCTCCCCCTCAATCAATTACTTATTTTCCGAAAATTTTAAAAGCGCTGAAGTCATTGATTTAGTTTTGCAAATTTATGAAAATTCTGATACTGATTGTTTTTCAAGCAACTCATTTTCCACCATTTTGTTAAAACAAATATTTTTCTGAAGAATTTTTGAAAGGAAAAATATTTGAGTAGGAACAGCAGTCCTTCGACATACTTTCCTCAAATTGTTTTAGGATAAGTGCACGAAATATTTGACAAATTGTTTTAGCGCAACACTTTCCTTTCTTTGAAGAACGGGTTGCTATCAGAAATAATAGCAAGCCATAATTTTGAAGCACGGGTTACAGTCTGAAGTAACTGCAAGCCATTTGATTTGTGACATGTTTTGAAAAGAAATATTTACACCTCCCTTTCGAACTTCATCTATGGTCCGTGCCATTATTGAATGACATTTCTAAGACCGCAGATGTTATCGATACCAGAGTACATGTCTTAGAAAAAAAATATTTTTGGTCTTTTTCAAATTTTCTGATTTTTATGGGTTTTTTGTTGGTTTTATATTTTTCTATTTTGTTTTGCTGGTTTTATGTTTTTGTATTTTGTTTTTGACAAATATTTACAAAGATAGTTTAGATGATATAGTTGAAGAAGATGATGATACGAGTACCAAGATAAGGATATCGAGCAGCCCCGTTGTAGAAGAATGAAGTCATCAACTCTTAAATATTAACCACCAAAGCTTCCAGGGCTCTTGAATCGAAGTAAGAAATTGAACCATCTGAGAGTGAGACTTTGGCAGTTTCCCCCCAAACCGAAAATCCTTTAGCTGAGCAGATTCAAAGCTTTATTTCAAGCTTGCCTTAGCCAGGTGCACGAAGAAGCACACCATTATCATAAATCCCGCTGCTCCATTTAAGAACAATAATCGAGGTTCTCCGTTCGTGGTTATATCATCTAATAGAAGAACAGCAACGTTTCATCCCACACTTAAATAATCTTCTCATATTTCTTTTCAACTTACGTCTGAAGCGATCCATTCCAAAAGGTGTCAAGAGAACAATTCCCCCATGTAGTTGAATTGATGCGGTCGATCTCTTTGTATAATGCTCAAGAACTCTCCCGAATACACATCATGAGGGTAATGAATAACACCTCCCCTATGTTCACATCTTTCGTCACGATGATTGTGTATGAAGCTCCAAAACCGAAGTACACCAATATCCAAGAACTCTCGAATACACATCATGCCAGGAGAAAACACCTCCCCAATGTTTGTGCTTAAACAATGGATTTCTTCCACGATGATGGTGTATGAAGCTCAAGGACCGAAGTACACACATTCCCCAATGAGAGAACAACGATAACATTGAAGAAGCGGGCGAATCACGATTATCTCTGCGGATGACAATCTCTGGGATGTCAACTCGGAATAAGTGATTATATCTCGAATCACTAATTAAGCCCTCAAGTGAGATAGCTGGCCCCCAATGTACACAATTCTCTCTCCACGATGATTGCGATAACATCGAGATCATCACACACTTGTGTACCTCTTATATCTTCAGAAACTTTCTCCAACATCACTTCCCCCACATAGTTGGAATAATAACACTAAACGCCTTGATGAGTAAAACCTTGAGTTTCTCTGTGGTCATGACATTCGTCTTCCCGGGATATCTTCAATCACTTAGAAGAATTAAGTTCATCAAGTTTACTCGCCATGAGTCAAACCTTTAGTTTCTCTGCGGTAATAACATTTGTCTTCCCGGGATATCTTCAATTACTTAGAAGTATTAAGTTCATCAAGTTTACTCGCGTTTAGATATTTGTCTCCTTCCCCCTTCTTTGGTTTTGACACTTCAGAATCAACAAAACATTATAAGCCCAAATACTTGAAATCTGTTGAGAAGATCGCTTGAAGTCTTTGTGAGAATCAACATCCTGAATAATGTGAGCAAGTCTAATTGGGGATTAAATTCGACATATCACTCTCCCCAATTAGTGATCTCCCTAAACCGACAATCTGTTTGATAAATGCCCGGATTAAGAAGAAGTCTTTGGATAATCAAATGCAACTCGTCTTTAGTCTTCTAACATGCAACAGAAAATGTAGAACCGACTGTAGACTCGACCTTCTTCAAGATTGTCCAATTGGGGAATAGAAAGTCAACATCTTCAACTCACCAAATGCATTCCCGTTAACTTAGAAATAGGAAATCCCATTAAATCAAATCCCTCCCAATCAAACAAGAACAGAAAGATGTTCATCAAGGAAATCAACCCAGTAACTGGAAGCACTTTGTCATTTAATCATATCAGCCCGTGAAGATGTCAACCAACGGCTCTTAGAGGAAACTCCATGTAGAAATGACCCGATCAGAAGAAGCTCGGTTCTTACATGAGTTTGGAGCCGTTTGACCATTTATTCTCTAATAACAATCAACCATGCAGAATTATCATACTTATTCTCCCCCTCAAGAATTGCATACGAAGATGCCATTCTTGATTGAATAAGTGAAACCATCTAAAAGTATTCAATTCACACTTCTCCCCCGCAAAATTAGCACATGATGTCGCCATCGTGATTATAGTTGAGCAAGTGGAATAAGAAAAACAATCAACGGTAGCCCGGTTCACTTGATAATCGAAAGCACATGGAAAAGCATGAAGCATGTTGATGAGAATGGTCATAATAGAGAAGATTTCTCTTCTTCAGAAGATAAAGCGCACTGACACGTACACTTTTCTTTTATTTAAGGAACGAGGCTTGAACTGTTGTGTTCAAACGTCATTATCTCTCTCTTTTCAGCTCTCTTGGCAAAACTTGTAATCAACCCCATAATCATTCAGTAGGCTCTTTGTCATGACAACTGATGGAGAGAACCCAATATGATGAATTTGACCCAGAAGTAAACTAACCCGAACTCGTGACTTAAACTTGCACATATGTAACAAAGAGCGGTGCCGAGACTTCATCCTCCATTGAATCTCTAAGTACTCTATACTCTTCATGTAACCAACCATCAAGTATAAGACGTACATCACCTCTTGAAAATCCACAATTGAATGTGACACTGAGCACTACAACGTAAGTCCTTAAAGTGATAGTTATTTTGAGGTGGTAAGAGCCCAATTCCCCCAAGTGGTAAAAGAAAAGGTAAAAGACACCCAATAATAACTAGATTTCCAAGTCTTCGTTTTTGATAATAAGCTCGAACAAGGATCATGAAGAATCTTCATCCAACCATCCCCGATACCTTCAGATACTAAGTACACATGCCTGTGATATTTCACTTCAACCTCAAATAGATAATATTGAATTAACCCCGTTGTCACATCTTCTGGTTAAAAACTCACCTCTAGCATCCTTTGACGTTTTAAGTGAACTTTGATAATGGTTTCATCCCAACCATGGTTAAAAACACATAACCCCTTAAAACCATGTAATAATCAAACTGCCATGACGATATCCAATCACACATCTAATTCATGAAGTACATTCTTTTATCTCTTCTTTGAAACAGAAACCGTAGCACCAGCATCAAAAGAGATCTCGAAATACACTTTCCTTTCTCCAAGATGGTTCCATCATTACGGGATTTTACAACTCTATGGTTTAAACCGAGAAATAGTTTCTTTCGCGGGATTTTACAAAACCAAGAATAAACCGTAAGATAGATCCGAAAATGCACTTTACAATTACCAGGATGTTTCCACTGTCACGGGATTTTACAAGTCTATGATTTAAACCAAGAAATAAATTCTTTCGCGGGATTTTACAAAATCAAGACAAAACCGTAAACAATGTTAGCTTGAATGTGTTATGACAACTTTGGTTTCGGTGAATATCTGTTTTAGGGGAACATGCAGTGGTTCATCAACGGTTCATTATCCAACAACAACAAAATCAACAACCATCCAATAAACACCTTGGTAAACACATCATTCACGCATTCTGTCGGCAATTGTTGTGACAACAAGGTGAAATAAACCCGATATACCAAATATGATCATGAAGTAGAATTCCCCAGATATGTTACTTAACCTTGTATTAATCCTTGTGAAAAAGAAACGGTGTACCCAATGTTCAAAACCTCTTGACATTCTCAATTGAGTGAGACACCGAAGTGATAGCTACGTTGTGGGTTGAGAAAGAATCACAAACGCAACTAAATAGCCAAGTCTTTATCACCCTCTATAAATGCCCAAACAAGTCATCTTCGCGGAAGGGTAGAAAGCAAGAAGACGAAAATAAGTAAGCGCGTCAGGAAAACCTTACTTCAATTCCAAATTAGAAATACAGTATAATCAACCCCGTAGCCAACCGAGTTTCAGTTACAATTCAAGTCGTGACATACTATTCTCCGTGAAAATGTATAAACCGACGTATCTCATCATCACACCAAATCAAGACTCATAATCAAATCTCATAACACAAATAATCTTAGCATCATACCACATCTCATGATCACAAATCTCTTCAATAACACTCATTCTCAAATCATATTATCACAAATCTTTGTTTTGAGAAGCTCAACCGCAATTTGAACCCAATCCATTATAATGACTGAACCCGATCAATTTAGGCTTCAGAGGTCCCATATCCAATGCTGCTTATATTCAGGTCCAATAGTTAGCTCAAGCCCAACGGGGATCATATGTAGCCCAACTGATAGCACCATATCATGCAACTCTGGCCTATGAATGAGATAACAACACAAGGCTCAAATCCATCTTAGAATCAAACCCGGTTCATTAGATAAGTCGCAAAATGTCTTTACAAATTATTCAAGTAGGCTCAAGTGCAATCTTCGACTCAATAATCAAGCAAACAACCAAATTTGTAGTCCCATTATAAAGTTATTAAACGCAAAATGTGGATGAGCTACCATTAACATTTGCAAAGTGAAAAATGGCTATCAATTATTTTGTGTTCGGTTTATCATATGCCTCGTCCAACATATATGCTTAGCTGATCCAGGTCCAATCCAGGCCCGGTTGCAGCCTGATTGGTGCAAAACCGTCAAGTTTTCTCACGCAAGCTGACCACTTGTGAATGGCCAACTGTAAGAAACTTAAAACAGCTTAAGCACAAATGCAATGAAGATCTGGAGAGTATAGTGTTTCCCCGGGTCGTTATGTCCCAGCGAGCTATGCGAAGAATTATCAGACGGATAGTGATCGAGAGATTTGAACAGAAAAAGGGATTGTGATTATTATAACTAAAGAAAAAGCCAACAAATTACAGGGGCTTAAATGCAAATTAAAGGAAATTAAAAAAAAGATAAAATATATTAAATAAACGCTATCACTATTTTTAAAATGATGTTTTTGATTTTATGTTTTTATAAAACTGAATAAAAAACTACGCGACGTACAAATGAAAATGTGAAACTAAAGCAGTACTAATCCTAAAAATATGAAAATGACATTTTTACAAACCTAATGATAAAAGAAAATATTTAGAAAAATAAAATTATTTTTATAACTATTTAATTAATTATTATTAATTAAAAACTAGTTTTAACTATTTAATAATAACCTAAAATACAAGAAAATATGAAATAAGGCTAGAAAAATAAAATTATGACTTGGAAAAATCTAAAATGACAAAAAAGAATTTTCAAAACTATTTTTGTATTTTTCTGATTATTTTTCTATTTTCTATGAATTAAAATCTATTTAAAACTACTTAAATTTAAAAAAAAATACAAATTTAACTAAGAAAAATCTAGAAAAATATTTTTTAGACTTTTTATATTTATCTTAACCTAAGAAAAATGAAAAATTATTTTTTTGAACTTTTTCTGATTTAATTGTATTAAAAGCTATTTAAAAATGCTTAAAAACTAATTAAAATGAAGAAAAATAGTAAACAGTTCTAGAAAAATATGAAAAATTCAGGAAAACTCTAAAATAATATGCTGAATCTAGGAAAAATATAAAAACATGGGCTTGTGTGTAAGAATTTGAAACTGCAATGCAAGTGCTTATCAATAAGCACTTGAAATAAGCCAAAAGAACACAAAAGCTACCCCATTGTACAGAAGCTATGATAGGCTAAAAATACCCAAATGCAACAATTTATAACTATCCTTAACCTCTCTAGTCGATTAAGCGATTTGATTAGTTTGGGTTTTATGCTAAAAACAGTTTTGAGGGTGCTACTTTGAGCCTAATAATAAGCTACTAAATAAGCTGGAAACCAAAAACAAGAACTTGGATCCTACACTAGACCTGGCCAAGGGTTTGTAAACCAAAAATCAGACCAAGGTGAGCTAAGGTGAGCCCTGTGCAAGCCTTGCACAAAACACATGCAAACTCGGTTAATCTTGAGTGTGTACAGGCACTTAAACCATGTTCACAAGCTTTTTTGAAGCTTTTAAAAAATTGAAAAAAATATACAAAAATGATAATAATGAAATAGACCAGCTGAAGTTTGTATAACCTTAATTTCACTTGATTTGATCTAAAAATGAAGTAATGAAAAATCTACTCAGATGGGTTCAAAACCACTTTTCAGTTTTTGACTTTTTGTGCAGTTGAGAAAAGTTGACTTATGTGAACTTTGCAATCAATTTGTGGATTGATTGTGATGTAATATGATGCAATGGAACTACTGCAAGTTATTACTATGATATCTAAGCACTAAACAAGTTTTTGTTTTTCCAAAACTTCAACAGTTGAGTATTTAGGACAGATTCAAATGAAGTTTGACTTGGAAGTATCTGAGACACAAAATAATGACTAGAATGAGTTCAAATATGCTAAATAAGCCTGAAGCAACAAGTCTCAACTCTTGAACAAACCTCTGTGACAGATTATGCAGCTAATCCAAACACCCTTTTAACAAATGATTTGCAAATAAAACTGATCTAATCTCTTATCTAGCTAATATTAATGATCAAACTAAGTTAAGCTAACTTAATTAACACTAATTAAACAGATTTAAACTAGTCTATACTACAAGTAAAGATTATGCAATGAAACTTAGAAATAACTTACAAATGGTCCTCAGCCACAATGGCTTGAAACAGAACACAATGAACAACTAACCTATTCCAACCCCTAACCTAACTCTGATTCAACCCAAATCCAGCTCTGATTCATCCATTATTCATTTCATACCCATTTTTGCTCCAGTGTGACTTTCAATGACCAAATTCCAAAATAGCTTGAAACTTAAATGTAGGCTCACAAAAAGCTATAAGAAGCTTAAATGAGCTTGTTTGAGCTAAGAAATAAGTTACTAAAAGCTTGTTCACAAGAGTTTGAAACTGAGAATTGCAACAGTGGCACAATAATATGAAACTTTAACATAAACTTAAATTGATACTTAAAAAGAGTTGTAATACACTTAAACAAAGTAATTTTAAACAAAGAACCTTAAAAATACAACTTAAAATCTATTGAGGACTAAGAATTTGAAATACGACATACATTTTTAGAAATAAACTAAGTGCTACCCTTTTCTCTCTTTCTTCTTGGTCTTTTATACACCCATGTGACTTCTCTCTCTCCTCTGATCATTTCCCAGCAATAAGCTTAACCATTGGATGACTTGAAGCAATCTTGGCCGTTTAATTGGTTTTGGCGCCAAAATTGGATAAATGCCAGTTGTGGGTAGAGTGTTAGGTTGAAGGTGCATTAAATGCACCTTGGCTTGGGGTGAGGTGGAGGGGACAAAACATGGAGTAGGGGTGGAGAGTTGTTGGTGGCTGGTTTTGCAGAAAAGGAGGGAAAAGGAAGAAGGAAAGGGGGCGTTTGCAGGTTTGGATTTTATTATATTAAAAAGGACGGGGTTCAAAAAGGTAGGGGTCCAAATGGTTGGCAGGGTCCAAATGGGTTAAGTGGATTTAATAACATAGGGACCAATTTGTATTTTCTGAATTCTGAGGGACCAAAGCTGCCAAATTGCAAAGTTGTTCCAAGGGACCATAAGTGACAAGTTTCCATAGTACAAGGACCAAACTTGACATTTTCAATTTTCCAGGACCATTTTGCCAATATTCAAACTTGAAGGACCAAATTTGTAATTTCTCAAAACTTTTGATATTTTTCACCAAAGGACTAATTTTGACAAGTTATGATTTAAAAAGGACCTTTGGTGATTTTTCTTTTGAAATTAAGTGCTCGGGGACTATTTCGACAACTTTTAAAACTTGGGGCTGAACGCCAATTATGCAAATTTAGCTCATTTTCATCGATTTTAAACATTTTGCATCTGAAACATATGAAATGCAATTTTGGAATATTTTCAGTATTTTGATGCATTTCTGAGCATTTTTAAACGTTTTGCAATTCAGATTTAACCAAAAATGATGAGTATTTACACACTCATCAATCCCCCACACTAAACTATTGCTAGTCCCTAGCAGTCTTTTGAGAAAAACTTAATGGATTTGATTCTCTTTACCAAAAGCCATTACTTCTGGAGTAGCCAAATGTTTTAGTTCATGTAAGAACCATGGTACAAAATAACCATGTGATTTTGAGCAAACCACCGACTTCCAACGGTTTGATTTGTCTTTACCGAAGCCGTTTGCTCTGGACTAGCCAACTCTTAGATAAATTATCAATATTATCTTTGGTGAGTCGATTACCAATTATGGTTTTTCCACTTGCCTTTACCACAAGCCATAAACTTGCGGGCTAGCCAACTCTTCACTTTTTAGGATATGGTGAGCTGAATACCATACAATTTTGGGCAAATTGCAAGCCGTCAACGGATTTGAGATATCTTTACCAAGAGCCGTTTGCTCGTAGATTAGCCAATCCTTTTGTTTATTAGACAAATGATTGATAACCAATTGAGTAAGTGCAAAACACTTACTCCAAAAAATTTTGGCCAAAAATGGGGGAATTAGGCGGTATAATTACATGATAAAATTCGTGAAAATTCCCTCCCACACTTAGAAATGAATATTGCCCTCAATATTGAAGTACCCGGCGGTTATCTTGCGAAACAAAAGATAAAAGGGAAATACTACGGCCATTATTTTGAAAGATTTTTTTTTTTTTTTACTTGCATATATACAACATGTGGGGCAACCCCCCCACACTAGGGTGGTAGAAAGATAGAAAGAAGTTAGAAATATGGGTGAAAACCCATATGGCATGCTCTTGTTTTTGATTCAGTCGCTAGCTTGACTCGACCCCGTATTCATTTGTTCATGGGGAAAGTAACGTGGAAAACCAATCTCAATCGGACTTTCGTTCACAATGTTGATAAACATATGAACATCGAGAAAGTTCCACAGAAGCGAGATATAACGCGGTATTGTTAATAGTAGAAACTATAAAGGATGATACAAGGGTCAAAGATGGTGTCCTCATTCCCGAAGAAAGGGAAAGAGCAACCACACCATCATGTGAAGAATGGAAGAAAGGCATACATAGAGAATGCAAGTCCATTCCTCATGAGAAGCAAATCACCGGTTTTGACACTTTTAAGCTTAAACTTGAAGCTTATATGGTGATTGTCAATAAGATGTCTGGGAGGGAGGGTGGGAAATGGTTCTTCAATCAACGATTTTCTAGAAAAGGATGTCCCCCTCGAATCAAAGTAAGTGTTATCAATTCCTGTTGGAATTGACTCATCACTAAGAAAGGCATCGACTTTATTCCAAAAGTTATCGTCTTCCTCATCAGGAGTGAGAGAAGGGATGGAAGAGTCGGGAATAATAAGACTAGAAGGTGATGGATCATTTTTGAGCAATTCTTCAATGGGAAGAATGTCTCCCATTGGATCACAATTATCATCATCCAATTCAGGATAAGCTGAAGAGTTTGGTTTCATCCACAGAGTTAACAAGCTCGTCGATAAAGCGATTCCGGAGGTGGGACAAGTGGTGTGCTCTTAGAGCTAGCAGTTTTCACCACTTCCGATGAAGTCTCCGATTCTAGATCATCATCAAGAACACTCTTGACTTTCTGGGTACAACTCTCAAACCATTTGTTTGAACCCGGTTTTTCAAAGCTTTTAACTCAGCACGTTTTTGAGAACTCCTCTTAACCGTGAAATTTGAGAGTGTTGCATTGAATCTTTCAGATTTTTGATCAATTGTGGCAATACTCTTTTGGACAGAGGTTTGGAGTTACGGTTAATATTTAACGTGAGCTCTTCGTTTTCAACCCGTATGGTCAACTCTTGACAAAAATCAATCGAGCACGACTCGTTCTCAAGAAAGCTCTCCCTAAGATGAGGGAACTCTAGGATGCGCATGAAGTCTACTACAACAAAGTCGGTAGGAAAGTGAAACTTTCCCACTTTCATCACGACATCCTCGGCTATCCCAAGTGGGCGAGTGTAGTGCGTCTAGCTCGAGTGTCATACAAGTGGATGAAAGTTTAGGAAGAGACAGTTTCTTCCATACTGAGTGGCATGAGGTTAATGCTAGCGCCAAGATCGGCCAAGGCGAGAACATTGAACCATCCCAAGATCACACGGGATTAGGAATCTCGCAGGTCTTCAAGCTTTTGGGAAGCTTCTTGAGAAGGACCGCTGAGCATTGCTCATTGAGAGGAGTTTTAGCCATCTCAGATAACTTATGTTTGTTGGTTAGTAAGCCTTTAAGCGTGGATGCAAATTTAGGCATTAGAACGAGAGCATCAACGAAGCTTATATCAAAGTGTAGCTCATTGAAGATTTGGAAAAATTTTTCCATTTGCTCTTTGGTTTTGTCTTTGAGCTTCTCATCATGCATTCTTGATGGGTAAGGAAGCTGACTAGACTTTTGAGCCGAGATGGAAGTATTTTCGGCTCGAGAATTTTTCTTCGAACCGGGTTCCGGACTTAAAGCTTGGACTACCGAAGGTGGGGCGTGTGCGGTACTTCGTGGGCTTGAGAATTGCACCTTGTCCGTTGTTTCCTTGGTAACTTGACTCAATGCTACAGGAGGAGGGGCATTGGAGTCGAAGGTCCATTGTGCGTCTTACCACTACGAGTGGTGACGGCTTTCAACTCGGCATTGGGATTAGGAATAGTATTGCTTGGGAGTCCTCCAGAAGATGACGAAGCTTTGTTCATATTCATGTTCATGAAACCGCTCATCATATTCTTCAACTCATTTGTCTGCCGAGACAATGTGGTATCAATTTCCTTTCTTAGCTCAACTCTCATGTTATTGATCTGAGTTTGCATTGAGCGTATGCTTGACTCAGTAATTTTCATGAAGTCATTTGGTAGGGAGCTTGAGAAGGTTGTTGATAACTTTGCTGATTTGGAGCTTGATATGGTTGGTTGAAATTGTTCCGGTTTTGATTGAAATTTTGAGAGTTATTGAAATTGTGTCCTTGATTCGGAACAAAGCGATTTTGATTGCCATGGTTTTGCACGGGGAGGAAAACGGTGGTGTCATACCGCTAGGTGCACGGTAATGAGGATCAGCTTGTGGTCGGTATTGATTGTGGTTTACCGAAGCTACGGGAGCTTGGTAAAAGGAAGCATCGTTTGCTTGACAATCATAATACGCATGTGGACCACTACAAGTTTCACACACCTTGTTTACGGCTTTGATTGGTTTCGGCTTATGAATTTCGCTTTTGATTTCCTTTACATCCTTAATCATACAACGGATGGTATCCGTTAGAAGCGCTATCGGACTGCTAACTCGGAAGAGTTATTGGATGAAGAAGTAGGAGTGTTGAGTATTGACTTTGTTAGAAATAGGAACTTTTGATTTTTGCTCGCAAATCTCAATCACATCTTTAGGCTTATGATTCAAGATATTGCCACGGCGGCGCATTCAAAGAATCTTGATCGTTACCATTCAACCCATTATAAAAGATATTAACTTGTTGAAGCTCCGTGAATTCATGATGGGGGCATTTTCTGAGGAGATCTTTGAATCTCTCCCATGCCTCTCCAAAGTTTTCATCGAAATTTTGACGAAATCCCGAAATTTCATTTTTAAGATTAGTCGTCTTTGATGGAGGAAAGAAGTAATTGACAAACTTTTGAACAAGATCCTCCCAAGTTTCGATAGATCGAGGGTTCTTTTTCGGCCAAATCGGGCAAATTTGTCCCTCAAGTGAGAATGGAAATAGCATCAACTTGATCACTTTTTGTGGAACATCTTTGAAATTGATCATTGCGGTCAACTTGTTAAACCAACGGATGTGTGCATACGGGTCTTCTCGATCAAACCCGCGGAATTGATTCGTAGACACAAGTTGGATCAAATGTGTCCTCAATTCAAAGTGATAGAAATTGATTCTGGTAAAACGATGGCATCTCCATAACCCTCGGTGGGTGCTTGGAGCATTTCATATAGTTCGTTAGATCCGCCATATTGTTGTTTGAAATAGTACGAATCTCGGGTTCGACTATTTGGGCGGCACGTCTACGAAGACGTCGTCTAGGAATTTCTGCTAGATTACGCAAAGGACTCAATGATCTAGAAGAGCGAATGCGCATGCACTAGAGTTAACTCTAAAAGATCTCAGAGTTAAGGAAAGGAATTATGAAATTGGTGAAAATGGGGTAAGAAGAATCTTTTTGGGTTTTATGTTTTTGACAAGTAGATATCACAACAAATCCAAGTAAAACAAAATCGAGGCAAAACAACAGTGAACTTAACCAATAATCACAAGATGAATGGCTTCTTTGAAAAAGGTACACCAATCACAAGGACACAAAGGCAAGTTTTAAATCTTTAGTTCGGGAAGTTATTATGGTCGTACCCCCGTTAGGTAGTACACGCCTTGGTTTCTTGTGGTAATCTTTTATGTTGTTATTTATTAAAGAAAACGACAAATCTTTTTGTATTTTTATTTTTGATACATATATAGAAACAAAAGAAAAATATTTTTGTGTTTTATACGTTTTTGGATGTTTTTGGGTTTTTGGATTTTTTATAAGAAAATATGGATATATATATATATATATATATATATATATATATATATATATATATATATATATATATATATATATAGATAGATGGATGGTATGAACAAAGAGTGAATTTTCAAATCACTAATCTGCTAGACGGAAGATAATCGGCCACGGCCCGCGGGTAAAATTTGATTGGTGCAAAACCGTCAAGTTTTACCACGCTAGGTGACCACTTGTGAATGGCCAACTGTAAGAAACTTAAACAGCTTAAGCACAAATGCAATGAAGATCTGGAGAGTATAGTGTTTCCCCGGGTCGTTATGTCCCATGAGCTATGCATGAAGAATTATCGACGGATAGTGATCGAGAGATTTGAACAGAAAAAGGGTTGTGATTATTATAACTAAAGGAAAAGCCAACAAATTACAAGGGCTTAAATGCAAATTAAAGGAAATTAAAAAAGATAAAATATATTAAATAAACGCTATCACTATTTTTAAAATTATGTTTTTGATTTTATGTTTTTATAAAACTGAATAAAAAACTACGCGACGTACAAATGAAAATGTGAAACTAAAGCAGTACTAATCCTAAAAATATGAAAATGACATTTTTACAAACCTAATGATAAAAGAAAATATTTAGAAAAAGAAAATTATTTTTATAACTATTTAATTAATTATTATTAATTAAAAACTAATTTTAACTATTTAATAATAACCTAAAATACAAGAAAATATGAAATAAGGCTAGAAAAATAAAATTATGACTTGGAAAAATCTAAAATGACAAAAAATAATTTTCAAAACTATTTTTGTATTTTTCTGATTATTTTTCTATTTTCTATGAATTAAAATCTATTTAAAACTACTTAAATTTAAAAAAAATACAAATTTAACTAAGCAAAATCTAGAAAAATATTTTTTAGAATTTTTATATTTATCTTAACCTAAGAAAAATGAAAAATTATTTTTTTGAACTTTTTCTGATTTAATTATATTAAAAGCTATTTAAAAATGCTTAAAAACTAATTAAAATGAAGAAAAATAGTAAACAGTTCTAGAAAAATATGAAAAATTCAGGAAAACTCTAAAATAATATGCTGAATCTAGGAAAAATATAAAAACATGGGCTTGTGTGTAAGAATTTGAAACTGCAATGCAAGTGCTTATCAATAAGCACTTGAAAATAAGCCAAAAGAACACAAAAAGCTACCCAACTGTAACAGAAGCTATGATAGGCTAAAATTACCCAATTGCAACAATTTATAACTATCCTTAACCTCTCTAGTCCTAATTAAACAGATTTGATTAGTTTGGGTTTTATGCTAAGAACAGTTTTGAGGGTGCTACTTTGAGCCTAATAATAAGCTACTAAATAAGCTGGAAACCAAAAACAAGAACTTGGATCCTACACTAGACCTGGCCAAGGGTTTGTAAACCAAAAATCAGACCAAGGTGAGCTAAGGTGAGCCCTGTGCAAGCCTTGCACAAAACACACTTAGTTATCTGAGTGTGTACAGGGCACTTAAGGCCATGTTCACAAGCTTTTTTGAAGCTTTTAAAAAATTGAAAAAAATATACAAAAATGATAATAATGAAATAGACCAGCTGAAGTTTGTATAACCTTAATTTCACTTGATTTGATCTAAAAATGAAGTAATGAAAAATCTACTCAGATGGGTTCAAAACCACTTTTCAGTTTTTGACTTTTTGAGCAGTTGAGAAAAGTTGACTTATGTGAACTTTGCAATCAATTTGTGGATTGATTGTGATGTAATATGATGCAATGGAACTACTGCAAGTTATTACTATGATATCTAAGCACTAAACAAGTTTTTGTTTTTCCAAAACTTCAACAGTTGAGTATTTAGGACAGATTCAAATGAAGTTTGACTTGGAGAGTATGCAGACACAAAATAATGACTAGAATGAGTTCAAATATGCTAAATAAGCCTGAAGCAACAAGTCTCAACTCTTGAACAAACCTCTGTGACAGATTATGCAGCTAATCCAAACACCCTTTTAACAAATGATTTGCAAATAAAACTGATCTAATCTCTTATCTAGCTAATATTAATGATCAAACTAAGTTAAGCTAACTTAATTAACACTAATTAAACAGATTTAAACTAGTCTATACTACAAGTAAAGATTATGCAATGAAACTTAGAAATAACTTACAAATGGTCCTCAGCCACAATGGCTTGAAACAGAACACAATGAACAACTAACCTATTCCAACCCCTAACCTAACTCTGATTCAACCCAAATCCAGCTCTGATTCATCCATTATTCATTTCATACCCATTTTTGCTCGGTGTGACTTTCAATGACCAAATTCCAAAATAGCTTGAAACTTAAATGTAGGCTCACAAAAAGCTATAAGAAGCTTAAATGAGCTTGTTTGAGCTAAGAAATAAGTTACTAAAAGCTTGTTCACAAGAGTTTGGCCGAGAATTGCAACAGTGGCACAATAATATGAAACTTTAACATAAACTTAAATTGATACTTAAAAAGAGTTGTAATACACTTAAACAAAGTAATTTTATACAAAGAACCTTAAAAATACAACTTAAAATCTATTGAGGACTAAGAATTTGAAATACGACATACATTTTTAGAAATAAACTAAGTGCTCCCTCTTTCTCTCTTTCTTCTTGGTCTTTTATACACCCATGTGACTTCTCTCTCTCCTCTGATCATTTCCCAGCAATAAGCTTAACCATTGGATGACTTGAAGCAATCTTGGCCGTTTAATTGGTTTTGGCGCCAAAATTGGATAAATGCCAGTTGTGGGTAGAGTGTTAGGTTGAAGGTGCATTAAATGCACCTTGGCTTGGGGTGAGGTGGAGGGGACAAAACATGGAGTAGGGGTGGAGAGTTGTTGGTGGCTGGTTTTGCAGAAAAGGAGGGAAAAGGAAGAAGGAAAGGGGGCGTTTGCAGGTTTGGATTTTATTATATTAAAAAGGACGGGGTTCAAAAAGGTAGGGGTCCAAATGGTTGGCAGGGTCCAAGGGGTATTGGCAGGGTCCAAATGGGTTAAGTGGATTTAATAACATAGGGACCAATTTGTATTTTCTGAATTCTGAGGGACCAAAGCTGCCAAATTGCAAAGTTGTTCCAAGGGACCATAAGTGACAAGTTTCCATAGTACAAGGACCAAACTTGACATTTTCCAATTTTCCAAGGACCATTTTTGCCAATATTCAAACTTGAAGGACCAAATTTGTAATTTCTCAAAACTTTTGATATTTTTCACCAAAGGACTAATTTTGACAAGTTATGATTTAAAAAGGACCTTTGGTGATTTTTCTTTTGAAATTAAGTGCCCAGGGACTATTTCTGACAACTTTTAAAACTTGGGGGACTGAAATTGCCAATTATGCAAATTTAGCTCATTTTTCATCTGATTTTAAACATTTTGCATCTGAAACATATGAAATGCAATTTTGGAATATTTTCAGTATTTTGATGCATTTCTGAGCATTTTTAAACGTTTTGCAGTTCAGATTTAACCAAAAATGATGAGTATTTACACACTCATCACAGCCCAAGATCCAAAACAGCTACAACCCTAATCAAGTAAGTAAATAAACCATAGAGATAAGGTGTTTGCCCTAATTCCACTAACAAAATCACACCCCCATTACAGAATCATCCAACATTTATCTTCAAAACCCTAAAATAACTCACTACCCCTGATTACATTAACAAATCCGCCTCATCCATTCTCTGAACCAAAAAAAAAAACGCATCATCATATCACTCCATATATCTTCATATACGAATCAACCATAACACTCCTTGTATCCTCTTATGCGAATCAACCAAAAGTCTCATCTTCCATCACACATCAAAGAACCTTCGTTCTTTTGAGCTCGCCACAGGGATGGCTCGAGTTCAATAGTTAACACCACAGGGATGGTGAGATGATTCCTTGGTGACGTCCACGAGTTTAGACACAACATAGCAAGGTAGGTTCATCATGGACTGTTTTTTTTTTCATTTTGTTTGTTTTTCATTTAACGAACAAAATATTTGAATTAATAATATTTTTAATATCACTTTTTTGTTTTTCGGATATAATAAAACAAACCTAGATCGATGAAGATATTTACTTTCGATAAATGGATTCTAAAAGTCCTGAAGTTCTTGTGAATGTATCGAAAAGTAAACCCTGAGATCAATTATCTTTTTGTTCTCCATTAAACCATTTGACATGGATTATTTTAGATTGATGTCAGTTAAGAATAAAGATTAATGATGTTGTTCTCTTGGGTAGTATGGATTTGAAAAAACGATTCATCAAGACATATTTAACCCATGAAACGGAGACACTGAGATCAAGCACTTCGTTGTGTCAAATATTTCTTCTTTTGCTTTTTAAAAATTCTTTTCTTTCGTTGTTTGAAGTCATATCATCATCTAGTAATTATTTGAGATGATGTTGATATAAACGAACCTTAAGAGAAAGAATGACCATCATGTTATATTCTTGTCTTACGGTTCGAATAGAAGCAGATAAAGATCTATGATGATGAAATCGTGTGAGATGACCCTCGAGGTTATGATGTAGTAGAAAGTAACACGAGCAAACTGAGATCTTAAGTATATGTAACCTTTTTAGTATCGAGTCAAGTTAAGTTGTTGATGATGTGAAGTCTTGTAGAGTCTTTGGTGCTTGGTGTAGTGGTCATGATTTGTTGTAGTCGCTTCATCTTCATTTCTTCTTAAGTTGCTTCAGTCAAGGGTCACTAGGCCAAGTCGCTAGGCCAAGGTCAAGTTGCTATCACTTATGACAAGTCGCTATGACTTGTAAAGACAAGTCGCTAGGCAGATTATTGACTCAACTCGCTACACCAAGTCGCTATAAATAAGGTACAATGAATCTGGACACTTAGACAAGTCGCTAGCAAGATTTTAGACATTTTCCGATGAGTTTTCCGACAATTAAACCGTTCAGATTCAACGTTACCCAGAAAAACTTCAACGTTACCCAGAAAAACTGCATAAGAAAAGTTTCTTTTTGCCCATTTTGACCATAAAAACTGACTACCATAAAGACTTTTAATGACCCAGTATTAACAATGTTTGACCACTGATTCATTCATGGAAAAAATATTGGTAACAAAAGTAACTGTATGGACATCAGATGCAAAACTAATAGCAACAACAAACCACTCGACACTTTTTACCAAAAAAGAGGATACAAATCAGAAAAACATGAATAAACTGTTTGACACATTTTCTGACCAAAAGACTACAAAACCAGTTAACACTATGAACCAAAAACCACAACCAACAACCATTTGTAGGATCGAAATATTTATTGTGTTGATGATTCGGGTGGTCTTGGATGATGAAAATACATTTTTGCCATAGTTAGAGAGAAAGAGATGAGAGGGAATTTCTTGGTAGAGACTTGCTTCACAAAATGCAAGGTTAGATTAAAGTGAAAAGCTCCACCCCTTCCAAGGATGGAAGGGGTATTTATAGTTACAAACATAACGACCTCCTATCGGCCTGTCGATCAGGTATACAGTGGGTAAAAACCCGTCCTTCCTCCACGGTGTTACACTACGCTAAACTACGCTACAAACTAACTAATTAACAACTAAATAATGTAACTAACTACAAGTCTACGAGCTAAAATATGCTAGACCATAATTGGGGTGACCGACACTTTAATATGGAATTTCCAATTCCTAACAAAAAGCACCCGTGCTCACTTTCCTTCAAAGGTGAAACATAGCTCACATCATGTGCTTCATCTTCTTTACATGGATTTGTGTGGCCCGATGCGTGTGCAGACGATTAATGGCAAATGCTACATCTTGGTAATTGTAGATGACTACTCAAGATGGACTTGGGTTTATTTTCTTTGAAGTAAAGATCAAGCTCCATAGATGATCATAACCTTTCTTACGAAAATTCAAGTTCAGCTCTGGAACACGGTCCGACAAATCCGAACAGACAAAGGAACTGAATTTGTGAATCAAACTCTTCGTGCATATTATAAGAAAGTGGGAATTGAGCATCAAACATCAATTGCACAAACACCGGAACAAAACGAAGTTTTTGAAAGATGAAACCGTACGTTAGTGGAAGCTGCAAGAACGATGTTAATAAATGCAAAACTTCCAGATTACTTGTGGGCTGAAGTCATGTCAACTGCATGCTACACGCAAAATGGTTCAATGATTACCAAACGCCATAACAAAACACCTTATGAGCTTATCCACAACCGTAAACCGAATCTTAAACACTTTCATGTATTTGGATCCCTTTGTTATCCGAATAATGATCGTGATGACTTTGGTAAGCTCAAAGCCAAAGCTGACATTGGAGTCTTTGTTGGATATTGTGAAAACTCTAAGGGTTTCCGGATCTTGAACCGTCGTACAAGGGAGATTATGAAAACGATTCATACGAATTTCGATGAGCTTACAGAAATGGATTCTGAGCATAACAGCTTGGAACCCGGACATAACCGTTTAAACTTCCCTCAAACCCAGGTATGTAGCCACTTAATTTTTAATTAAAAGTTAATAATTAGTTTTTAATAATTAGTTTTTAATTTTTAATTATTTTTGCAGTTAATAATTAGCTTGTGTTAGTTTTTAATTTTAAGCTTCTTAATTTTTAATTAAAAGTTAATAATTAGTTTTTAATTTTTGCCGGGGAGGGCTTGTAGCGAGTTTTCGTATTCCGTCTCGTATCGCGTGCATTTGAAGATCATTCCCCGAGTGAAGTTACGTGCGATTTTTGTATATATATCTTTTTAAAAATCCAAAAAACATTTAAAAACCTAAACATTCTTCCTAGAGTGTTTACAAAAACCATAAAAATTAAAAAAAACCAACAAAAGAAATGAACGTTAATTGTTATGGGCTCACCTTGAATGTACAACCTATACACGGGTATAAGGAAAGTCTTGACATTAAATTGCAGACTGAAGAACGATCCACTCTTCGTTCCCGGCTCCAGCGTACTTTTGAGAGCTCACCAGATTGACTGATGAAGGTTACAAAAAGATTGTGTTTTCAAAATTTCCTTAAAACCCAAAAATATTCTTCTTTTATCCTCTCAATTGATAATTCTTTCTTCTTAATCCTCTATATGTTTAATTCTCATGGATACGATCGATTATCGTCATTGTTTTCATTGTAAAGGCCGTATGGAGGAGAAACAGAAAGCATTGGTGTCTTAATCCAGAATGTGTATGTGGGCGATGTGGACAACCCGGTTCTAAAAATCTTGCTATTGGTGCGACTTAGCCGACAAACAAACTCGATGACTCTAAAGTTTTTTTCGACCATCCGCCACAACCCGAGATATGTTCTTATCGTCGTTGCCTTCATTGCCAAAGCATTATGGAAGAGAAACAATTTCGGTGTTTGAAATGTATTTGCGTCGGAAATAATTGCCGGAATGGATTTTGTGATGTATGCAATAATTTTATCAATCCAAATCCAAATCTTGCTCGTCTTTATGCACGGCTAGAACAAAAGAGTGCTCTAATTGAAGAACCCTCGATTCTACTCCTCTCCGGTGAGGGAGATGGAATATGTTTCTGAACCGAGAGGTGAATCCCGTTCAAGAATCTGAGCCTATCACTAAAACGGTGGAAATAGCTAACTCTTATCGGATAATTCTTCGATGTAGCTCTGTGCATATGGTGCGCAGGACCCGAATATGGTTGGAATTGTCGGTTGTAGCAATGGAAAACTGGGAACCGAGTTTCACCACAATCGACTATGAGCCAACCAATTTCCCTAACCAACCTTATACCATGAGCGATTCATACTCTTGTGAGTACTGTGGTGGTCCTCACCAAGGTTTTCAATGTCAAGTTCAAATTAACAATTCAACCTTTGGTTATGAACCTTACCCGTATTCGTCACAACAATCATACTGTTGTGAGTATTGTGGAGGTCCCAAGCACGTTAATCCGATTGTCGGATACGGGGACCGAATGTTTACGAACAAGTTTCTTGTAACAATTACGACTATCCTTATAACCCACCTCCACAATACCAAGAAGTTCAACCACTACCTTCTCCATGTTCTGCAGAATTTAATCAAAAAGTTCAAGAGATCATGATTGATCTTAAGAGTCTTCTTGAAAAACTTTCCCACGGAAAAGAAGATCCACCTCAGCTGACCTATCGTGAATTATTAGCTGAAGAGGCCGCGAAAGTGATCCACAATCGATCAACTACCTATTATTACGATTCTGATTCGGATGACAATTATACTCCTTCGAGTGGCAATCCCACTCCCATTTCTGAGCCTTTAATCTCCGACCCTTCCCTTTTTCTCACGCCGGTTGAGAGAAGTGACGTCGTTTTGGAAGAGGTCGATGATTCTATTTCTACAGACATCGTTGAACCCGTTGATTCTCTCATAATGGGGGATGAGCATCTTAGTACTATTCCGGAAACGGAAGCGGCTAATGTAGAAATCCTTATCCCAAGCCCAAGAGAGTCCGAGTTTGGGGTTGTTGTTGATATTTGTGATGAGCCTTCTCTTGATATTTCTAACGATCATGATGAGATGTTCTCCGATTCCGATGATGATTCTTATGGAGACATCGATTTCGTCGATGATTTACCGTCTGAGCCCGTCATTATTGAAGAAGAAAACGATTTTGAGCCAGAAGAGGAAGAGATTGAGCCCGATAATATTGAGATCGAGGATGAAGCACTACGTCAAACATTGTCGAATGTTTATCTTCTCATTTCTAAGATTGAAGCCTTAAACGATAATTCGAGTTCGCATCCTATCTTCGTTAAAGATAGTGATTTCTCTCCCGAGCTTGAGACCTTCCGATTTGATGAAGAGATTAGTGGCAATCCACTATTGATGATGTTTATCCTCCGATTCTTGAGCGATTCTACTTCGAGGTTGATATGAGTAAAGTTTTGAACGAGATTTCTGATACTCCAACGAATGATCCGATCATTGAGGATGCGATTGATGATGATACCAATACCACCGGTATTGAGGGTGCTGTGCATGACCCCGATGGGGATATGGTTGATCTCGATGGTTCTCTTGACTCCCTTCTTTGATGAGTCCACCATCACGTATCCCGTTGAGCCCGCATGTGAGGACAAGATTTTTAAACCTGGGATATACATTGATGAGCCTTTTGTTAAAATCATTTCTGGAGAAAAGGATCCTCCGATGGATGCCTTCATTTGTGAGCCTAAACATCTTATCTCTTACCATGAGCTCCCGTCTTTCTTGGAGTTTTCTCACTTTGATCCGTCATCCTTTGGGTCCACCGCAAAACCACCGGATGATGGATCCTTCTTACATCATATGCCTTATCCACCCATTTTCTTTCCCACCCAACCCACCCGGTTCATTCTTTTCGAATGAGGACACCGTTTTGACCCTGGTATTCTACCACTTTCTTCCCCAAGGACAAATGAATTCGGGGACGAGTCAGGCTAGCGACTCGTTTAAGAAAAACAGTAGCGCTTCGTGGGATGCAACCCATGCTTATCCATCTATCTTCTTTATATTTTCTTCTAATAAGTGACGTGAAGGGGTTAGCCTATTCGATTTCTCGTGTTTGGTTGTTTGTGATGTTGTGTTTAGGATGTTCCCGATATGAAGACTCTCGTGCTCGAAGTTTGTCATTTTCTCCACTCGAGTCTCATGATCGATGCTGATGGAAATCCGATATCCTAATCTTATCGACTAACGTTTATCTTTGAGCATAATTAATAAACGGCTTTTAGATTTTCGTGATACCCTTGTTTTAAACATTGAGGACAATGTTTCATTCTAGTCTGGGGTAGGGTAATCTTCGATTTGATTTGACCGCACTTGTTTATTTCTGTTGTGTTTCTCTCGTAACCCCGTTTTTCCTTAGAAAATGAAAAATTGTGCAAAAATGAGAAAATTTAAAAATTTTTTTAAGCTTTTGTTGAGTCTTTTTGATTGAAAAGTTTGCTAGTCTCTTAGATTAGAAGCTATAAAATGCGAATTCTAGCTCACAAGGCCAAGATTTTGCAAGTTTCCCTGAGTGACTTTAAATATGCATACCTTGATTTCATTAGACGAAACATTTGCTAAGTTAATATATGTTTTGACACCTTGATTGACTTTCTGCTGGTGAGAGTAGGAATAGAATTCTGACTTGACGGGCGTGTTGAGCCCTAGCTTGTTCCCTTAACCATAGATAATCTAAAAATTATCGGCTAAGCATCTGCGGATCTCATTATTTGGGATTTTAAATTTGCAGAGATCGCGAAATGATAGAGTTACTTATGAGTTTAGATGCTAAGCGTGGAGTAGTTGGTTCTCTTTAGAGCCCATCGAAGGTACTTATGGCTTTTGTTCCCACAAAATTGTTTCACCCCATATCTGTCTAAATAATTAGAGATGTCGAGTTTTTGGCGATAGTTAGTTCTTTATCTTCTTAAAAGAATCTTTGTTTTAAAAATTGGGTACACATCAAGGATCCGTAATAAATAAGTGAGTAATCAGTAATAAGTGATATGTGAAATAAGTAAAGTTGTGAGCTCGGTGATTATTCGAGATCGGACCCTTGGATCTTTAGCCGGGATTGAGTGAGGTCTTAGCCTAGCAGTAGGGATCCTCATTTCATGAAGCCTATAGTCTTGGAATTACCCCGTGAAGCTCCGTGGTTCACGACCTATATAAGTAAAGGTATAAGTGCAATATAAAAAAAAAAAAAAAAAAAATGAAAAAAATGAAAAAGTCAAAAGTTAGTAATAAAAATTCCTTGATGTGGACCTCATTTTTACGACAATGGTTCTTGAGAGAAGACGGATAACTAATTATCGACTTAGCTTTGTATCTTTATCGGAATAAAAGTTATCGAAACGAGAATTTGAAGAAATTCATTTCTCACAAAAATAAAAAAGTCTAGAGGAAATAGGAAAATGGGAGCAAAAGGTAATTACACAAGTAACTTCCATGGGTAGTGTTAGCATCTAGAGTCGTATGTAACAATGATTTCGATTTTACGCTTAGTTTGGGACTTGTGAAAAATCAGGGACGATGTATTCTATCCGTATGGTCACTTCACGCTGTGTTGTGTTTTCTACTCCGTGATCCTAACGTGTCGTTTGAAAAATGTTTGAGTTATTGATCGACATGAAAGTTCAACAAACTGTCATTCATAATCGGAATGTGCTTAATCGTAATATCTATACATGTGAAATTAAAAGGTAAACGGGGCGTTTTTAGAATTAAGGGTTCTTAATCTCTTTTGAGGAAAGGTTTAGTAGAAAGAGATTGAAATCCTTGGTTTTAGAAGCGTGAGTTGATTGCATTGCGTGAGGACACGGCAATGGTTTCGTCTGGGGTATTTTGGTATGTGCTAAAACACATACCTTTTCATTATCAAAATAGACCCAAAATAACCAAGAAAGAGCCGTTTATTGCTAATATTTGTGGTTTTCTTGAGTTTGTGCTTGTGCAGGTACGGATATGTAAAAACACACAAAAAGGAACCAAATCGGAAGAAAACCGAGCACGAGAGAAAGAAGAGTGTAAAAGCTGAGGCTGAGAAAGGAATTTGCAAGATTGGATCATCATTTTCTCAAAATGTCAAGTTTAGTCCCTGAAGATTCAGAATTGTCATGTTTGGTCCCTTGGAGTTTCAAAATTTATAAATTCAGTCCTTGGAGTATTGGAGATGTACAAGACTGGTCCTTGGTTTACTTTTCAGAAACTACAAGAATGGTCCCTTGAAAATCATATTTTACACATTTGGTCCTTAATAGCATAAATTGAGTACAAATAAAATACCTTTGGCCCAAATTATCAAAAGTCCAACCCATCTACCCAAACAAACAACCTGTTACCCGGTTTCCAATACTCAACCCGTTCCCACTTGGACCCGGTCAACTCACACCTTAAACCCGGTCAAAAGCTATCAAAATATATTAAATAAACACAAACTCACGCGCCAAAATAATCCCCAAACTTTCCCAGGTTCTAAGAACCCTAAAACACCCTTGCAATCAATTGAGCAAATCCACTCTCATTAAGGGTATAACTGTCCTTTTATCTGACACACCTGACACACGGATGCCACGCTGGCAATCCGTCAGTGTGTGTCATTCTTCAAAACCTCGTCACCGATTGGTGCACGAGATGTGGCATATTGATCCAAGGGATGAGATTGATGGATGAAATGAAGTGAATGATCCAAGGGACAGAAACGTTCAAAAGTAATACATATTTGCCTTTCCAGAACCTTCTGAAGACCTCAAGACCAGCTATAAAGACTCTTTCATTTCACATTGTTGTATCAAGTAGTTTTGTAGTGAGATAAAGTAGTGTAGAAGTAGCATTAGGAGTAGAATATAAGTAGTTTAATTTCAGTTTTTAAATCATTTTAATGTTTTCATTTAAATTCTGTAATTGAATCATTTTGTACTCAAATTTCATTAATGAAGTAATTTTCAATCTCTGGTTTTCATTTTAAATTCAGTTGTTAATGAAATAACTCACAAGCTCTTATCAGTTTATTTAGAGTTTATCTAAGTATACTTAGATCCTGCTCATTTTTATTCAATTTTCTCTTTGGTCATAATTAAGATAATGATGCAAGAGTTGGTAACCAAACTTCGGATTCGTATGGTGATGAATATGGGATGAAGTTGATTTTCAGTAGGATTTGGGTTTGATATCAGATTTAGATAGTGGTTACATTGATTCTCAGTTTTGCATACCATTGACAGGTCCAATTGTAAGTCCAGTTTCATCTCCAGATCTATATCAGTAGTGTAGCATTTATCATTGTTGCTTATTATGATTAGCATAGTCTAGTTCATTGATTTTCAGTTTATTAGATTAGTTATGTTTCTGTAAAAGTTTATCTGTTGTTATCTGTTCAGCAGCTGCTCAACTTTTCATTTCTGTCATAACTGCATATGCGATAATAGTAATCTGATAGTTATAGTTTAGATATATGCTCCAGTTAGCTTACACTTAATCCCTTACACTTGTTATAGTTTGATTCATGGTTTGGATTTGAATTCAGAAGTTTGAATCTGTTCATTAATTCAGTTTAGGTGTGTTTGGTATAAGGTGTAAATCAAAGTTAAGGTTAAGTTTTATTGTTAAGTTTAGTCAAGTTAGTTATATTAAGTTTTATTAAGTTCATTTCAGTCTCAATTTTGCATAGCTAATAACTAAAAGTCAAAATTTATATATAAACTGTTATTGTGTTAAAATCTGTTAGACTTAGGAGTTCATTGGCTGCATTTAAGTTAGGATATAAGTACTCTATCTTAAGGTAGTCTCATTTCTTCATTAAACATCAGTTTCAATCCGATTTAGTAGCTTAGAATCTCAAATTAGTCAAGCATCTCATCTGTTCTTTAAAGTCAAATGGAGTCAAAAGTCAGTTTTTCTCAACATTTGTAGATAATGCACAAGGTTCATTCCAAGTAACTAGGGTCTGAGATTTGGCACATTAGGAGTAGGCTAGGTGGTTTTTAAGACCACTTATCTGGTTTTCTCATTTGCTTATTGGATAAGTAGTTAAATAAGCTCAAACTAGCTTCCTTGCTTATATGTTCTGTTTCAACAGCAACCTGTCCATTTATACCATTTTATCTTGCTCAATATCTTTTTCATTACTAGTCATCATTAGCTGAAATTTCGGAAGAATGTTCTCTGGTTGGTGGTCTTGAGATCCACATTTTAGGTTTTCTCTTTAGCTGATAGAATAAGCTAGTGTTACTGCTTAAACAGTAGGGCTAGAACATTGTTTAGCTTTTAGAACAGTTAGCTTAAAGCACTTGGTAGATTGCTAAATAGGGTTTAGGAGTAGGTTCTGTAAGTTGCCTTAGATTCATTTTAGCATACTTCAGCTTATGTTTTCAGTTGGCTCACTCTAGTGCTTAATAGCTTATTTTCAAGTGTTTTTTCCCCATCAGTTTACACTACAGCTCTATATTCTCCTCCATAGGCCCTTGTTTTTATATTTTTATTAGTTTTAGAATAATATTTTAGAATTTCCCTGAAGTTTTCATAATTTTTTGTCACTGTTTAGTATTTTTCTTATATAAAAATAGTTTTTAATCATTTTAAAATAGCTTTTATTGCAAATAATTGAGAAAAAGTTCCAAAAAATAATTTTTCAATTTTAATAGTTTGAGATAAATATAAGAAGCATAAAAAATATTTTTCCTTATTTTTCTCCTTTTATTTGGTATTTTTCACTATTTAAATTAGATTAAAATAGATTTAAATTCATAGAAAATAGGAAATTAATCAGAAAATTACAAAAATAGTTTTGAAAAGTCTTTTATGATATTTTAGATTTTTAGAAAGTAGTTTCATATTTTTCCCTCTCTTTTTCATAATTTCTAGTTAATTAGTTTTATTTTTAAAAGTTAATAATTAGTTTTTAATTTTAATAAAATCAAGAAAAATCCTAAAAAAATAGTTTTAATTCATTTATAGTTTTCTCATATCATTTTTAGAGTAAAAGTAATTTTAGGTTATTTTTAGGAGTTAGATTAGTCGTACTTGCTTTTTATTCGCGTTTCGTGTTAATTCCGTATTTGCGTTTTTATATAGATTTGCGTAGTTTGCCTTAATTCTTAGGATTTCCCATAGATTTTAGTTCCCTTATGCTTTCCTTATCCCGTAGTTTAGAATATATCATATTATCCCCTTTTCTCATTCAAATCCCGATTTTTGAGACGTGAGTTGGAAATTCCATTCAACCCTCGTTCGGAATGATCTCGGTGCTCAAACCTAACACGTTTGAGTTACCCGTATACTACACTTTATTATTGGTCGTGTAGAGCCGTTTTAAGCTTCTTACGGCTAGTCATTCACAAGTGGCTAGCTTGTGTGAGTCAAGCTTGACGTTGCTTCGACAACTGCAAATCAAATTTTTGCAGTTAATAATTAGTTTTTAATTTTTGCCGGAATACATACCTAAACTACGGAATACGTCAAGCTTGACTCACACAAGCTAGCCACTTGTGAATGACTAGCCGTAAGAAGCTTAAAACGGCTCAGACACTGACCAATAATAAGAAGTGTAGTATACGGGTAACTCAAACGTGTTAGGTTTGAGCACCGAGATCATTCCGAACGAGGGTTGAATGGAATTTCCAACTCACGTCTCAAAAATCGGGATTTGAATGAGAAAAGGGGATAATATGATATATTCTAAACTACGGGATAAGGAAAGCATAAGGGAACTAAAATCTATGGGAAATCCTAAGAATTAAGGCAAACTACGCAAAATCTATATAAAAAGCAAATACTGAATTAACACGAAACGCGAATAAAAAGCAAGTACGACTAATCTAACTCCTAAAAATAACCTAAAATTACTTTTACTCTAAAAATGATATGAGAAAACTATAAATGAATTAAAACTATTTTTTTTTAGGATTTTTCTTGATTTTATTAAAATTAAAAACTAATTATTAACTTTTAAAAATAAAACTAATTAACTAGAAATTATGAAAGATAGAGGGAAAAATATGAAACTACTTTCTAAAAATCTAAAATATCATAAGAGACTTTTCAAAACTATTTTTGTATTTTTTTGATTAATTTCCTATTTTCTATGAATTTAAATCTATTTTAATCTAATTTAAATAGTGAAAAATACAAAATAAAAGGAGAAAAATAAGGAAAATATTTTTATGCTTTTATATTTATCTTAAACTATTAAAATTGAAAAATTAATTTTTGGAACTTTTTCTCAATTATTTGCAATAAAAGCTATTTTAAATGATTAAAACTGTTTTATATAAGAAAAATACTAAACAGGACCAAAATTATGAAAACTTCAGGGAAATTCTAAAATATTATTCTAAAGCTAATAAAATATAAAAAACAAGGGCCTATGTAGGAGAATATGGAGCTGTAGTGTAAACTGATGGGGAAAAAAACTTGAAAATAAGCTATTAAGCACTAGAGTGAATAGCCAATCTGAAAACATAAGCTAAAGTATGCTAAAATGAATCTAAGGCAACTTACAGAACCTACTCCTAAACCCTATTAAGCAATCTACCAAGTGCTTTAAGCTAACTGTTCTAAAAGCTAAACAATGTTCTAGCCCTACTGTTTAAGCAGTAGCACTAGCTTATTCTATCAGCTAAAGAGAAAACCTAAAATGTGGATCTCAAGACCACCAACCAGAGAACATTCTTCCAAAATTTCAGCTAATGATGACTAGTAATGAAAAAGATATTGAGCAAGATAAAATGGTATAAATGGACAGGTTGCTGTTGAAACAGAACAGATAAGCAAGGAAGCTAGTTTGAGCTTATTTAACTACTTATCCAATAAGCAAATGAGAAAACCAGATAAGTGGTCTTAAAAACCACCTAGCCTACTCCTAATGTGCCAAATCTCAGACCCTAGTTACTTGGAATGAACCTTGTGCATTATCTACAAATGTTGAGAAAAACTGACTTTTGACTCCATTTGACTTTAAAGAACAGATGAGATGCTTGACTAATTTGAGATTCTAAGCTACTAAATCGGATTGAAACTGATGTTTAATGAAGAAATGAGACTACCTTAAGATAGAGTGAAGTACTTATATCCAACTTAAATGCAATGAACTCCTAAGTCTAACGGATTGAACACAATAACAGTTTATATATAAATTTTGACTTTTAGTTATTAGCTATGCAAAATTGAGACTGAAATGAACTTAAACAACTAATATAACTAACTTGACTAAACTTAACAATAAAACTTAACCTTAACTGTGATTTACACCTTATACCAAACACACCTAAACTGAATTAATGACGATTCAAACTCAATTCAAATCCAAACCATGAATCAAACTATAACAAGTGTAAGGGATTAAGTGTAAACTAACTGGAGCATATATCTAAACTATAACTATCGGTACTATTAAGCTGCTTTATATGCAGTATATGACGAAAATGAAAAGTTGACTGCAACAACGTATAACGGTATAAACTTTTACTGCGAAACATAACTAATCTAATAAACTGAAAATCAATGAACTAGACTATGCTAATCATAATAAGCAACAATGATAAATGCTGTTAACTACATATAGATGCGAGAATGGACTTACAATTGGACCTGTCAATGGTATGCAAAACTGAGAATCAATGTAACCACTATCTGAATCTGATATCAAACCCAAATCCTACTGAAAATCAACATCATCCCATATTCATCACCATACAGCAATCCAGAGTTTGGTTACCAACTACTGCATCATTATCTTAATTATGACAAAGAGAAAAGTAAAATGAGCAGGATCTAAGTATACTTAGATAAACTCTAAATAAACTGATAAGAGCTTGTGAGTTATTTCATTAACAACTGAATTTAAAATGAAAACCAGAGATTGAAAATTACTTCATTAATGAAATTTGAGTACAAAATGATTCAATTACAGAATTTAAATGAAAACATTAAAATGATTTAAAAACTGAAATTAAACTACTTATATTCTACTCAATGCTACTTACACTACACGCTATCTCACTACAAAACTACTTTTACAACAATGTGAAATGAAAATGTTTATAGTGGTCTTGAGGTCTTCAAAAAGGCAAATATGTGTTACTTTTGAACGTTTCTGTCCCTTGGATCATTCACTTCATTTCATCCATCAATCTCATCCCTTGGATCAATATGCCACATCTCGTCTGCACCAATCGGGAGGAGGGTTTATGACACAGGATTGCCCGGCGTCATCGTGTGTCGTGTGTCAAATAAAAGGACGGTTATACCCTTAATGAGAGTGGATTTGCTCAATTGATGTTGCAGTGTTTTAGGGTCTAGAACCGTTTGGAAAGTTTGGGGATTATTTTGGATGCGAGTTGTGTTTATTTAATATATTTTGATAGCTTTTGACGGGTTTAAGGTGTGAGTGATCGGGTCCAAGTGGAACGGGTGGTATTGGAAACGGGTAACGGTTGTTTGTTTGGGTAGATGGGTTGGACTTTTGATAATTTGGGCCAAAGGTATTTTATTTGTACTCAATTTATGCTATTAAGGACCAAATGTGTAAAATATGATTTTCAAGGGACCATTCTTGTAGTTTCTGAAAAGTAAACCAAGGACCAGTCTTGTACATCTCCAATACTCCAAGGACTGAATTTATAAATTTTGAAACTCCAAGGGACCAAACATGACAATTCTGAATCTTCAGGGACTAAACTTGACATTTTGAGAAAATGATGATCCAATCTTGCAAATTCCTTTCTCAGCCCAACACTCTTCTTCTCTCGCTCGGTTTCTTCCGATTTGGTTCTGTGTGTTTTTCATTCCATGCACAAGCACAAACTCAAGAAAACCACAAATATTAGCAATAAACGGCTCTTTCTTGGTTATTTTGGGTCTATTTTGATAATGAAAAGGTATGTGTTTTAGCACATACCAAACCCCATCATCAGCTGCACCTAGTTTACAACTAACTCGACGTCAAATGGAACAACTATTTGTTCCTCTGTTTAGTGATGACATTGATGAACGTGCTCCAGATGTATCAAATGTTTCCGCTGCTCAACCTGATCATAATCCAATACCTGATACACCTGCTACAACAACTACTTTTGAGGAAGCACCACCAGTTGATTCTACAACAACAGTCGAACAAACCGCATCCAATGACGCTGAACGAGATGATGATCTTCTGAACAATGAAGTACCCCCACCTGCAGATTATGATCCAAATGCGTTCTTCAATCCGTTTGCTAATGAAACTGCCACACCTGATGTTGCAAAATCATCCACAAGCCATTTGAATCCTCGTAATCTGCAGAATGTATATCAACATCAACCCTCCACACATCGTTGGACTAAAGACCATCCTCTAGTGAACATTATTGGAAATATGAATCAACCAGTCGTAACTAGACAACGACTTCAGATTGACGGTGAATATTGCATTTATGCACTTACCGTCTGCCAAGCTGAACCCAAAAACATTAAGGATGCCATGACATATGACAACTGGATTGAATCCATGCAATAAGAACTCAATCAATTTAAACGTCTTGAAGTATGGGAATTGGTTGAAAAACCAACTGGAGTCTATGTTATTGGTCTCAAATGGATTTGGAAAAACAAGCTGGATGCTGAAGGAACGGTTATCCGAAATAAGTCACGTCTGGTGGCTAAGGGTTATAGATAGGAAGAAGGGATTGATTACGAGGAATTATTCGCACCGGTTGCTAGACTTGAGGCTGTTCGGATCTTTCTAGCATTCGCGGCTCACATGAACATCACAGTCTTTCAGATGGACGTCAAAACTGCTTTTCTCAATGGAAAACTGAAAGAAACGGTCTATGTTAGCCAGCCAGAAGGATTCGTTGATCCAGAGTTCCCTAATCACGTCTACAAACTGAACAAGGCTCTCTACGGTCTCGAACAAGCCCCTCAGGCGTGGTATGATAAGTTGTCATCCTTTCTTATCGCTAATAATTTCGTCAAAGGATCGGTCGACCCTACACTATTCATACAATATCACGGGGCATACATTTTAATCGTTCAAATTTATTTGGATGACATAATTTTTGGGTCAACACATCTAAATTACTCAAACATTTTTTCAAAACTTATGAAAAAACTTTTTGAAATGTCCATGATGGGTGAACTTACGTTCTTTCTAGGACTGCAAGTTCATCAATCACCCCGTGGTATTTTCTTGAGTCAGTCCAAATATGCCCTTGAAATTTTAAACAAAAATGGAATGCAAAACTGTGATACCTATGCCACATCAATGGCACATACCAAGAAACTGGACGCTGATTTGCATGGGAAATTGGTTGACCCTACCAAATACCAAAGTATCATTGGGTCTCTCATGTATCTAACAGCCAGTAGACCTGATATTGTCTTTGCTGTATATCTTTGCTCCCGTTATCAGTCGCGACCAACTGAAACTCACCTCTCTGAGGCTAAAAGAATCCTTCGATACATAAAGGTAACCATTAACTTGGGGATCTGGTATCCGAAGGATTCTGGTTTTAAACTAATAGCTTTTTCAGACTCTGATCAAGCAGGTTGCTTAGATTCTCGGAAAAGTACTTTAGGAGCTTTACAATTTCATAGTGATAAACTGGTATCATGGCAATCGAAGAAGCAGGATAGTACATCGCTGTCCTCAACCAAAGCAGAATATGTAGCCATGTCCGTGTGTTGTGCTCAAGTCATTTGGATGCGAACACAACTCAAAGATTATGGTTACGTATTTGACAGAATTCCGATGTACTGCGACAATCAAAGTGCTATTGCGATCTCATGCAACTCTGTTCAACATTCGAAATCAAAACACATCGATCTTCGATATCATTTCATCAAGGAGCATGTGGAAAAGGGTACCGGTGAATTATACTTTGTGGGTACTGAATACCAACTGGCAGATCTTCTCACCAAAGCCTTAGCTCCTGCTAGGTTTACTGAGTTGGTCCACCGGATTGGTATGCGGTGTTTGACTACAGAAGAACTGGACCAACTTTTAAAACAATCTTAAAACCAGTCAAACACCAAAACCTCTTTTGTAAATATTTTTCAAAAACAAAATACAAAAATATAAAATTTACAAAATTAAAAAATATTCTCCTATCTAAATTTCTTTCAACATGGCAAGTACAAATCTTCCGTCAACACTTTTCTCTTTCAAAATTCAGTATTTTTTTCGATCAAGTGTTGAGGGGGAGAAAGTAAATATTTTCTGTTTCATAAAACCTTGTACTTGCATGTTACCTTATTCCGGTTGTTTCTTTGATTATGGTGGTCATATTTCTGGTTCATTGACACTCCCCGGACTCAAATTTGTAAAATTTCATTATTTCTTAAGTCAAGGGGGAGTGTCATCAAGTTTCTTTCCAAATATCATGCTTAACGTAACCAAAATGGAAGTTAAGGGCTAAGGATGAAAATGGTTGAGGTGGAGGGACTTAAGTTGTCAAAAGCTTAAAACTATTTTTACTTACCCTCCCACCTAAATTTCACTTTTCACAAAACATTTATTATCTCATCTACCCTAATCCACGCACCAAATTCAATCTTCAAATCCATGCTTTAATCTCCTGATTTGTAAGTGGTTTTATGATCTTCATGTGTTTACAAACATAGGTTTTTAATTTTGTAAACATCCAACGGTTGGATTTTGTGTATGGGATGATTTTGTGTTCTACGCGTATGCGTATGAACACAAAATCATCATTGAGTGTTTATGATGGTAATTTTGGTGTCAAAATGCTTAAAATGATGTGTTATAAACATTTCCAACATAAAATTCCACCTAGATAACGTTTTAATCATGTTTTAAGAATTAGGGTTTATGTGTGGATTTAGGGCTTTTCATATGAGAGTGTTTCTGGATTATTAGTTGTTCATATGTTGCTTTATACATGTTTAATTGACCAAAACCATACTTAAATCATGCCCAGAAACAAGAAATTTTGAGAAATTAAGATTTAGGGTTTATACTCGTATGAATTGGGTAATATTGATTCATAAGGCTATTGATGTTAAAACTTGTTTAAAACAACTCATTTGGCTTCTAAGGTATCCCAGAAAACATTTGGAGCAAATCCTATTGCTAAATTCCTTATTCGTAAAATTTGAATGTCTAGGGTTTAAACTTACGCATAAGAGTAACCTACGCGTAACAGTTTAGGACCATGAGTTCAAGTGCAAATTGAAAGGGATTAAATAAATATGTTAATGATGATGTTATGACAAATTTATTTCAGGTTTTATGCTTGCATAATTCAGAATCAAGGTTAACTGCATATCTACGCATAAGGATCACTTTACGCATAATATGTTATTCGTAAGAGAAATCTTACGCGTAACCTTTACGCTTAAGGTTCTACAAAGGGGACTACGCGTATCCTGTGAAGGATATGCGTAAACTTGAGTCTTACGCATAAGGTTCACTCTTACGAGTAACCTTACGCATAAGCTCTAACATATGCTTACGCATAAGCTTATTGCTAAGTTCTTTTCTTACGCGTAATATTTCTTACGCATAAGAGGAGTTCCTACGCATAAGCTTATGCTTACGCGTATGGCCAACTGTTTACGCATAAGCTTGCAACTTCTACACTTAAGCCTTGTTTTAACCTTAACCATGAATTGTTACGCGTACATACTTGTAAATAAATAAATCATAACGTCACAAAACCATAATGTCACTAATAAGCTATAATGGTTTATATGTTGTGTAAATGAGTGAAAAAAAAATTGGACTTTACAATTCAAAACTAATAAACTCACGAAACTTATCACGACTAATTTGGACTATTGGACATACAAGTGACGTTGGACTCGTAACATTCATCAACATAATATATTCAATAATTGGACAATAAAATCAACTTTTGACTAACGTAATGTCTTTCGATATGTTGGTTCTTTTGGCTCAATATCTTTCAGATCACAATATGGACGTCCAAATGGAAAAATTTGATGCACCAAATGTTCTCACGATGGAAAACAGTTACACAATGAAGATTGGGAAGAACAATCTCAGAGTCAATTTTGATAACTTCACGTGTTCTGAGTCTTCTTGTCAAATTGCTGTGGATATTCTGAAGACTCATTCTTACAAGAATATGCTCACTAATTCTGCAACTGTGCCGGTGATTTATGTTCACCAATTCTGGCATACCATGCAGAAGGTCAAAGGTCAAGATGTTGTGACAGTAACACTCAATGATGAACAAGTCACCATCACTCCAACTGACTTAAGGGGCTATTCTTCTTCTTCCAAACATCCAGCCTGCTGAATATGTTGCTTCTCCTTCGGAAGAAGTCACTCATCAGTTGATCTTAAGAACATCCCCCATCCATGGAGAACCCTCTACATCATGATTGCCAAATCAGTTTCTGGACGTGACAGTGGTTTTGAGCATCCGAAGCTCATGGAACTACAAATATTTTGGGGCATGATCAACATGAAACACATCGAATTTGCAGCTCTGATCTAGGACGACATGATGTCTTATCTTAAAAAGCCGGGCACCAAGATCCCTTATATCAGATACACAAAACTGTTGATCCAAAGGATTCTAGGGAATAATCAAGATATTCCCTTGAGACTTGATGAACCTAACCATCACTCCATGTTGCTTGAGCCCACACTCAATGTTGTCAGATTTAAGGACTCAACAACGAAGAAACAAAGTGCGGTATTACCAGATTGCCTTCTTACTGCTGCTATCAAGGGACTTCAATCGTACAAACGATATCTGGAAGCAGTTGAATCAGGCAAAGTGGGGTTCATAGATGAAAAGTCTTCTGGTACACCTGTTAGGAAGACCAGGAGAGGCAGTGCTGGAAGTATTGCGAGCACTGAGAGTACGAGAAAGTATCCAAAGAGGACTCACACACTCAAAAAGAGAGTTACATTAAAGGAGGCCATCCCTATTCCCAAACCAGAACCAAAACTAATGGACGAGGACTCGGAGGACACTGAAATAGATGAAGAGGTTATCTACTCAGAATCTGTAACAGATGATACACTAACAGTTGCAAAACCTCTCAGTCCCAAGTCTGATAAAGGGAAAACTCCAGTGCAAGAGCAGGAAGAAGAGAGCTCAGATGAAGAGCCACTGGATGAAGACAAAGACTACAGAAAGAAGTTGAAGAATCTCAAACTTCAACATGTTGCTAAGGAGTTCAACCTGCAACAAACTTGTGGCCCTGGAGGGTCAAGTGGTGGTGCACTAACCACACCAGTTTCCGATGCGGTTAATCAACCCGATAAAGGAACTAGTACCACCACCCACGAATCAGAACAAAAGAAACTCGAGGATAAGATCATTTTTGACTTTGAGGAACCAGACAAGAAGAACAAGAAGACTGAGAAAATTTCTGATGAAGATGTTGAGGCTGCAGCTAAAGAAAAAGCAGAGGAAGAAGCTCAAGCTCAAGCAGATGAAGAAGCTAGGGTTAAGGCTGCAGAAAAGGCTAAAGCCGAAAAGGAAGCGGGTGACTATATTCTAGATAGTCCCAAACGTAGCAAGGAACAAACTTCTGAGCCACCAAAGGACCCTGAGCCTCCTCATGTCTCATCTTCGTCAGACTCATCATCTCATTCTTCACCACCACCATCCAAAGACGCTACCACCAGATCCGCATCCTGATCAATAAAGAAACCAACTGACACTTGGGCATCACGAGCTAAAACAAAGATTGTCAAAGTTGTTAAGCAAGTAAGGAAGAAAAACGTAGTCAACAAGAAACTCAATCAACTCGCTGACAGAGTCAATCTTCTTCAAAAAGTGATAAACGAGATGTTGGGAGAACGGGAACAGATCCAGACGTTTCTCGATCGAGATATACAGGGTGAAATGAACAAAACGATTAGGGACTACTGATATGTGCAAAAACACATATCATTTCTTTATCAAATCAGACCCAAAATAACTAAGAAAGAGCCGTTTATTGCTAATATTTTCTGTTTTCTTGAGTTTATGCTTGTGCAGGTACTGATATGTCAAAACACACAAAAGATGGCCAAATCAGACAAAAACCCGAGCACGAGAGATAAAGAGTGCTAAAGCTGAGCCGGAAGGTCAGAATTGTGCATCTGTGAAGATTTCTACTCTCTGAGGATGATTTTTGAAAGAAATGATCTAGTTTAAAGAATTGTCAAAATCAGTCCCTCAACTTTGAGCATTTGGCAGAATATACCCTTAACTTTCTGAAATTGGCAAGAAAGACCCTTGGATTATTTGAAGATTGGCAAAGTTAGTCCTTGATCACATTTACAGAATTACACTTTTAGTCCCTGGAATTTCAACCTTTACACCTTTGGTCCTTAGATTACCAATTGGTTACAAGCATAATCCAAAATCCAAGTCCATTAAACCATTTAGCCTATTTAAATCCCAAGTTAAAGCCCAACATTGGTCCAATTTATACCCGGTTTATCCAATCCCATTTACCCGGTCAATATAACCCAAACCCGTCCACCCTTATTACTAGCCAACCCGGTCAACCCTTAGTAAACCCCAGTCAAACAAATATAAAAAAAATACTTTTATCAATGCCCGCCTAATTTCCCCCCAAATCCCCAGCACTCATGAACCCTAAAATCCCAAATTCACCCCGCGCTTAAATTGGAACAATTAACTAAATTCAAGGGCAATATTGTACTTTTACTGACACATGACTGACACACGGAATGCCAGCTTGGCAATCCGTGTGTCACTCCTTTCATCTCATTGGTCAATGTAATATTTGCACACGATCCAATGGCTAAGATTGCAGGGATGAGGTGTAAAATGATCCAAGGGACTAAAATGAACGAGAGAAAGCACAAATGCAACCTTCCAGATCCTTCCAAGGCTTCAAGCTCAAGTATAAAAGCCCCTTCTGATTCACAGTTGGATCTAGGTAGAGTAGGAGTAGTGTAGATTTAATTTCTGAGTAACTTTGTATTTTTAATGTTTTAGTTTAAATTCAGTTTTTAAATTCCATTTTTTTGTACTTAACTTTTATTATCAATATAATCATTTTTACTTGAATTCTCATCTTAAATTCTGTTTTTATGATTACATCATTTGTTATAAGATGATATAAGCTTAATTTAGCTTAAAAATTCTCACTACTCAGTTCCTACTCTCATTTACATTCAGTCACTAAAAGTCAAAGAATGCAGTTATGATTAAGTTGCAGAAATGGAATTAGATTTGGGTTGAATCAGAATCAGTTTGGGTTGATATTAGGTTTAGAATGGTTATTTTGATCTCATGAGCAAGCCATTATGGCTGGACTTATGTAAGTGCATTTATCATTTGCTTTACATTGCTGTCTTTACTACTTAATCTGCATTATTATAGTTAGTGAGTTTTAGAGTTAATTTACTGTTCTATTTGCATCATTTATGTGTTTTAATCTGTTTTGAAGAAGTTATGGTTTAGAATTAGAGGTTTGTTAGTAGAAGAATTACATATCAGTCCAGTTAAATAGTGTTTGGCATAAGCTGTTACATCTGATATTTAGGTTAGAGATAGGTAGAGATCACTTATATTAGTCTTAGTTAGATTCACTTCAGTCATTTCAGTGGTCAGATAGCATCTATAATAGCTTAAAAGTCAAATTCAGTTTTATGGTTTAATAGGATTAATAACAATAGGATTTAAGTTGCACAAGCTTGAACATAGGAGTAGGATTAATACAGATAGCTTAATTTGGTCATATTTCGTCTTAAAACATCATATACAATCTGTTTGGAAAGATCAATCTTTCAAAAGTCAAATTTCCAAATCTGTTTTAAATAGTCAAAAAGTGAAAATTGTGGTTTTTACAAAACTTTGTGGATTTTTCAATGATTCATTTTTTATCCAAATTAGTTGAAATTGTGGGATAAGTAACTTCAATTGCTCAAGTTTTCAAAACTTATTTTTGTGGAATTTTTAGAAACTCTTTTAAGCACTAAATCAGCTCTCATTTGAGCCATTTTTGCCATGTTTACACTCAGTTTAACTGAATGTGAACCTGGCCATTTGCAGCCCTTGCACAGGGTTCACTTGAGCTTGTTAGGACCTGAAAATTAGTCTAGTGGTTCATTGGTTGGTTTTCTTGAGTTCCTCATTTCTTTTTTTCAAATAAGCTCAATAGATAAGCAGTTGCATTAGCTTAAAAGTTGGTAGGAAATACTGTTTTCAATTTTAAATCATTCAATTCGTTTCATTATAGCTTACACTCTAGAAGTTTAGGATAGTTGAAATAGTCTTGTTTTAAGTATTTTTTGCAAAAATTAGGAGCTGAGATCATTTGGTGCTTAATTGTAGCTTATAGCTTATTTTTAAGTGCTTATTCAATAGCAGTTTCACTTCAGCTTCATAATCTTACACACTAGCATTAGTTTTCTTAATTTTCCTAGAATTACAATAATATTTTAGAATTTTCATGAATTTTTCATAATTTTCCAATTCTGTTTACTATTTTTCCTATTTTAAATCAGTTTTTAAGACTTTTTAAATAGCTTTTATTACAAATAAATCAGAAAAGCTTCAAAAAAATAATTTTTCATTTTTCCTAGATTAACAAAAATATAAAAAGAAAAAAAATAATTTTTCCAGATTTTTTCTAGTTTAATTTGTAATTTTTAGCATTTAAATTAGTTTAAAATAGTTTTTAATTCATAGAAAATACAAAAATTATCAGAAAAGTACATAGTTAGTTTTGAAAAATCTTTTTAGTTATTCTATAATTTTGAAAAATAGTTTCATAATTTTCCCACTTGTTTTCATAATTTTTAGTTATTTAGTTCTATTTTTAAAACTAGAAATTAGATTTTAATTCACATAAATTCAAGAAAAATCGTAAAAATTAGTTTTAAATCATAATTAAGTTTTAAATTGCATTTTTAGTTTAAAAATAATTTTAGATCATTTTTAGGACTTAGATTAGACGTAGTTGCATTTAGTTTGCGTTTTAGTTTTATTCACGTATTTAGGATTTCCCGTAGTGTAATTTCCCATTTATGCTTTCCCATTTCTCGTAGTTTAGATAAAATCAAAATCCAAAACATCGAGTATTTTAATAACGAACCTTAAACGACGTTGCCCATTCACACCTCGTTGGGACACGACTCTGATTTCCTAATCCGTATCACTTATCACTCACGGGATTCGATTCACTATCCTTTTTCCTAAAGGGATTTTAAATCATTCCTTGTGGTTATTTTTGATATCGATATTGTAAGTTTTATCCATACACACACACCCCTAAACCTAAAACAAATCAATTTTTGGCGCCGCTGCCGGGGAGGGCTTGTAGTGAGTTTTCGTATTCCGTCTCGAATCGCGTGCATTTGAAGATCCTTCCCCGAGTGAAGTTACCGTCGTTTTTGTAAATATATATTTTTCAAAAACCCAAAAACATCTAAAAACACCAAAACATTCTTCCTAGAGTGTTTACAAAACCAAAAAAATTAAAAAACCAACAAAAGAAACCCGAACATCAATTGTTACGTCGGCTCACCTTAGAAGTACAACCTATACACGGGGTAAACGGAAGTCTTGACATTAAATTGCGGACTGAAGAACGATCCACTCTTCGTTCCCGCTCCGCTGCGCGTACTTTTGAGAGCTACCGAGCACCGGTTGACGTGAAGGTTACAAAAAGATTGTTTTTCAAAAGTTTTCTAAATATAAGAACCCAAAAAGATTTTCATTTTCAAATTTTGTTTTCCTTTTATGTTTGCTTTTATCAAAAACCCAAAAATATTCTTTTTTACCCTCTGATTTGATAATTCTTTCTTTTATCCCTCTTTTATGATTAATTCTCATGGAGTCTCAAAATTTCTTTCAACCTTATTGCTTTAATTGTAGAGATTTATTAAAAGATGATTCAATTTGTGAACGTTGTTTTTGCAAAGGGTGTGGATTTTATCGCGAATCTTGTATGTGTTGCCCTTTGGAAGAACCCACCGGAGGTGTCGAGGACGTTTCCATCGATTTTGAAGAAAGATTTAATCAACGTCAAAACAACATTGAAAGCATGCTTCAAACTTTATTAAGCCACATTCAAGCTCGACAATGTGTTAATGAAGAACCCGTTCAAGTTATAGAAGACAATCACACCATTCCGGAGCTACCCGAAGAACCCACCGAGGGTTACGGAGACGATTTCTTTGAACGTCGTGTTTTTCTTAACAACGTTGAAAAATTTGAAGCCTTGTCAAAAATTTTGAAACATAAAATTGATGAACCCTCAATTCCTACTCCCTCTCCGGTGATGGAGATGGAACATATTTCTGAGCCCGAGGTGATTCCCGTTTGTACTCTCAACTCAAATTCCAAGAAGTCTAGAATCGATCCTAGTCTTTCCTGATTCACCGTTAAGAGTTGGTCGAGTTACAACAACGCGAAACTACATTATGAGCTTAAAACGATCTCTCAGAAAGAACCGGAGACCACAACGGAAGTGGTGGAAATTACTAGCTCTAAGAGCACACCACTTGTCCCACCTCCGGAATCTTCAAAAAACGATCCCTCTTTCATCTCTGAGCCTTTCATTTCTGACTCTTCCCCTTCCCTCACGCCGGTTGAGAGAAGTGACGTTCTTTTGGAAGAGGTCGATGATCATGTTGAGGTGTTCTCCGATTCCGATGATGATTCTTATGGAGACATCGATTTTATCGATGATTTATATTCTGAGCCCGTTAACATAGAAGAAGTAAATGATCTTGAGCCTAAAGATGAAGAGATTGAGCCCGATGATACTCAGATCGAGGATGAAGCATTGCGTGAAACATTGTTGAATGTCCATCTTCTCATTTCTAAGATTGAAGCCCTTAAAGATAATTCGAGTTCGCATCCTATGTCCGTTAAAGATAGCGACTTCTCGCCCGAGCCTGAGACTTTCCGATTTGATGAAGAGATTAGTGGCAATCCCACTATGGAAGATGTTTATCCTCCGATTCTTGAGCGATTCTACTTCGCGGTTGATATGAGCAAAGTTTTGAACGAAATTTCCGATGATCCGACGAATGATTCCATTATTGAAGATGCTTTTGATGACCCAATACCACCGGGTATTGAGGATGTCGTTAATAACCCCGAGGGGGATATGGTTGTTCTTGATGGTTTTCTTGACTCTCCTCTCTCTCATGAGTCCACCATCCTTTATCCTAATGAGCCCGCATGTGAAGACAAGATTTTTAAACCTGGGATATTCATTGATAAGCTTCTTGCTAAAACCGTTGTTCGAGAAAAGGATCCTCTCTTGGATGCCTTCATGTTTGAGCCTACACATCTTATCCTTTACCATGAGTTCCCATCTTCTTTGGATTATTCTCATTGTGATCCATCATCCTTTCGTCCCCCCGCTAAACCACCGGATGATGGATCATTCTTTCATGTTATCCCTTATGTGCTTGAGCCCGACATTTTCTTTCCCTCCCGACCCACCCATTCTCTTTCCCTCCGGAGTGAGGATACCATCTTTGATCCGGGTATCCCTTCCGCTTACTTCCCCAAGGACAAATGAATTCGGGGACGAGTCAGGCTAGCGACTCGTAGAAGAAAAACAATAGCGCTTCATGGGAGGCACCCCATGCTTATCTCTATCTTCTTTCTATTTTCTAATAAGTGACTTGAAGGGGTTAGCCTATTCTATTTCTCGTGTTTGGTTGTTGGTGATGTTTTGTCTAGGATTTTCCTGATATGAAGACTCTCGTGCTCAAAGTTTGTCTTTTCTCCACTCGAGTTTCATGATCGATGCTGATGGAAATCCGATATCCTAATCTTATCGACTAACGTTTATCTTTGAGCATACTTAATAAACGGCTTTTAGATTTTCGTTATTACCCTTACCTTTAAACATTGAGGACAATGTTTCGTTTTAGTCTGGGGTGGGTAATCTTCGATTTGATTTGACCGCACTTGCTTATTTCTGTCGTATACTCTTGCAACCCCGTTTTTCCTAAGAAAATGAAAAATTGTGCAAAAAAATGTGACAAAATTTAAATTTTTTTGTAAGCTTTTGCTAGTTTTATGATTGAAAAGTTCTTGCTAGTCTCTTAGAAGTTACTTTAAATATGCGTTTTTCTTGAAATAGCCTTTGCTAATTGCCTAGACAAGAGGCTATAAAATGCGATTCTAGCTCAAAAGGCCAAGAATTTGCAAGTCTCCTTAAGTGATTTTAAATATGCGAAGCTTAAACAAGAATTTGCTAGTTTCTAATAAGTGACTTTAAAAATGCGAGACTTGAGATTATTTGATGAAGCATTAGCTAAGTTAATATATGTTTTGACACCTTGTTGACTTTCCGCTGGTGAGAGTAGGAATGGAATTCTGACTTGACCGGGCGTGTTGAGCCCTAGCGTGTTCCCTTAACCATAGATAATTTAATTATCGGCTAAGCATCCGCGGATCTCATTATTTAGGATTTTAAATTTGTGGAGATCGAGGAATGATAGAGTTACTTATAAGTTTAGATGCTAAGCGTGGAGTAGATGGTTCTCTTTAGAGCTCATCGAAGGTACTTGTGGCTTTTTGTTCCCACAAAATTGTTTCACCCCACATCCGTCTAATAATAATTAGAGATGTCGAGTTTTTGACGATAGTTAGTTCTTTATTCTTCTTTAGAGAATCCTTGTCCATGAGAGTTGGGTACACATCAAGGTACTGACAGTGTTGCGGTGTAATAGACAACTGATTCCTGATAGTTTGCTGCTATTGTTTCTATTGTTATAAAAGCCGTAGGATTCGGAGTTTGGCACAAAAATTAACATGAAATAAAGCCCAAAAATCCAAAGCCATAAAAGTTTTCTATGTCCGACGGTACCCCCGTTGTCATGGACTTCCTAAAAGGTTGAGGAAAATCCAAAGTCATAATAAGACTTCTGATAAAATGGTAATCCCGTTGAGTTAGTGGTTGAAAAGACCAAGGGCCTAAATTGCAAAAATGCAAATGTGCTGAAATAAGTGTTAGGCCAAACTTTGAATCCGGGAGATATCTCCCTAAATCATGCGAAATTAGGACCTTGATGTGGACCTCATTCTTGTGTGCAATGGTTTTCGAGGGAAGGTGGATAACTAATTATCGACTTAGCTTTATATCTTTATCGGAATAAATCTTATCGAAACGAGAAACTTGAAGAAATTCAATTCTCAAAAAATAAAAAAATCTAGAGAAAAATAGGAAAATGGGAGCAAAAGGTAATTACACAAGTAACTTTCATGGGTAGTGTTAGCATCTAAAATCATATTTAACAATGATTTCGATTTTACGCTTAGTTTGGGGACTTGTGAAAAATCAGGGACGATGTACTCTATCCGTATGGTCACTTCACGCTGTGTTGTGTTTCCTACTCCGTGATCCTAACGTGTAGTTTGAAAAATTTTGGAGTTATTGATCGACATGAAAGTTCAACAAACCGTCAATCATAATGAATAAGTGCTTAATCGTAATATCTATATGTGAAATAAGAGGAAAACAGGGCGTTTTTAGAATTAAGGGTTCGTAATCTCTTTTGGGGAATCTTTGCTACTTCATCATAGGTTTAGTAGAAAGATATTGAAATCCTTGGTTTTAGAAGTGTGAGTTGATTGCATTGCGTGGGGACACGACAATGGTATCGCCTGGGGAATTTTGATATGTGCAAAAACACATATCATTTCTTTATCAAATCAAACCCAAAATAACTAAAGCCGTTTATTGCTAATATTTTCTGTTTTCTTGAGTTTTTGCTTGTGCAGGTACGGATATGTCAAAACACACAAAAGATGGCCAAATCAGACAAAAACCCGAGCACGAGAGATAAAGAGTGCTAAAGCTGAGCCGAAAGGTCAGAATTGTGCATCTGTGAAGGTTTCTACTCTCTAAGGATGATTTTTGAAAGAAATGATCTAGTTTGAAGAATTGTCAAAATCAGTCCCTCAAATTTGAGCATTTGGCAGAATATACCCTTAAGTTTCTAAAATTGGCAAGAAAGACCCTTGGATTATTTGAAGATTGGCAAAGTTAGTCCTTGATCACATTTTCAGAATTACACTTTTAGTCCCTGGAATTTCAGCCTTTACACCTTTGGTCCTTAGATTACCAATTGGTTACAAGCATAATCCAAAATCCAAGTCCATTAAACCATTTAGCCTATTTAAATCCCAAGTTAAAGCCCAACATTGGTCCAATTTATACCCGGTTTATCCAATCCCATTTACCCGGTCAATAAAACCCAAACCCGTCCACCCTTATTACTAGCCAACCCGGTAAACCCTTATTAAACCTCAGTCAAACAAATATAAAAAAAATACTTTTATCAATGCCCGCCTAATTTCCCCCCAAATCCCCAGCACTCATGAACCATAAAATCCCAAATTCACCCCGCGCTTAAATTGGAACAATTAACTAAATTTAAGGGCAATATTGTACTTTTACTGACACATGACTGACACGCGGAATGCCAGCTTGGCAATCCGTGTGTCACTCTTCTCATCTCATTGGTCAATGTAATATTTGCACATGATCCAATGGCTAAGATTGCTGGGATGAGGTGTAAAATGATCCAAGGGACTAAAATGAAGGAGAGAAAGCACAAATGCAACCTTCCAGATCCTTCCAAGGCTTCAAGCTCAAGTATAAAAGCCCCTTCTGATTCACAGTTGGATCTAGGTAGAGTAGGAGTAGTGTAGATTTAATTTCTGAGTAACTTTGTATTTTTAATGTTTTAGTTTAAATTCAGTTTTTAAATTCCATTTTTTTGTACTCAACTTTTATTATCAATATAATCATTTTTACTTGAATTCTCATCTTAAATTATGTTTTTATGATTACATCAGCTGTTATAAAATGATATAAGCTTACTTTAGCTTAAAAATTCTCACTACTCAGTTCCTACTCTCATTTACATTCAGTCACTAAAAGTCAAAGAATGCAGTTATGATTAAGTTGCTGAAATGGAATTAGATTTGGGTTGAATCAGAATCAGTTTGGGTTGATATTATGTTTAGAATGGTTATTTTGATCTCATGAGCAAGCCATTGTGGCTGGACTTATGTAAGTGCATTTATCATTTGCTCTACATTGCTGTCTTTACTACTTAATCTGCATTATTATAGTTAGTGAGTTTTAGAGTTAATTTACTGTTCTATTTGCATCATTTATGTGTTTTAATCTGTTTTGAAGAAGTTATGGTTTAGAATTAGAGGTTTGTTAGTAGAAGAATTACATATCAGTCCAGTTAAATAGTGTTTGGCATAAGCTATTACATCTGATATTTAGGTTAGAGATAGGTAGAGATCACTTATATTAGTCTCAGTTAGATTCACTTCAGTCATTTCAGTGGTTAGATAGCATCTATAATAGCTTAAAAGTCAAATTCAGTTTTATGGTTGAATAGGATTAATAACAATAGGATTTAAGTTGCACAAGCTTGAACATAGGAGTAGGATTAATACAAATAGCTTAATTTGGTCATATTTCATCTTAAAACATCATATACAATCTGTTTGGCAAGATCAATCTTTCAAAAGTCAAATTTCCAAATCTGTTTTAAATAGTCAAAAAGTGAAAATTGTGGTTTTTACAAAACTTTGTGGATTTTTCAATGATTCATTTTTTATCCAAATTAGTTGAAATTATGGGTTAAGTAACATTAGTTGCTCAAGTTTTCAAAAATTATTTTTGTGGAATTTTTAGAAACTCTTTTAAGCACTAAATCAGCTCTCATTTGAGCCATTTTTGCCCTGTTTACACTCAGTTTAACTGAGTGTGAACCTGGCCATTTACAGCCCTTGCACAGGGTTCACTTGAGCTTGTTAGGACCTGAAAATTAGTCTAGTTGTTCATTGGTTGGTTTTCTTGAGTTCCTCATTTCTTATTTTCAAATAAGCTCATTAGATAAGCAGTTGCATTAGCTTAAAAGTTGGTAGGAAATAATGTTTTCAATTTTAAATCATTCAAGTCATTTCATTATAGCTTGCACTCTAGAAGTTTAGGATAGTTGAAATATTCTTGTTTTAAGTAGTTTTAGCCAAAATTAGGAGCTGAGATCATTTGGTGCTTAATTGTAGCTTATAGCTTATTTTTAAGTGCTTATTCAATAGCAGTTTCACTTCAGCTTCATAATCTTACACACTAGCATTAGTTTTCTTAATTTTCCTAGAATTACAATAATATTTTAGAATTTTCATGAATTTTTCATAATTTTCCAATTCTGTTTACTATTTTTCCTATTTTAAATCAGTTTTTAAGACTTTTTAAATAGCTTTTATTACAAATAAATCAGAAAAGCTTCAAAAAAATAATTTTTCATTTTTACTAGATTAAGAAAAATATAAAAAGCAAAAAAATAATTTTTCCAGATTTTTCCTAGTTTAATTTGTAATTTTTAGCATTTAAATTAGTTTAAAATAGTTTTTAATTCATAGAAAATAGAAAAATTATCAGCAAAATACAAAGTCAGTTTTGAAAAATCTTTTTAGTTATTCTAGAATTTTGAAAAATAGTTTCATAATTTTCCCACTTGTTTTCATAATTTTTAGTTATTTAGTTCTATTTTTAAAACTAGAAATTAGATTTTAATTCAAATAAATTCAAGAAAAATCATAAAAATTAGTTTTAAATCATAATTAAGTTTTAAATTGCATTTTTAGTTTAAAAGTAATTTTATATCATTTTTAGGACTTAGATTAGACATAGTTGCATTTAGTTTGCGTTTTAGTTTTATTCGCGTATTTAGAATTTCCCGTAGTGTAATTTCTCATTTATGCTTTCCCATTTCCCGTAGTTTAGATAAAATCAAAATCCAAAACATCGAGCATTTTAATAACGAACCTTAAACGACGTTTCCCATTCACACCTCGTTGGGACACGACTCGGATTTCCTAATCCGTATCACTTATCACTCACGGGATTCGATTCACTATCCTTTTTCCTAAAGGGATTTTAAATCATTCCTTGTGGTTATTTTTGATATCGATATTGTAGGTTTTATCCATACATACACACCCCTAAACCTACAACGAATCAACTACACTCATAAGTTCCTTCTTGACACTGTTCCTGGAGTGACATGAGAGATTTTCACCAGACAACTCTATCCGAATCTCATGCAATTGGTCAAGCAAACAATGCAATCTACTCCGGTAGCTATGAAGATCAACCCAATTGAGCCTGAAGTTGTCTCCGATGCAGAAATGGTTTCCAAGCTTGTACTACAAATGTCTCAACGATCAGGAACGTTTACTTCTGACGAAGCTAAACTATTTGACGCATTGCTGGAATATCAACTTAAAACTTCGTGTAAAGCGGCAGTTGAAAGGGCTAAGTGTCCAAGAGACGATGATGATCATGATAAGGATAAAGACTCAAAACGCAAGAAGAAATCTGGTGAATCATCCTCCATGCCACCACCAACCCAAAGGACCTCCACCGACAGAAGATCTCCTCCACGTTCTACTTCCACTGACAAACCTCAGGACTCTGAGTCACCACCACAAACACGGAAAACCGGTGACCACTTTGAATACACTGGTGGTGATGATGAAGATGTTCCTGAGCCCCAACAACAACCTACTTCTTCTATAATAACAAAGAAACCAGAATCATCATCGAAGCCAAAGAAGAAGAAGAAGAAGAAGACCGCTGTTGTCTCATGGCTAGATGAAGATGACACAGAAGAATATGACTAGTTTTCTAAACTCGTTGATGCTACCCCTCCATTACCGGAAGGTCAAGAAATGGTAGATGGTCGCACAATGGAGCATGTGAAGCTTATACAGGAAAAGTTCAAAGTGAAGAAAATGACCAAAGCAGAATTGAGGCGAATCAAGAATGATGCATTTCAACTACTTAAAGACAGCTCAGACAGTGCAATCGAAGTCGAATATCATCTCGACAACATTGCACGAGCCATGTCTAACAACATTGACTGGCTCAATCCTGAATCAAACATTGACTTCACCAGACAAGATAAAGCTCCATACTACACTGACTGGACCAAACCTCTACCTACCATTGGCCGACCGGATCAACCCAAGATTCCATACCGCTATTTCTTCAACAACGACCTGGAGTTTCTTCTACACGGTAGTGATGTCTCCAAGAAATACGCTACATTACTCACACTCCCTTTCCGAGCAGCAATCTACTCTAATAACATAGCCATCGAGGAAGAAGCCACACACATGTTTGCTGACAAAGTGGAAAAGTATGACCTCGATGCACTGTATAGGATTCATCATTGGCTAGAACGAAGAAGAATCTACTACAAAAGCTGCCAGGTTCTAAAGTTGAAAAAGGAAGTGTTCAGTGAAAAACGGATCATTGCAATTCAGCATGTTACCCTGTCGTCGAAGTGGGACTACACATTCCTAAAGAAAATAGTGGTCAAACGACAAGACGAAGAGGAATATGACTTTTGTGAAGCGGATTTTCCGAGATTGTCATTAAATGACATTGAAGATATGTATCTTGCCAAGGTACAAGGACGAATGCGACATTTCTCTACAACTATCCAACACGAGTACATCAAGTCATTGCTCATATTCATCCGAAGCATCGTGATCCAAGAACGTGTAGAAGATATTCAACTTGCCGTGGAATCATACCAGAAGCGTGTTAATCTCACAAAACCACAGCTAGACCTTCCCGACATAAACCAAATTGCTCAGTACACCCTCATCAGGAAACCATTTAGGGTAGTCTACCGAAGTGAACTACACCACAATTACTTCATGGTGTGCAAAGAGCTTCATAAGTTTGGGGATCACACATGGAAGAAGGTTTGGGATGGGTTAGCATACAGGTTAAAGGAGATTCATGACGGCATAGGGTCACCGAAGAGATGGAATTCGAGGAACAGAAGGGATGTAAAGAAGATCATCACTCGGATTGATGAAAGGTTGTTCAGACGGGATCAGATGAGAAGTTTGGAAAGTTTCGTAGGCGGTCATCCAAGCATATCTCTCACAGGCTACCAACGTCCTGAACGCATTCCTGGTGTTATTGACGGACTTCCTGGTACCCCTGATTCTCCTTTATTTGTTTCCTTCTCATTATTTGGATGTGTGATTTATATCTGAGTATGGCTTGTGCACACATAACAGTGCACAACCCATACTTGTAATGAAAGGACCCTGTGGTACGCTTCAGTGCCACAATCCTTATAAAAGGAGCGAAAGCTTCTTACTTTTGAGTAAAACTAATCAAAACTTTCACTTTCAAAGTTAATATCACTTGTTGAGGGGGAGTATTTGATTAAAACTTTGTTCACAAATTATTCTTCGTGGAATTCTTCCCACAAAACTCGAAATGGACATATTTGATATCAAAATTTCATCAAAAATAATATTTATATGCCATTTTTTTTGGGGGAGAAAAATTATGTGATAAGAAGAAATATGTTGTGAATTGCTATTGAATCGTCGTGCTAAAGACTTAACCAATTAATTGACGAGCTCTTAAATGTTCGTAACTCGAAAAGACTTGTCCGGGACGGGTAATAATTTCAAGCTAGTTTGCTAGTGGTGTAAACGTGTCTCGCAAAGGACTTGTCCTAGTAGAATGTACCATTCGAGAAACTCTTGGTAGACATGAACCTTGACGGGTCAAACCTCCTCTCCAAGGAGTGTTTACAACTTCAAGCTGACCTAGTCAGTGATGTAACCGTGTCTCGCAGGGAATTGTCTATCTTGAGTTGATCAATTCAAAAGTGCGTGCTCTTCTCTCACCGTGCAGATTTTTGTCAAAATGCTTAAGCACGTGTGGAGGGGGAGTATTTCTGCAAAATACAAAACTTTCAAAGTGGTACTAAATGCTTTTATTCATAAACACTTTGAGAGATTTTCATGAAAATGGTTTACGGCAACATAGGTTAGTCATGGAGTTATAAGGTGACTAAGGTTAGGAATAATCGTCCTATGATCCGCCAGAGCTGGAGGGATCTACCCAAGGACACCACCAATAGTTAGAATTATAAGTCCTTAGGTATGATTATAAAAAGGAGAAAACGAGAGTCGGAGAAAGAAGGAGTTGAAGAATTAAAAAGAAAAGTAAATAAAAGGGTGAAAATAAACCTTCTTAGCTACTCAAGTTTCTCTCAACAGAAGCTTGTTTCATTCTCACAGGGAACCCTATGAAAACTATCGGCTTTCTCTAAGAGATTGCTGGAATTGAAGAAGGAGACCCTCTCCCGAGTCTCCGCTCAGGAAAAACAAAGCGCACTATTGAGTCTAGAGCCACGAGATTCATCAAAAGGTCTCTTAGGTACACTTGACATTTCATCACTTGTCGTTCAACATTAAGGACGCAAGTGATACATTATCGAGTCCTACACAGAGCTTAGCAATCTGTCGAAAGTATTTATGAGAGGTTCACACATGTGATCCTCAGTGATTGAATGGAAACTCCTGCCAGGGTCAACATCAAACAGCCCTGACAGCAGGTCACTTCGGAACTCCGTGGGTTATGCTTAGTGTGTCTCAAACGGTCTTAGTCGTGGGGTGATGCTTCGGTGTACCTCAGCGACTCACCTGAACTGTAGATGTACTTCGGTACATCGTGTTATCTCACTTGTGGGACTCCAATTCAGGAACAACCTTAGTGAGAATTAGAGACGTGTTTTCACACTATGTTTTTAACACACTTGAAGTTCAAACTTGTAAGCACTCGATTATTTATAACCCATGTTTTATGTTTTCTTCTTATGGATACTCGTGGGAGGAAAAGATCGTGCAGATTCTTCACATGCTCATACCAACAACAACACAAATTGAAGTTCTCTCAAAAGGCAACACAAAGTCAGAATGATTCTTCGTCAAAGTCAAAGAATCTACAAAGTTTAAAGACTAAAGAGAACTACATCAATACTGAAATCCAACGCTAAAGAGCGTGTGAGCATGTTGGAGAAAGACGTGGAGACGCTGGAGCAACGAAGCGGACCTGATGTAGATAACCACAACATACTATCACTACCACCACAAAGAACAAAGATCAAAGAACAAAGAAAATGAAGACGTCAAAACTGAAAAACTTCAAAGTAAACAAGATCCCTACACTGGGGAGATTGTTGGAATCAAGACACTTCTTCTCAAAAGAAAGAAGAATGCCAGAAGATGTCGAAGCTACTATTACATCAGCACCTACAACGTTTTTCACCCTAATCATTAATCACCAACACTTAGGGGGAGATTGTTGGAATCACTCCTAAACTAGATTTCAAGTGTTAGTAATTAATATGTAATAGTTAGCTTAATTAGGCTTTTATGTTAGTAATTATGGCAAGGCTTATGTAGAAAGCCCATAAGCCTTGGCCAAAGCCCAATAAGGAAAGGAAAGGAAAGGAACTTGCATGTTGCCCTAGTTCCTTCCCTATAAATAGTCTTGTAAACCTTCACTTGAAGGTTGGTTGTTCACTTTTCTATTTCACTCTAAGCATAAACCTTTCTTTATTTATACGTGTGTTTTGGTTAAGTGTTCATCTGATTCTTTCTTCATCTCATTTCTTCATATTGATGCTTGTGTTACAAACATGGTGACCTAACAGAATGTGAAAAAGGATGAAAATAAATAGCCCTCCAATAATTCAACCTTAGGGTAGAAACCGGGTTCAATTCATATGCTACTAGTGGTTACCAAGGTAACACTGGTATTGAAGACAAGACATCATGGACCCAGTAACGCACTACACTACAACTTCCCAAGCTAATCAAGTTCCTCTTAAAAGGGCTTGTTTCATTCTCACAGGGAACCTACATAATCTATTGACTTTCTCTTAAAGATTGTTGATATTGAAGAAGGAGACCCTCTCCTTAGTCTCCGGCATAGGAACCAAATGTGTACAATTGAGTCTAGAGCTAAGAGATCATCCACAATATCTCATTAGGACACTAAATTAATGAAGACTTGCTGTTTCACACAATGTGGAAAGTAAGAATATTTTAAGAGTCCTACGCATTATCCTTGTGGTTTTGCCAAAACATTCGAGTGATATGTAAAGTATTCATGATGAAGATGGAAATCCTTCTAGAGCCAACATCATACAAGCTCTTGGTGGGTGACATGTGAGATCTTCTCGAAAGATCAAGCTTGTGACAACTGGACAGAAACGATGGGGCGATTCATTCTTGAATCAACCTTGGTCCAGGAAATGAATTGATGAATACTTTTGGAAAACCGTTCGATGTGCAAATATTCTTTTCTCTAGTACATCGAATGTGTATTCATGTCTTCAAACACAAAAAGTATCTCTGATTAAAAAAAATACTTTTGGAAAAACCGTTCGATGTGCAAATCTTCTTTTCTCTAGCACATCGAATGTGTACTCATTTTCTAATACAAAAAGTATTTTGATTGAAAATTGATCTTTCTCATAAAACCTTCGTCGTTTTGCAAAACTCTTTCTTCAAGTAATACAGGATTGTCTTTCAAATCAATTTTTCATCAATAAGTGAATCTCAATTCGCTGGTTCACCCACTTCGTGTTGTCTTCTTTGAGACGTTCCGGTCTGAGAACAGCTAGAACAGCTGCGAAACCCTGTCAAGGAGATTCTTCAGAATTATACCTGATCATAGGTAGTACTTGTACTGATCAACGGGGAACCGTGGGCCGTGTACCTCAATTCAACGAAAGTGATCAAAGACACTTTCGTGTGTTTTATTACTAATTGTTGTTTGCAGGTACATTTGGACGGTTGCAGCTGATCAGAATTGAGAAGTCAATCCAAAGCCGCATGCTCACAACATCCACACTTAATTGAAGAAATCATGACTAGTGCTTATCTACATAACCTGGCTCTGATATTTTTATACTATGCTTCTGCTACGCTGCTGCAAATATCATGAACCAGTAAAGCTTCCGCTACTCTGATGAAAAGATGTCATGATCCAGAAAGTGTGAGCATGTCGGTCCAAAAGTCACAACATCACATGAAGGAAACACTACAATGGGTGATCCAAAGATTTACTATGGCTGATGATCTCAATGAAAGCTCAAAGATCATCAAAGATGTGGATCAGTTCAAAGACCTCCACCTAAAGTACAAAGCAGTCGGACTTTGAAGAATCAATGCTAAAGCACAAAGATTGCGGAACTTGAAGAATTGAAGTCTACGAGCTCGGAACTAAATACAAAGATAGAATGCTTGGATGCAAAATGTATTTCATGGGGTGACCTCCCTTAGGGGGAGATTGTTAGGAATTGGAAATTCCATGTGAAAGTGTCGGTCACCCCAATAATGGTCTAGCATATGTTAGCTCGTAGACTTGTCATTGTTTACGTTATTTAGTAGTTAATTAGTTAGTTAGTAGCGTAGAATAGTTTAGAGTAACACCATGGAGGAAGGACGGGTCTTTACCCACTGTATACCTGATCCACAAGCCGTCAGGAGGTCATTTTGTTTGTAACTATAAATACCCCTTCCATCCTTGGAAGGGGTGGTGCTTCTTGAAATATAACCTCTCTACTCTCTTCATCTATCTAACAATGGCTTTCTTGTATCATCATAATCCTAGACCATCCGAATCATCTAAACAACATAAATTATATGATCCTACACTAACAATCTCCCGCTAAGGGAGGTCACCCCATAAAATACATTCTGAATTCTAGCATTCTGTTACATGTCTTTGTCCTTCTAGCTTGTAGTCTTTGATTTTTCAAAGTCCGCAATCTTTGTACTTAAATTAGTGATCTTTGAATGTTCCTTGACTTGGTGATCTTGAGCTTTCTCCGAGATCATCAGCCACAGTAAATCTTCATTTCATTCTTCGTTGTATCACCTCCATGTGATGTTTGACTTTTGGACCGACATGCACACACTTTACTGAATCATGATATTTTCATCAGAGTAGCTGAACCATTGTTGTATGTCTTTTGAGTATCATGATTTCTTTGATTGGGAGTATGTATTGTGAGCATAAGGTTATGAATTAACATCTCATTAGCTATCAGCTACAACCGTCGGGTGTTCCTGCAAACAACAATTAGCAATAAACACACAAAAGTATCTTTGTTCACTTTCGTTGAATAGGGTTGCAAGAACCACGATTCCCCGTTGATGAGTGTAAATACTGCCTGTGATCAGGTATAACTCTGAAGAATCTCCTTGACAGGGTTTCGCAGCTATACTAGTCGTTCTCAAACTAGAGCATCTCAAAGTAGGCAACACGGAGTGAGTGAACCAGTGAATTGAGATTCACTGATTGATGAGAAATTGATTTGAAAAGACAATCGCGTATTGCTGAATAAAGAGTTTTTGCAATACAACGAAAATTTATGAACAAAATCAAGTTTCAATCATAAATATTTTTGTTTGAAAAATTTATGTGCAGTCGATGTGCAAGAAAACAATTGTTGAGCACATCGAAAGGTTTTCCCAAAAGTATACGTCAATTGTTTTACTGGAACAAGGTTGATTCAAATGTGAATCGCCCATCATTGTTTTCTAGTTGTCACAAGTTTAATCCATGTGGGATCTCACATGTCACCCACCAAGATCTTGTTTGATGTTGGCTCTAAAAGGATTTCCATCTTCATTGTGAATACTTTATATATCACTCGGATGTTCTGGCAATACCACAAGGATAATGCGTAGGATTCTTAATGTATATTTTCTTACTTTTCACGGTGTATGAAATAGTAAGCATATTGAAAATGTGTCCTAAGAGATTTATTGATGATCTCTTGGCTCTGACTCAATAGTGCACTTTGGTTTTCCTACGCGGAGACTAGGGAGAGGGTCTCCTTTTTCAATATCAACCATCTCTAAGAGAAGGTAGATAGATTACATCATGAAAATGAAACAAGTCCTTTTAAGAGAACTTGAGTAGTTGGGATGTTTAGTGCAGTGTGATGCTTCATCCATGACGTCTTGTCTTCAATACCGAAGTCACCTTGGTAACCACCAGTAGCATATGTATTAAACCCGGTTTCTGCCTTATGGTTGAATATTTGGAGGGCTATTTCCTTTCACCCGTTCTCTTTATATTTCTTTTTCATTCTTCAACCCCTTCAGTGCTTACCGAGACTTCATGACTAGAACCTCGTTGGGTTTGTTCCAGTCCTAGCTCCGCTTCAGTCGACACTCTTCCCTTATTCTCGCTTTTCTCCTTTTTTTTAAATCATACCTAAGGACTTCTACACTATCTAGTGGATTTTCCCTGGGTAGATCCCTCTGGCTCTGGCGGGATCGTGGGATCTAATACCTTACCCAACAATCCTTATAATTTCAATAAAGTAAATTCAAGGTCGGTCTTTGTTGTACTTCCACAATTGCCATTGAAAACCAATTGAAAAACCAATCAAGGTACTTGTGATAGAATATAAAAGCATTTGTACCTCAATTATTTTTATCTTTTTGAAATGCTCCCCCTCAACATGTGCATCGGTACTTGAAATCGTTTAGCACATGGAGGAAGGAGTGCTTATTTGAGTCTTAAACAATCACCATTTTATCATATTTAATATTTTGATCACATCTCTCACCCGATCAAAATTTTCAAACATTTTGAGATTTGTGATCCCAATTGATTTAAATAATTTAGGAAATTTGGGGAAAGATGTGGTCTAGTTTTAATATTCACTGATAAGGAACATTACAACGCTCACCCTCAATCTATGAGGGAGAGTGTTAGTGTCAGGTATGATAATTTTGAGAGATCTTTGAGTAAAAAAATCATTTTGAAAGATCTTTGAGTATACGAAAGATCATAAATTGACACATAGCACCAAAAATTTATTTACCACTTATAACTTACAGATGGGACTCGTTCGATGATATATCGTTTGAAAATATGAAATTTAAAATCACTCTCCCCCTCAATCGATGACCCAAGTCATTGATTGAGTGACAAATTTTATGAAAAAATGGTGTCCGTTTGATTTTCAAAAAATTTGAGTCCGATTTTTTTTCAAACAATATGTTACCACCATGTAAAATACAAAAAAATTTCTAAAGAATCATAGAATGAAAAACATTTGTATAGGAACAGCCGTCTTTTTGGCGACGTGCTTTCCCCTTTTTGTTTTAGGACAAGTGCTCGATATTTTAGAAAAATCGATTTTGCGTAGCACTTTCCTTTCTTGAAAAAGCGGGTTACATATCTAAAATAACAGCAAACCATATTGTAGGCATGTTTTGAAAACACATAGAAATTTTGTTCGAACTTCATTTAAGGACCCATGTCATTATTGAATGACATTTCTAGGACCGTAAATGTTATCGATGCTAGAAGACATGCCTTGAAAAATTAATTTTGGTATTTTCGATTTTTCTGATTTTTATGGTTTTTGTTGGTTTTATAACTTTCTATTTTCTTTTTGGTTTTATCTATGTACAAGATATGTGAAGCAACTCCATTACTCCTCATTATCTTCCTGAAGTCGTTTCAGTGTTTCTGGCTGCATACTCTTTATGCCGAGTAGCGGGAGGATAAACTAATACTGATCTCTTGGAAGAACTTTGGTGAAGATGTCTTCCAACTGGTACTCAATCCTTACAAATTAAAGTTCAACCACACCATTCTCAACTTGTTCCCTGATGAAGTGATTTCAGATGTCAATGTGCTTTGACCGTGAGTGTTTGTCACAATTCTCAAATTCCGGTCATTTCTTAAATTAAATATGCATCATATTAATTCATTCATGGCATTTCATTTCACATTTAACGCGTAATTTTTATATTTAATAAACGTTATCGCGTGAGTTATTATTTTGAATATTTAATCCGTCACTTTCAAAAATGATCCCGATATTTTTTTATACTTACATTTGGCTTATAAAAACTATATTTTGAGTTTACCTAGTGTTCTAAATTATTTTGTATATAAATCGTTAAATTTATATTATTACGACGTTTTTCCTAAAAACGACAAGATAATTATTATATCACTCAAATCTTTCAAGGAATGTATTTTTACAATTTTATAAAATCATTATACTCTATTTTGATCTATTAAAAATTTACTTGTACCAAAAAGTTACCATTTACCTTACAAGTTACCTTTTTACCTACACCTATCACTTAAATCTTTTAACAAACTATACAAGTATATACTTACACTTTATATAAAAAAAAAAAAAGATATTTTGTGGACCAAGACCCCTAAAAACCGGCCTATGGAGGAGGGAGGCAATAAATGAGATGGTAAAGTTTTCAATTGTATAGATTTATACTTCATCAAATATTTCACTTCATTCATTCCAATCATTCATCAAGTAGTAAAATTTCTTTCTCTTTGTTTCTTCATCTTAAAACCGGTTCTACAAGAGGTTTTCAAGGGATCATCATTTTTCAAGTTCAAGCATAATCACAATCTAGATAACACTCTCATTAAGGTTTTGAAATAAAAACCTAGGGTGTTTAGGTTAACCCTTGTTCTAATCACCTCATCAAGTTTACTTGTAAGCATATCACTTCATTTTACATATTTCACTTTCATTTAATATTTATCTCTTCATTTTTGGAGCAAGTATGCAAGACTTGTGTTAGTTATACCATTTTTACATGATTTTTAGATATATATATATATATAAAGTCATCCTATAATTATCCCCTTGGTATACTTTGGTCTTGATGATGTCTAGGAACCCATGACACCCTAAGAAGGTGTATGGTAGGATTAGATTAGCTTTGGAGTTGATTTGAAGGGATTGGAATAGGTTTAGTACGAGAAAAACTATTTTCGATAACTATAAAAAGTGTTCTGTCCTTATTTTGTTTTTCTGGAAAATCCGACAGTGGGCACAAATTTTTGGCCTTGATATTTAGAAAATATACTTTAAAACGAATCCGTGGCCGCTTGAACGGATTAAAACGGAGTTATAACGAAGAAGTTATGAATTTTTCAAGTTTGACGACGATATATATATTTTCTGAAATTTCAGCAAACTATTTTAGTTTTGTAATGAAGTCAAAACGAGTCCTAAGCTTTACAAATTATTTCGACTTATCAAAAATATATTAGTATACTTTGATACGCAGCTAAGGACGTATAATACGTAGAAAACGGATTTGAAACGACTAAGATATACACGTTTTCATAAACTTGCCGTAACTATTATTTTTAGAAAAACTATATTATTTTTACGAGATAAGTGTTACGGTAACTAAAATCACCATATTTAACCCCTATTATCTTTATGTTCGAGACCTCTATGACGCAAACTCCGGAACTGAAACTTCTAGATTTCGATACAAACTTTCCAAAACCGTCGAGTTCATTCTCTAACGATCGACGTACATCATTTTACGACTAGTTTTTCAAAGCTATTTTTGTCAATTTCATGAAATTTCCGACGACATTGTTTTACGACGAAAAGTGAAAATTTCACTATAAATCATTACGAAACCATTGTAGGATGACATTTTGACGTAAATACTTGTAAAGTGATTTTTGAAGGGTCAAGACGTCAAAAGGGTATTTTTCGACTTAAAATATTATTTTCAAACTCGCAAATGGTATAAATAACATACGAAATGCATGCATAACATTACATTGCAACTTATTTCATATCATATCATTCATAATAGGTCAGTTTCGCGATTCACGCTATATTTCGGTGTACCCACTTTTGTCTTCGCATCTATTCATCAAGTGAGTATTCACAGCTCATCTCTTTTAAATGCTTTAAATTTTTGGGGTAAATGCATGAACCATATTTGAACTAAATTGATTATTACTTCTATGAACTCTTTAGACTTGAACTTTTGAACTTGACTTAGACTCTTGGACTTAATTATGGACTCATGACTTGTTTGAATATATTGAACCGTACGTGTTATGATCTAAAAGTCTCACCGTTTTGGTGAGCGTTCTTGACCCAAAGTCTTTATTGGTGGGAGCGTTCTCATAAATCTCCTAGGTGGTCGAGTGACAAAGGAGTCTCCCTTGTTGAGCAAAGTGCAAAGTCTCCCATGATCGGAGCATCACTATAAAGTCTCGCCATATTGGTGGAGCGTTCTCAATAAATCTCCTAGGTGGTCAGTGACAAAGGAGTCTCCCTTGTTGGAGCAAAGGCAAAGTCTCCCATGTTCGGAGCATCTCTAAATTATTATATACTTGGTACTATATGGTGAACTATTCTGACCGCTACACTGACTACTTGACGCACTATATTTTGTGCAATGGGTTGTGAACACACAAGTTGCAAGTTTTGTATGGGCGGAATTTGGAACCTGGATACAAAATGCCTTTGCTTTGAGAACTATTTTTCGTGACTAAAGCTTTGGATATTTTTACGAGTTTTCTTTATTTTTGTTAAACGTGTTTACTCACCAACTATTTTCATAGTTGACCCGTTTTTCTCTCATGCATTTCAGGTGATCGTTAGTAAGCTTTTTTCTACCAGGTCTTGCATAATGAAGTTTTCACTTGTACTACAAGTCGTTTTGTAATAAAACTCTATATTTTGGAATCTAAACTTTGTAATATATTTGCCGATGACGGCTAATCTAGTATTGTAATGAAGTATTATTTCTTTTAATCTAATCTTGGTGGATGTTCTATTATCTTGTGCTTATGTTCCTTCCGTTACACCTCGTATTTCAGCCGGCGAGGGTGTGATGTAGATTGGTATCAAAGCCAAAGGTTATAGAGAATGCCGATTTTTCAAAAATAAAAATCACAGCTATAACCGGAAAAATTTTTATTTTATTTTATTAAACATTGAACATCATCCGAGTCATCTAGTCCTATCGTTGCATCGTTAATCATAAATTATACATAGCCTGATCAACTATGTCTAATTTATGAAGAACCATGCAATGATAAGAGTGGTAGTTTTAAATCATGTTTAGTCAAGTCTTTTGAGTCTGGTCACCTGAAGTTGCATTGGTCGGGTGGGGATGCATAGCATGTTTTACGCCCACGCTTCACATTACCGCATCCTTGTTCATATCTTCTCTTTCCATCTTTCGACTTGTTAGACATAGCATGTCTTTGTTCTGTATATTTCGATCACTATAACACACATTACCACCGCTCAAGACCTCATCCGACTTCGTTAGAATGTCGTTTACTCAACCCGATGTTTTGGTCCTCTGTAGAATCATGGCTGCAAGAAACACACACGCCGAGGAGGTAACAACGCGCAACCCAAACAACAATGACAATCCGCATAAACAACGCTGCTGGAATAGCGGATCTACTCACTCAAATTATAACACATCTCGATGCTAGGCGAACCAACAACGGAGAAGGTACTTCAAACACTGGTCAAGGATGCAGCTACAAAACTTTCATGACATGTAAGCCAATGGAATTTCATGGTACTGAGGGTGCCATTGGACCGCTAACTGTTCGAGAATGTTGAGTCGAAGCTTAGTATCACGAAAGCTTTGAAACAAGGTTGAGTTCTCTGCGGTCTACTACGGGTCGAGCATTGACCGTGGAACAACCACTCATGACAGAGAGGAAGAGGGGCAAATGCTTATTGGGAAGCATTTAAGAAACTGCTAATGATGAGTACTCGCAGGAAAAGATGAAGGAAATGAAGAAGAATTGGAACCACTTGATGGTAGGAGTAGAGATCGACAAGTACACGATCCGGTTCCACGAGTTAACTAGGATGGTTCCTCACATGGTTTCCACTGTGGAGAAATTGATTGACCGCTATATATGGGGATTGATACCAGAAATTAGGAGGGATGTCACTTCGTTAAAACCAACCACTGCAAGCCTGAGTATGTATGACGCTTGACAAATGATGTGATCAGGTCTGGAGAACTAAAAAAAGCAAACGACAATGGACAAAGCGGCGGGAGGATCACCAGGGAAACCGAGACCGAATCAACAAAACAAGAGGCAGCGAATAACCCGTAACTAGGGGCGACCACCCGTGAGAGCGCAGAGGATATGCAGTGTCCACATCCTTTGTGCACCGATGTAATTATCATCACCGGAGACTGCCAAGGTGCGGCAAATGTGGACAGACGGGCCATCGCTAAAAATTGCTCAAACAGAACGGAAATCACGGACGAGGAAAGCATGTTACGAGTGTGGAAGTCTAGATCACCTTCGCAATACCTGTCCAAAGCTGAAAAGAACTCCCAATCAAGGAGGTAATCGCCCAAACCTGGCATTGGCAATAGAAGGTCCACCAGAACCGAACATTGAAATTCCTCCCGCACGTGGTCGAGCATTCTATCTGGGTACCGAGGAAGCCCGCAACGCTTAACGGGTACATTCTTTCGAACAACCACTTTATTTCTGTGCGACATGATTTTGAGTGCATAACTTCCTTCCAATCTTTACCACGTTCACGACCTTGATTAATTTGAGACCTATTGATATCGACCTTAGTTGTTATATATTTTGTTGATTGGATTTGATTGTGTAAGCAAATCGAATATCGAGCGAATCTTTCAAAAGACTTCATTCAAGGATGTGGAATCCTACCTTTCTAACAACTTGGTTCCTAGCTTGATCTAGTGACAGTTCTTGTTTGATGAGTTGCGAAAGTCGAGCTAAGAAACAAGTTTACTCAAGTCGGTTTAGTTTAATCTCATGACAGTTCTTGTTTGATGAGTTGTGAGATTAGATTATAATCGACAACCTAAAGGTCTTTTGAGAGCTACGCTCGATATTGGGTAAGTTTACCCTATCAAATCTAATCACGGGCACGTACTTAGTTGTATGGGGAACCTGTACGCATGGGCATTGATATGATCATTCAGACGTTCGATGAGCATGAACTTTTAGAACTCTTGTCGAGGTTCTGGACCATAGTATCGTTAATGAATCATGAGGACATGATTCATGACATGGGAAGAATGTCACAATTCTCAAATTCGGTCATTTCTTAAATTAAATATGCATCATATTAATTCATTCATGGCATTTCATTTCACATTTAACGCGTAAGTTTTATATTTAATAAAATCGTTATCGAGTTATTATTATTTTGAATATTTAATCCGTACTTTCAAAATGATCCCATATATTTTATACTTACATTTGGCTTATAAAAACTATATTTTGAGTTTACCTAGTGTTCTAAATTTATTTTGTATAAAAATCGTTAAATTTATATTTTATACTTTTTCCTAAAACGACAAGATAATTATTATATCACTCAAATCTTCAAGGAATGTATTTTACAATTTTATAAAAATCATTATACTTATTTGATCTATTAAAAATTTACTTGTACCAAAAAGTTACCATTTACCTTACAAGTTACCTTTTTACCTACACCTATCACTTAAATCTTTTAACAAACTATACAAGTATATACTTACACTTTATATAAAAAAAAAAAAAGATATTTTGTGACCAAGACCCTAAAAACCGCCTATGGAGAGGGAGGCAATAAATGAGATGGTAAAGTTTTCAATTGTATAGATTTATACTTCATCAAATATTTCACTTCATTCATTCCAATCATTCATCAAGTAGTAAAATTTCTTTCTCTTTGTTTCTTCATCTTAAAACCGGTTCTACAAGAGGTTTTCAAGGGATCATCATTTTTCAAGTTCAAGCATAATCACAATCTAGATAACACTCTCATTAAGGTTTTGAAATAAAAACCTAGGGTGTTTAGGTTAACCCTTGTTCTAATCACCTCATCAAGTTTACTTGTAAGCATTTATTTTACTTATTTTACATATTTCATTTTTCATTTAATATTTATCTCTTCATTTTTGGAGCAAGTATGCAAGACTTGTGTTAGTTATACCATTTTTACATGATTTTTAGATATATATATATATATAAAGTCATCCTATAATTATCCCCTTGGTATACTTTGGTCTTGATGATGTCTAGGAACCCATGACACCCTAAGAAGGTGTATGGTAGGATTAGATTAGCTTTGGAGTTGATTTGAAGGGATTGGAATAGGTTTAGTACGAGAAAAACTATTTTCGATAACTATAAAAAGTGTTCTGTCCTTATTTTGTTTTTCTGGAAAATCCGACAGTGGGAACAAATTTTTGGCCTTGATATTTAGAAAATATACTTTAAAACGAATCCGTGGCAGCTTGAACGGATTAAAACGGAGTTATAACGAAGAAGTTATGAATTTTTCAAGTTTGACGACTAAATATATATTTTCTGAAATTTCAGCAACCTATTTTAGTTTTGTACGAGTCACAAACGAGTCCTAAGCTTACAAATTATTTCACTTATCAAAAATATATTAGTATACTTTGATACGTTAAGGGACGTATAATAACGTAGGAAAACGGATTTGAAACGACTAAGATATACACGTTTTCATAAACTTGCCGGAACTATTATTTTTAGAAAAACTATATTATTTTTACGAGATAAGTGTTACGGTAACTAAAAATCACCATATTTAACCCCTATTATCTTTATGTTCGAGACCCTATGACGCAAACTCCTCGAACTGAAACTTCTATAGATTTCGATATAAACTTTCCAAAACCGCCGAGTTCATTCTCTAACGATCGACGCATAATCATTTTAACGACTAGTTTTTCAAAGCTATTTTTGTCAATTTCATGAAATTTCGACGACATTGTTTTTACTACGAAAAGTGAAAATTTCACTATAAATCATTACTAAAACCATTGTAGGATGACATTTGACGAAATACTTGTAAAGTGATTTTTGAAGGGTCAAGACGTCACAAAGGGTATTTTTCGATTTAAGTATTATTTTCAAACCTCGAAATGGTATAAATACATACTAAATGCATGCATAACATTACATTGCAACTCATTACGTATCATATCATTCATAATAGGTCAGTTCTCGATTCACGCTATATTTGTGTACCCACTTTTGTCTTCGTGATCTATTCATCAAGTGAGTATTCACAGACTCCCCTTTTTAAATGCTTTAAATTGTTTTGGGGCGAAATGCATGAACCATATTTGAACTAAATTGATTATTACTTCTATGAACTCTTTAGACTTGAACTTTTGAACTTGACTTAGACTCTTGGACTTAATTATGGACTCATGACTTGTTTGAATATATTGAACCGTACGTGTTATGATTTAAAAGTCTCGCCGTTTTGGTGGAGCGTTCGACCCAAAGTCTTATTGGTGGAGCTTCTTCACAATCTACCTAGGTGGTCGAGGACAAAGGAGTCTCCCTTGTTGAGCAAAGTGCAAAGTCTCCCATGATCGAGCATCACTATAAGTCTCGCCATATTGGTGGAGCTTCTCAATATCTCTCCTAGGTGGTCGAGTGACAAAGGAGTCTCCCTTGTTGAGCAAAGCAGTAAAAGTCTCCCATGTTCGGAGCATCTCTAAATTATTATATACTTGGTACTATATTGTGAACTATTCTCGACCGCTACACTTGACTACTTGACGCACTATATTTTGTGCAATGCAATGGGTTGGTACACAGTGTTTAAGTTTTGTATGTATGAATTTGGAACCGAGTGGATGGATACACAATGCCTTTGCTTTGAGAACTATTTTCATGGACCGAAAGCTTTGGATATTTCTTCGAGTTTTCGATTTTTATGTTTTTGTTAAACGTGTTTACTCACCAACTTTCTATTTTCATAGTTGACCCGTTTTCTCTCATGCATTTCAGGTGATCGTTAGTAAGCTTTTTCTACCAGGTCTTGCATAATGAAGTTTTCACTCGTCGCTACAAGTCGTTTGCCTGTAGCGGAATAAAACTCGATATTTTGGAATCTAAACTTTGTAATATATTTGCCGATGTCTTCCAACTGGCTAATCTAGTATTGTAATGAAGTATTCAACCACACCATTTCTTTTTAACTTGTCTTAACGATGGTATGTTCATTATCTTGTGCTTATGTTCCCTTCCGCTTACACTCGTATTTCAGCCAAGCGACCGTGAGTGTTGGACATTGTTGCATCAGAGAGCAATGGCACTTTTGTTGTCACAAAGACAGAGGAATCTTCTTGAATACAAAGCCATAGTCAGATAGTTAGGATCTCATCCATAATATTTGAGCACAACATGCTGACATGGCAATGTACTCAGCCTCTGTGTAAGAAATAGAATTACTCATTTGCTTCTTTGATGACCAACTCACTAATTCGTCACCCAAAACTTGAGCACCTCCCGATGTGCTTCGACGTGTGTCTTGACACCCTGCATGGTCAGCATCTGCATAGGCTGGTAGTGCCATGGCAGTGTCCTTCAGATACTAGAGTCCCATGTTAATGGTTCCTTAGAGATACCGAAAGACACGTTTAACTGCTTCAAGTGCTTCTTGGTAGGCTTAACCTGATACCGAGCGCACATGCATACAACGAACAGAATGTCTGGTCTACTGGCAGTGAGATACATCAAGGATCCAATCATACTACAGTACTTAGTTTGATCAATCGGGATCCCCGAGTGGTCCTCGTCTAGTTTTGTTCTCTCCACCATAGGAGTGTCAATAGGGTCACTAGAATGAAATCCAAATTTCTTTAATATTTCATTAGCATATTTAGATTGATTTTTGAAAATGCCTTCGAGACTTTGAGAAATTTGTAAACCTAAGAAAAAATAACATTTGTCCCATCATTGACATTTGAAATTTAGAACTCATCTCTTTAGAAAAACGATCACATTCATTTGGGTCAGTCGAGGAAAAGATAATATCATCATCGTATATTTGAACATGAAGTAAATGTTTTCCTGGTTTCTGAGTGAACAGTGTAGGATCAACAGCACCTTTGTAGAATCCGTTTGCCAAAAGTAACTTTGACAAAGTATCGTACCATGCCCTTGGAGCCTGCTTCAAGCCGTAGATAGCCTTTTTCACACGGTAGACATGGTTAGGATGCTCAGAATTCACAGCTTCTTCTGGTTGACTGACATAGACTACTTCTTTGAGATAGCCGTTAAGGAAAGCAGTCTTTACATCCATTTGGTAGACTATCATATTCTTGCTGGCAGCATTAGCAAGAAAGATTCTGATAGCCTCAATATGTGAAACCGGAGTGAATGATTCTTCAAATTCAATAACCTCCTCTTGTTGATATCCCTTACCAACAAGTCTGGCCTTATTCTTCAGAACGTCACCGTGCTCATCAAGTTTCACCTTGAAGATCCACTTAAGAGAAATCATCATTGCACAATCTGGAGGTGGTACTAATTCACATACTTCAAGTCAATCAAACTCATGATTTTCTTCTTGCATAGCACTAAACCATGAGTCCTCAGACATTGCAGTATTGACATCCTTTGGTTTGACTTTAGATAGTACAAAATTGAAGAAGCACCACAAGGTATCTATGGCAAGTTGCTTTCGTGTAGATACTGAAAGAGAAGGATTCCTAATGATTTTATCTAGTGGATGATCATTTGTCCATTTTCTGATATGTTCATGTGGTTGAGGATAAGGAACTGATGTAGCAGTGTTAGGATCCCCTGATGAAGATACATCATGAGTGGTTTCAGGGGAAAATATATTCTCGAATGGAGCATCTTCAGGATTAGCAAAAGGGTTAACTTCAAAATCATTATCTACTGTAGTGCCTTGATGTACTGAAGAAGATTGAGGATTTGATGATGATGGTGAATGGTCTACAGATGGAGCTTCTTGACTTATGGAAATAGAGATCGATGGACCATTTGGATTGTTTGAAGCAGGAGCAGCAGCAGCTGGTGGTGCAGGAGTATCATCATTTGTTGGCTCAAAGTATTCATCAAACATTGGATCAAAAAAGATCTTTAAATCTTCTTCTGAAGGAGGTATGTAAGGAGCTGCAGGCGTGGGATTCTATACAAGACCTAAACTAATTGGTCCAGGTGACAAAAGTTGAGGTGAGGGTCCAGAACTAGTGTGTTAAGGAGCCAGATGTTCAGTCAGCTCATCAAACGTTACATGAATAATTTCCATAATATCTCGGTTCTTTTGTTGTAGATTCGGTAACCCTTACGATCTAGTACATATCCAATGAAAAATCCAGTGTTAGCTTTAGCTTTCAACTTTCCCAGATCTTGACCATAATTGGTTGGATAGCATAATTCCCCAAACACATGTAGAAACGAGAGATCTGGTTTCCTATTATGCACTAATTTATATGGAGTTTTGCCGTGAAGAGTATGTATTAGGGATTGGTTTTGAGTGTAACAAGCAGTGGCAATAGCTTCCGCCCAGAGAAACATCAGAGCTTTAAAGAAGATCAGCATGGTACGAGTAGCTTCCACAAGATTACAATTTCGCCTTTCAACAACATCGTTTTGCTGAGGAGTGCGTAGGACACTTTTTCGGTGACTGATGCCAATATTTTCATAAAACTGAATGAGCTATTTGTTAACAAACTCATTTCCGTTATCAGTCCTGATAATTCTGATGGTTTTGTTAAGTGTAACTTGCAGTTGTTTGATAAGCTTAATGATAACCTCTGGAGTTTCATCCTTGGTTCTCAAAAACTTCGCCCAAGTGAATCGAGAATAATCGTCAACAACAACTAGCACATACTTCTTCCCATTGATACTTTGCGCTCTCATGGATCCACATAGATCCATGTGAAGGGTGTGAAAAACTTCCATGATGGTGTTGGCAGGTTTGGGTTTATGGGCATACTTTTTGCTTTTTCCCAGTTGGCAAGCAGAACAAAGATTATCTTTTTCAAATTATAACCGAGGTAAACCTCTCACAAGGTCCTTTCTAGCAAGATCATCTATGGTACCAAAGTTCAGGTGATTAAGTCGATGGTGCCATAACCATAATTTGTTCTTTGAAGCCTTTGATAACAAGAAAATAGGAGAAGACCTCATCATGTCTTCAATAGAGAGGTGTATAAATTGGTGCCACGAGATCCCTTAAGAAGATCAGCACCATCCAATTCTCTAACGAAACATGTGTGTTTTCTGAAAGCCATTTCTAGATTTGAATCATAAAATTGACCAACAAAAGTACAGATTGTGATCCAGTCCTTCCACGTAGTATACCCGGGAGATAACACTATCACCAAAAACATAATCTCCATAACCCATAATTGCCCAAAATGATCATTCCCAAATCTAACAGTCCCAATAAACTTATTCATGAAGTTCTTAAGCTGTGAGCGATCCCCAGTCATATGTTTTGAGCAACCTGAATCCAAATATCAAAGGACGATTTATATGACCTGCATTTGAAAACAGACAAGAATCGATAACTGGAAACAGTGGATCCTCACTTGAAAATGGGTTTGATTGGTTAGCACAAACAATCTAAAGACCTATAGCATCCCTAGATGCCATGACATTATTAGTGGGGGCAGCACTAGTAGAAGCAATGGACCTAGTCAAAGTACACTGTGTTCCTAAAGGAATAGTTCTACTAGTGGGCCTCCATATCTTAACAGGCATTGTTCTAGGCAAGGCAGTTCTAGATAAAGGAAAATTTTCACCAATTTTGGTTTTACGACCTATGGGTGTTCACTGATAACCCACATTAGTGAAATTTTTGCCGGTAGGTTTCCAAGATTGCTTAATCTGTTTTGCTCTTCAAACTTTATATACTGGGAAATTATCAGAAGACCTCAAATATGACACAACACATTCATCATGATTACCAGAAATTAAACATTCATTACCTGTTTTGCAAACAATAGTTGAATTCGAATTAATTACAGTACGCTTATAGCTAATACTAGAATCAACATGATTCAAATTGTTCAACTTAAACTTATTATTCCTACGGTGGTCTTCTACTTCCTTTACTTGATCACTCTTACCTTGCGAGGTCCTATCTTGCTTTGTATTGCCTCTAGGCTTTAACCCGCTAGCTTTAGTGTCACTGCTTACTCCTGTAGAAGTAACGATGGGAATATTAGTTTGTTTCACTGCTTTTTGCATTTCTTACCTAGAAGTGCTGGGTTCTGAGGCTTTCAGGGGTAAATCAAAGGTAACATGCTTAATCTTAGGCATTGAAGAGGGTGCAACATCTCTATCCACTTGGTACCAGTTTTAGGACATGTAACAATGTCATATTCTAAGAGTTCCTGAGATCGTTTTGCATACATACAAGAATAGGCAACAAAACTATCAAGTGGTTTCTCTATTCTCTCATCCTCTACGATCTCATGAAGACTCTCTAAGCTATCCTTAAGGTAAGTGAGGTATACTTGATATGCAATCTTATTATTCCTAAGAGGAGGGGGAATATACATCACTTCAATGACATAATTATTACAAGCAGAAACCTTTGGAACAACATATTTACACGTGGGAATCGGCATTTTCCCTTTCACCTGACTCTTTAGATTCTCAATCTCATTAAGCAAAGAAGTTGTCTTTTCATTGTGTTTGTCATGAGTGACCTTAAACAAATCATATAACTCTTTGTATTGCGATTTAACCTTTGAATTTTCAACTTGAAAGTGTTTGTTTTCTTGTTGCAATTTATTGATGATGTTTTCATATTGAAAATTCTTAGAATCTAAAGGCGGTGATATATGGGAGCCTACCACTTCACTCCTATTTCCCTTCAATTGAGAAATTTGAGCTTTTAGTTTTTGAATCGTGTTACAGTGAGCTTGAATCCGTTCATCTCGATTACTTATTTCAAAATATGCATCAAATTCAGGAGCCTCCAAAGATGTCTTGGCATTCAAAGTTTTCATACTTTCCTCTAGATGTTGACATTTTAATTGTAAATTAACATTATCAACTTCTACTTTAGATAAATGCCTGACCATGTTATCATGATCATCGTTTTGGATTTTCTCTAGCAATTTTAAGTTCTCGGCTTCAAGCTCATTGACATGACCCTGGGCAACTTTAAATGCAAGTGGCAAATCATGAAATTGAGAAGCAATTAAAGCAGAATCAGTGGCAGTATAATACACATCCTGGGCAATACATCTAGCAGTAAAATTCTCATTGATGATGTGATTATTTTTTCTCTTAATCTCATAGCTTTTAAGCTCATTTGAATTATTTCTTGCATCGATTTCCATTTCATTAAACATCTTTTTCATTTTTTAACTTCAGTATCTAGGGCCTTTTGAATACCCTCAAAGTGTTCTTTCACTTGTTTAAAGAATGGAATAACCTCAGTGAGATAACATTGTTTTGTTTGCTTAAAACTAGGGGCGGCAATTCTCGACACGACACGATAAATGACACGAAGTTAAACTGGTTTGGGTTGAGGATAAACGGGTTTGGGTCAAAAACAGGTCAACCCGTCTAACCCGTTTAATAAACGGGTTGTGTTTGGGTTGAGTAAATACTAAACAGGTCAACCCGTGAACCCGTTTAAGTATACAACACTCAAAAAATAAAAAATATAACCTAATTTTTTATGTGAGATGTGTATTAAATATTTTTTTATGCACTTAATATGAGCGAATTACGATTATACCTCAAACATCATTGAAATTGACACTTTATAACTCTGAAAATTATCGTATACTTATTTGTATGTTCTTTTATTATATTTTAGATCTGTATATCACTTTTTCATTTAAACTAGTTAAAATAATAAACCACCAACCTTATTTACTGCTTGACCTATTTAGTTAAACAGATTAAACTGGTCATAAACGGGTTACACGTGTTATGCAGGTCTGGGTTAGGGTTGATTTTCTTGACACAATTAATAAATAGATCGTGTTTGGGTAAAGGTTATACCAACCCGCCAACATGCGAATCCGAGTAGGTCAACACGAACACGACTCGATTTCCACCCCTACTCAAAACCCCTTTCCCCTTCAGTAATACCCGTTGGTGTGATTCTCTTCTTATATGTTTTATCAAAATCAGAAAATAGTTGGTAAATTACATATATGCTAATTAAATTTTTACACTGTGTAGGAAGAGTTCTGGGCACTAAATGCATCGGTGTATTGGGAGGGTACATCATAGCCGTAGGTAATTTCCTAAGGGGTGGATTCTTTTCAACAAGTTCTTGGGTCTCTTTCTTATCCATGTCTAATCTCCAAAATACTTGTTTAGGGGTCAATCTAGTATGAGGTTTAAAGTTGGCTAGGAAATTCTCTTTTGAATAATTGTGAGGTTTAATGTTGATCTTATTTTTCACCCAAAAAGCACTATTCATTTTCTCAGCCTTTATCTCTAGATATATTTTCTAACTCTCTATCCTCTTCTGTTACATCTGTACATGTTGGAACTTGTTTAGGCTTAAGGATCTCTTTACCATCATATATTACTTCTTGGGCTATCTTAGCTTTCTTGAGACACACAGGATTTGGGTCATCTATAAGTTTTTCAATGTGTTTATCACTCAATACTCTGTGATTTGTTACCATGTGAGCAGTCTGAATAGTGTGTCCTTGTGCGTACAGTTTGTTTTCAAGTTTATTCTTTAAAGTTTTAAGGTTGGAAAAATCATTTAGGAGTTTTGTTTCCTTTTCTTTGAACTCCTGATTAAGTGTTTTTACATTTTCTTGTATTTCTTGTGTTTGGTTAACAATTTGTTTAAGTTTCTCCTGTAAGGAATTTAACACATGTTTCAATGTTTCTTCCCTTAAATTACATTTAGTTATCAGTGTAAGCATTTGACTGTGAATTTCCTATTCACGTGCAGTTAGCTCAAATTTAGCACGTTGTTCATAGATGGCAAATTGATCCTTATATATATTTAGCTTAGTAGTCAGGGAGTCATTAGGTATATATTCAGTGGACTTATTCAACAAATATTCATCATTAATGGCAGAAGATGCACCACTTGGTACAACGGGACTTTCATCATGCTTCACATATTGCTCATATGGGATAACATTGATATTTCCTATTTTTACAATATTTGACTTAACAACTTCTGTCAGTTGTACTTTTTTGGGAATCTTTTGCTCATCAACCACATCATACAGTTTTAGTACCTCTGATATGACTGAAGCATTGGAGGGACCAGCTTGTTGAGGTGATGAAACCATTGGAGAAATGTTTGCCATGAATATGGTCTGGGCCGTTGGCTAATCATCAACATCAGAGTCGAAGGCATCACAGTCAGCAACCTGGAAGATGTTGGGATCATTCTGTACCAAATCATACACCGGTTGATCAACCACGTTAGCATCAAACGTGTTGGCACTTCCTTCAGCAAGAAACAACAGTTCCTTCTTATCCAACACTGCTCCACTCTCTTGTTCCTGTATCAGCAACATCTTATCCTTGAAGTAGTCAGCATTTTGTGGAGTTGGGTGCATGATAAGGATTTAAAACTTAAGCTTTTAAGGGGTCATTTAAGCCCTTAATCGACCACTTTTATATTCGTTACTGATTAATTTCGTTCCTTTTCACTTTTTAGGTCTCTTGGAAGCAAAACGCTGGAATGAAGCACATTTGGACAAAAAGGAGTGAAAACATGAAGAAAATGGCAAAGTCAAGATCGAAGCCACTCAAGCTGCTCAAAATGAACCTGACGGAGTCCCAATCAAAGGGTGACATCGTCCCTCTATACAGACTTGATAAAAACATGCACCAGACGGCTCAGTGTAATTTTTGCTCATACAACCTGACGGCGTCAGGCTTTGAAGAAGAAGGGCGTCACTCAGACTTTTCATCTTAGATGACCTAGATCCAAAACCAAGACGACGTCCTAACTGAAGACTGACGGCGTCACAACTCTAAGGTGACGCCGTCCCATCGATGACTTGGCCTAAACGAAACCCTAACGACGGCGAGCTGACGGCGTCCCACCTATAAGGTGACGCCGTCGCACTTGTAAATCTGTATATAAAATTTGATTTTTCTGCATTTAAAGAGGTAGACTTTTTGAGTAAAAACCCTAAACGTTTGTAATCTGACTTGGACAGTATCTTAGGGTCCCAAACCCTATTTTACACATCAAGATAAGTGTTTTAATCCAAAGTATCATTATGTCTTCAATTGATTGTGTGTATGCTTGCTTGTTTAACATGTCTAGCTAAATTTCTTGTGTGTTTTCTTAGATCTATGAAACCTAGTTATTAATTATTATTAGGTTGTTTCTTATCTTAATTGAATTTGGCTTAGGAGTGCAACTAGGTTTCCGTTGTGTTTAATGCTTGAATATTCTTTGTGAACGTGAGGCTTATGAATGAAACAGTTTAAGGAATTTCGGATTTCATAGGCTAAACCCAAAAGTAACCTCAAAGAGTTAGGGCATACGCATTCCCTACGACCTTAGGAACATAACGCATTAAGATATGATGTGACAATTCAACCAACCAATAAAAGATAACTACGGAGTAAGAGTATCTAGGTAAACAAATTTTTTTATCATCATACGAGCACACATCAAATAGACATAGCTACATGTAATAGTAGAAGTAATCGGTAGAAGTACCACCCCCAAACCAATTGCCTTGAGATATCAATCCCCGAGGCTTACCCAATACTACACTACAACGATTATGTTCACTACCTAGGTGGTTGAAAAACTTGTTCGAAGAAAAGGAAGTTCCTTTGATCCCGAACGAGCTTCGTACGCGCATCAAGTTTTTGGCGCCGCTACCGGGGAATAGAATAGCTAGTTAGATGTTTATCTCGTTTAGGTTCCCTTGCTTGATTCCTATCAAGTAAGATTTTTTTCTCATTTTTAGCTTCCTTGTAGTCTATCCCCATTCTTCGTGACTTTGTTCATATCCCATCACTTTTTATCATGGAAGGTGATAACCCACCACCACATCAATCATTTAAAATTGTCGATTCCATCGACCTCGATGCTAATACTCGGGAGACCACGCGACTGCGTCTCTTCCAATTCTCTCTACGGGACCAAGCTAGTAATTGGCTTGAGCGACTTCTCGCCGGATCTATCTCAAGTTGGGATGATCTCACCACTCGTTTCCTCACTCAATTTTCCCACCGGGGAGAACTACCAAACTTAGGAATGACATCTTGATGTTCCAACAATGTCAAGGCGAAACTCTCTACGAGGTGTGGACGCGATTCAAGGACTTACTCCATAAAGTCCCTCATCACGGCATCGATCTTTGGCTTCAAGTCTAAATCTTTTACGATCATGTCAACTTCTTAACTGGGCAAACCATCGGCCAAGCGGCCAGTGGCAAACTTAGTGAACTCACCGCGGAATAATCGTGGGGTACAATAGAGGACCTTGCCCTCTACGACAACGAAAGTTGGAATGACCCTGTTGAGTTGCCCAAAACCGTCAAGGCAATCTCCTTGGCTCCTATTGACTCACAAACTTCCGATCGTAGGATGCTCGAACTTGAAGATCAAGTCAAATTCCTAATGAGCTCATACGAGAATTGTTAGGAATTATTGTAACAATGGGTTCCTGCTGATAAAGGTTCCTGCTGATAGTATTAGTATTTCTGCTGATAGTGCAGTTACTGCTAATAGTGCAGTTACTGCTGATAGTTAGTATTGTTTATGTGGATATGTAGTTTCCGTATTATTAGTAATTAGTTAGGATATGCATGAGTTATTTTAGGAAGTGATAATGCATATCTTTTACGTGTTTTATAAGCTGCAGAATTAGGGTTTCTTCTAGTAAAAAAGAAACTTGCGGCTAGGGTTAATGTACGCTTTTCAATAACATTAGTGAATCAATATAGATCCATATAGGATCAAGTAATTTGTGTTTATTGTCTTCTTAACTCTTGTGTTTATATTCCGCGTAAGCATAAGTGTAATGGAGGTTCTCCATAGTTTGCTTGTGATTACACAAGTTTACTATACGTTCATTAAGGCTCTTAAGATCTATCTGGGACTGATCCAACAAGTGGTATCAAAGCCTGGTGAGAATCTCTCTAAGAAGACATCCTTACTCTTTCTCTCAAAACCCTAATCACTCTAACAATGACATCATCAAACCATTCAGACTCAGAAAATGATAGGGACAAGCCTGAGTCATCCAGTGCTCAGTCTCAGACCATTCAGCAGGTTGTTACCACCATGTCTAACAATAATGCAAAGTTTCCCTATCTGAAGAAGGAGGAATATGACATATGGGCTATGAAGATGGAAAATTACATCACCAACAATGACTACCATCTCTGGAACATTGTTCTGAAAGGAAACAGTAAGAAGAAGACTTGTAGAGATACTGATGGTAATGTGATAATTCTTCCAGCATCATCAACTGAAGAACATATTGCTCTTCAGAGGGAAACAAAGGCTAGGACTACCTTGCTCCAAGCACTACCAGATGAGCATATGAGTGACTTTCATCATCTTGATGATGAAAAAGAGATCTAGAAGGCTATCAAGGCAAGGTTTGGAGGTAACAAAGAATCGAAGAAGATGGGGAAGACTATGCTGAAGCAAAACTTTCAGGAGTTCATAATTTCTGAAGAAGAGGGCATACACAAGGGGTATGACAGGTTTCATAAAATCCTGAGCCAGCTCAATCAAATGAAGTCCAAATCTGAATATGAGGAATGCAATATCAAGTTCCTGCGTGCTTTACCTTATTCTTGAAGGCAGGTTTCTCTCACTCTCAAGGCAAAGGGAGGCCTTGATTATTTAAGCTTCGATGACTTATACAATAAGCTTAGAACTCTTGAAATTGATATCAAGGGTCATTCTACCTACTCTCCAACTTCATCAAACTCAGCTTTTGTTAGTGCTACAAGTGCTAACACAATGGTGTCATATGCTGAGAGTCCCACTTCTTCATCAGCAGCAACTAGAGCACACACTTCTTCTGCAAGTAAACCAAAGTCTAATACTGTGATAGAGGATGTGCTTTACTCATTCGTTGCTGAGACTGAAGACCAACAGCAGTTGGCTTATGAAGATTTTAAATAGATGGATAAATAGGATCTGGAGGAGTTGGACATCAAATGGAAGATGGCTATGCATGCTGTAAAATTCAACAGATTTCAAAAGAAGACAGGGAGGAAGATCAGCTACCAAGGAAAAGAAGCAGCCAGGTTTGACAGGAAGAAGATCATGTGTTTTGAATGCAACCAAGTGGGTCACTTTGCTAGAGAATGCCCAAATAAGAAGGGAAGTGATAGGAGAAGGTATTCTGCATTCAAGAACAAGGGATCTGAGGATCATAAACCTAATGCTCTGTTGTCTCTGGACTCAAGGGTTGACTGGGATGCTCATGTGAATGAAGTTCAGGATAAAAATCCTCAGGTTGGATTGGTTGCTGATGCTGCTGAGGAGTTTGCACTGATGGGCATCACATCTCAGGTACAAAATTGTATTTTTGGTTGTAATGCTAGATATGATGCTCTTAAAAGTGAATTTGATGATGTTAATGGTCAATATAAAGAAAATTTTATTCAGGTCCAAGCCTATAAGAAAACTGTTAAAACTTTAGAAAAGCAAAAGGTTTGGTACCAACAAAATCAATTGGCTCTTGAAGAGAGAATTAAGGTATTAGAGAGGGATTTGGAGAACACCACTAACTTGTTAAAATTCTCTGAGAAAGAATATGTAAAAGTTAATATATTATAAAAGTGGGTCTGAAGGCTAATTTAGATACAGAGGTGGCTAGACATAAAAAGTGGCAAGAACAGGCTAAAAATTTAGACAAATTATGGAGAAGTTCTATGTCTGTTAAAACTAAGATGGGGTTGGGCTTCAAGGACTATATTGGTCCAGATGAGGTATATCACCCTAATGAATATAGTGTTTTCAATCTTGTCACTGATGAAGAGGAAGAAAAATATCGTAAACCAGTTAAATTTGTAAAACAAGGTGAAATGCATGTTGTTCCTTCCTCAATAAATGGTATTGTTAGACCACCTCACCCAGAATCAGTCTTGGATGAATCACATATGACCTATGGCCAAAAGTCTAATGACTTATCTGACACTGGCAGTGAAACTAATGATTTTGTCTCTTGTTCTTCCTGTGATAGGACCTCAAAGACCCTGTCTAAAGACTATGCCAGTTGTGATTCAAGTGAAGAGTCTACAACTCCTAAGTCTGCCTCTCCCAAGCCTTTACCTATTCACCCTGCCCCAAGAGTTGTTGTTGATGAATTACCTTCAAAGATAGTTTATTTTAAAAACATTTCTTGTTCTTTTGATTCTGTCAAAAACAATTCTGGTTTTGGTTGTGGTTTGAATAATTTTGTTTATGATAATACTTCTCCTATTATGAACAAGCATTTTAAGAAGAAATCATGTTTTGTTTGTGGTAGTACATTTCATCTTATCAAAGATTGTGATTTTTATGAGAAACAAATTGGTGTTTGTACTAATCAACAGAGACATAGACCAGTATGGAATGATGTGACCAAAATTCCTCCATTTGTTCTCTCTGGAATACATGTGTGGAATGGCAGAACCAATTCTGCTGGTAGACCAGTTCCTGCTGGTAGACCTGTTCCTGCTGGTAGACCAGTTCCTGCTGGTAACCCAGTTTCTGCCAATAGACCATCTTCATCATGTTGGAGAAGAAATGTTCCTAGGCCATTAATCTGACCTACTAGTACTTATTTTCAAAATGGATATAGGCCTGTTAATAATTACTTATTGAATAAAAGGGGGGCAAGGCGGGATACTGTTGTTAAGCCCTCAGCAGGTTGCTCTTGGAAACAAAATAGACCATCATTCATGAAGGATTCCAAGAACAATGGTGGATCTCATCAATCTGCAGGTTTTTCTAATATGATCTACAAGGCAGGCCCAAATCAGTAATGACTTGGGTCTCCATGTATACTAATGTTGTTGTATATCTTTTAACTTGTAGGATGATACTCATACAAATAAAGATTTAGGTATTGTTCATAGTGGATGTTCTAGGAGTATGACAGGGAACAGAGACAGATTGCATGATTTTGTATCTCTTCAAGGAGGTACTGTTACATTTGGAGGTGGAGATGGTAAAATAACAGGGAAGGGAACCATTAGAACTTCCAAGCCGGACTTTGAGAATGTGTATTATGTAGAAGAACATAGAAACTTTAATCTATTTTCTGTGTCTCAAATCTGTAACAATAAAAATTGTGTTCTATTCACTGATACTGAATGTATCGTACTCTCCAAAGACTTCTAGATACCTGATGACAGTCAAGTTGTGCTGAAGGTACCTAGGAAACATAATCTGTATACATTCAACCTTAATGATGTTCAGCCTGAAGCAGATCTAGCTTGTTTGGTGGCAAAAACATCCCTAGATGAATCTAATAAATGGCATAGAAGGATGGCTCATGTCAATTTCAAAACGATCAACAAGCTGGCAAAACATGGTTTAGTTCATGGACTTCCTTCCAAAGTCTTTACTAATGAGCACAATTGTGTGGCCTGCAACAAGGGAAAGCAGCACAAGGCTTCCTATAAATCCATTACTGCTGTCAGCACTATCTCAGAACCTTTGCAGCTCCTTCACATGGACCTCTTTGGTCCCACATCTATCAGAAGCATTGATCACAAGTACTATTGTCTGGTGGTTACTGATGACTATAGCAGGTATTGCTGGACATTCTTTTTGGGAAGTAAGGATGAAACGTTTCAGGTTTTTCAAAACTTTATTGCCCTGGTTGAGAATCAGCTGAATAAAAAGGTTAAAGCCATCAGGTGTGATAATGGGACAGAGTTCAAGAATGCCAAATTAATTGAGCTTCGTGCTTCTAAGGGGATAAAAAGGGATTATAGCAATGCCAGGACTCCACAACAAAATGGAATTGCTGAAAGGAAGAACAGAACCCTTATTGAAGCAGCAAGGTCTATGCTTGCTGATTCAAAGTTACCTACCATGTTCTGGACTGAAGCAGTCAGTACTGCCTGTTATGTTTTGAACAGGGTGTTGATAACTCATCCTCACAATAAGACACCTTATGAACTTTTGCCTAGCAAGATTCTTACCATAAGCTACTTTAAGCCTTTTGGTTGTCATGTGACCATCTTAAACACCAGTGATCATTTGGGCAAATTTGAAGAAAAGGCTGATGAAGCTTTTATAGACAACTTAAAGAAACGGTTTATGTCAGCCAACCCGATGGATTCGTTGATCCTGAGTTTCCGAATCACGTCTACAAACTGAACAAAGCTCTGTATGGTCTCAAACAAGCTCCTCGGGCATGGTACGATAAGCTATCATCTTTCCTCATTGCTAATAATTTCAACAAAGGTTCGGTTGACCCAACTCTTTTTATACAATATCACGAGGCACATATCTTAATTGTTCAAATTTACGTGGATGACATCATTTTTGGGTCTACACATAAAAAGTTTTCAATCGCTTTTGCAAAACTAATGAAGAAAAATTTTGAAATGTCCATGATGGGTGAACTCACATTCTTTCTCGGACTGCAAGTTCATCAATCACCCTATGGTATTTTCTTGAGTCAGTCACACCAATGCCACACCAATGGAATAAAAACCTGTGAAACCTATGCCACACCAATGGCTCATACCAAGAAGCTAGACGCTGATTTACATGGGAAATTGGTGGACCCTACAAAATACCGTAGTATTATTGGGTCTCCCATATATCTAACAGCTAGCGACTGATATTGTCCTTGCCGTATATCTTTGCTCTCGTTATCAGTCGCGACCAACTGAAACCCACCTCTCAGAGGCTAAAAGAATCCTCCGATACATAAAGGGAACCATTAACTTGGGGATCTAGTATCCAAAGGATTCTGGTTTTGAACTAATCGTTTTTTCAGACGCTGACCACGCAGGATGCTTAGACTCACGGAAAAGTACTTCAAGAGCTTTACAATTTCTTGGTGATAAACTGGTGTCATGGCAATCGAAGAAGCAGGATTGTACATCGCTGTTCTCAACCGAAGCAGAATATGTAGCCATGTCGGGGTGTTGTGCTCAAGTCATTTGGATAAGAACATAACTCAAAGACTATGGTTACGTATTTGACAGAATACCGATGTACTGCGACAATCGGAGTGCCATTGCAATCTCGTGCAACTCAGTTCAGCATTCGAAATTAAAGCACATCGATCTTCGATATCATTTCATCAAGGATCACGTGGAACAGGGTACTGTTGAATTATATTTTGTGGGTACAGAATACCAATTGGCAGATCTTCTCACCAAAGCCTTGCCTCCCGCTAGGTTGAATGAGTTGGTCCACCGGATTGGTATGAGGTGTTTGACTCAAGAGGAATTGGATGACCTCCTAAAACAGTCTTAAAAACCTGTCAAACACCAAAATATCTTTTGTAAATATTTTTCAAAAACAAAATACAAAAATATAAAATCTGATAAAACAACAAAAATATTCTTCTATCTATTTTCTTTCAACATTGAAAGTATATTTCTTCCGTCAACACTACAATCTTTTAAAATTCAGTATTTTTCCGATCAAGTGTTGAGGGGGAGAAAATAAATTCTTAACTGTTTCAATAACATCTGTGTACTTGCATGTTACTCTATTCTGGTTGTTTCTTGTATCAATGGTGGTAAACTTTTCTGGTTTAACTGACACTCTGTCTAAAATTATAACCTTTCATCATTTTCTTAAGTCGAGGGGGAGTGTCGTCAAGTTTCTTTCTTAAAATCTTTGTGTGATAACCAAAACGGAAGTTAAATGGCTTTGGGTGAAAAAGGAAAAGGTGGAGGGACCAAAACTGTCAAAGCTTTAAAGTTATTTTAAATAAAACACCCACCTAATTCCTTTCTTCACATTTATTGCAAAACTCATCTCATCCTACGCTTAAAAACGCTCAAGAAATCAGTGTTTCAGATCTTCAATTTGTAAGTTTCTTTGTGTTCCTAACAAGAGTACAAACTATGGTTTTAAATCGTTTTGAAAATTAACGGTTAGATTTTAAACTATGGTTAATTTTGTGTTCTACGTATGCGTATGAACACATAATCTTGTTTATGTGTTTGTGGTTAAAGAGATAGTGTCAAAATGTTTTAATAACATCAATGATATTTTGTCTATCCTCAAAACGAACCCTAAACTCGAATTGAGTGATTTTGAAAATTAGGGTTCTTAAGTCGAATTGGGTGTTTTCAAATGTGAAGGTTTTTGGTCAAAAATATTGTTGTGTGATGTTCATATCATGTTGAATTAATGATTTCTAGGCCCTATAACAACCCAGAAACACTAATTAAGTCGAATTAGGAATTAGGGTTTAATGTTCTTGAGTTTGGGTATTTTTGATTCACCACAAATTGGATGTTAAAACTTGGTTATTAGACTCTCATAACACTTAAGACCTACCGTAAAACGTTTGGTGCAAATCCTATGGTTAGAAATCATACGCGTAACTCTTAAACTCTAGGGTTTTGACCTACGCATATGACTTTCTACGCGTAAATGTTTAACATGTCTTCATGCCATGATTTGTTGTAAACTGAATATATGTGTTAAGATTGATGTTATGATGATTTTATTTCAGGCTTGCTACGCATAAAACTTATAATCAAGGTGTTTGTTACTCTCACGATAAGGATCACCTTACGCGTAGAAAGTTATGCGTAAGAGAAATTTTACGCGTAACGCTACGCGTAAGGGTCTACAATGGGACTACGCGTATCCTATGAAGGATATGCGTAAACAGTGACTCTACGCATAAGGTTTACTCTTATGAGTAATCCTTACGCGTAAGGTTTATATACGTCTACGCTTAAGTTTTACGCATAAGGTTCTCCTGTTCCTACGCGTAATATTTCTTACGCCGTAAGTCAGATCCTACGCGTAAGCTTACGTCTACGCGTTATACTTATCTTGTTTACGCATAAGCTACTATTCCTACGCATAAGCCTTGATCAAACCTTCGTTGTGAATTGTTACGCGTGAAAACTTGTAAATAAATGACTCATAATGTCATGAATCCAAAAAATGTCACTAATATACTTAAACGCTTGATATGTTGTGAACTATAAGTGATAACATAAACTTTAAAACTTAAAGTTAACTAACTCACGAAACATTTCACGACGTCATTGGACTATTGGACAAACAAGTGACTTAGGACTCGTAACAATCATTAACACTGTATATTCAATAATTAGACAATAAAACCTTCTATTGACTAACATTATGTCTTTCGATATGTTGGTTCTTTTGGCTAATGTTATTTCAGATCACGACATGGCTGCTCAAATGAATGTGGATGCACCTGAGGTTCTCACAATTTCCGATATCTTCCCTAATGGCTATCCAAGAAAGATTGTAAAGAACAATCTCAGAGTTGACTTTGAAAACTTCATATGCTCTGAATCATCTTGCAGAATTGCTGTGGACATCCTTCTGCAACATCCATTCAAATTCATGCTCACAAAGTCATCCTGATGATGAGTATGATTCAATGGAAGAGGAAATACAATTTCATAAGACATTTAAGCATAAAAAGGATGGAACACCATGCTTCAACCTTTCTGGTTAATCAACCCGGTAAAGGTGAGGGTCAAGTAGTAGTCCTCCACTTATGGAAGATCTATTGCAAACATTTCTTACCCCATCCGATCCGTTAATCAACCCGTAAGGATCGTGGTGTCACTGTCACTACAACTGTTGAAATGAAGAAACCACAACAAAACAACCGCAAGAAGAAAAGCATGGTGAAGATGTGGAAATATCTGACGAAGGAGATTACGATCATGATAAGGATGAAAGAGTCGTTAAGGATGATAATTTGGTGGCTAAAGTGGAAATGATGTGAAATGAGGCTGAAGAAGCGCTAGAGCTGAAGAGGAAAAGTTAAAGAAGGAATCAGACAACTACATAGTTGACAATCCAATACACAAACTCAACAGTCTTCTGAAACACCTCTTGACACTTCCACCAAACCCAAATCATCATCTCAATCATTACCTCCATCCACATAAGAAACACCTATGTCAACAACAAAATCTGTTAAGAAGGCACCTCCATCCAATGATTCGACAAATGGTTAAGTAGGTTATCACCACTACACAACAAGCTACACAGCCACCACCATCTGATCAACCAAAGGGATTCGAAACCACACCACCAATGGAGAAAACCGTTGATCACTTTACATACACTGGTGGTGAGGATCACGACATACCCGAGCCCTAACCAGAACCTCAACCGAAATTTAAATCAAGTACATTACTGCACTCCTTGTTTTCATACGCTTCAAATCAAAGAGCATATTGAAGTTCTTCACTCGGGTCGAATCTTACCTAAATTCTACACTTCATCGGAATCAATTAAGAACCTCGTACAAAATCGTTCATAAACACAAGTTTGGGTTTGTCTACCAAAGTGAATATCATCATACTTGCTTCATGGCTTTCGATGAAATTCACTAAGTTCTAAGACGCCACCCTGGAGATGGTTCGATATGGATTATCATATCGATTGAAGGACATTGAGTTGGGTATAATTTAGACAAAGAGATGGAATTCAAAGGATCGCAAGGATGTTTGTTGATTAATCACTAGGATTGATGAATGTTTGATTCATCGAGATCAGATGCAACAGTTGGAGAGCTATGTGGGAGGATGACCAAACTTTCCAATTCTGACTTTCCAACGCCCCTCGAAAGTAGCTGATCGTCTGTAATCATTGGGTATTCTCTTGATTGTGATTTTGCTTGTTTGATTATGTCTATGGCTTGTGCACATATTACAGTGTACAACCCGTACTTGTAAATAAAGGACCCTGTGGTACGCTTCAGTGCCACAATCCTTATAAAAGGAGCGAAAGCTTCTTACTTTTGAGTAAAACCTATAAAACCTTTCACTTTTCAAGGTTTTGCTCAAAAGAACAAGTACTTTCCCTTATGATTTTCAAAACCTCAACCGTTTATATCACTTGTTGAGGGGGAGTACTTGACTTAAAACTTTGTTCACAAATTGTTCACAGTGGTCATTCTTCCCGCAACACTCAAAATGGTCATATTTATTCTCAACTTTTCAAAAATAACATTTTATATGCTATTTTTGAGGGGGAGAAAAATACGTGAAAAATACGTGATAAGAAATATGTTGTGTTTTGCTATATGAACTCTCGTGTAAAAAGACTTTAACCCATGAATTGACGAGCTCTTAACTGCTAGTAATTCGAAAAGACTTGTCCGGGACGGGTAATAATTTCAAGCTAGTTCGCTAGTGATGTAAACGTGTCTCGCAAAGGACTTGTTCGAGTAGAATGTACCATTCGAGAAACTCTTGGTAGACATGAACTCTGACGGGTTTGACAACCTTTCGAGGATTGTCTACACCTTCAAGGTAGTTATTAGAGCTAATTGTCATCTAAAAGCTGACAATGCAACTCTTTAACTATGCCACGTAACGCGGTCTCGGGGGAATGTCTATCTTGAGTTGATCAATTCAAAATGTGCGCTTCTTCCTCACTGTGCATTTTAACCGTTAAAACTCTTAAGCACATGTGGAGGGGGAGTATTTATGCAAAATCTTATCTCAACAGTAGTACTAAAATGTTTATCATTCACAAACACTTTGAGAGATTTTTCACAACAGTGGTTTTAATGGCAACATAGGTTAGTCATGAAGTTATAAGGTGACTAAGGTTAGGAATAACCGTCCTATGATCCGCCAGAGCCGGATGGATCTACCCAAGGACACCACTAATAGTTAGAATTTAGAAGTCCTTAGGTATGATTATCAAAAAGGAGAAAATGAGAATCGGAGAAAGAAGGAGTTGAAGAATTAAAAAGAAATGCAAAGAAAAGGGTGAAAGAAATAGCCCTCCAGATTATTCAACTTAGGCGCATTAATGGGTTCAATTCATATGCTACTGGTTGTCACTAGATGACACCGGTATTGAAGATTAAAAGTCGTCATGGACCCAGTGACACATGCACTAAACCTTCTTAACCACTCAAGTTTCTCTCAACAGAAGCTTGTTTCATTCTCACAGGGAACCCTACGTAAACTATCGGCTTTCTCTTAGAGATTGCTGGTATTGAAGAAGGAGACCCTCTCCCAAGTCTCCGCTCAGGAAAACCAAAACGCACTATTGAGTCTAGAGCCACGAGATTCATCAAAAGATCTCTTAGGTACACTTGACATTTCATCACTTGACATTCAACAATAAGAATTTCAGTGATACATTATCGAGTCCTTCACCGATCTTAGCAATCTGTCGAGAACATTTATGAGAGGTTCACATTTGTGATCCTCAGTCATTGAATGGAAACTCCTGCCAGGGCCATAATCAAACAGCCCCGACAGCAGTCACTTCGGTAACTCCCCGTGGATTACGCTTAGTGGTCTCAAACGGTCTATAGTCGTGAGGTGATGCTTCGGTGTACCTCAATGACTCATCTGAATCGTAGGTGTACTTCGGTACATCGTGTTATCTCACTTGTGGGACTCCGATTTAGGAACGGATTTTGTAAGAATTAGAGTTGTGTTTTCACACTATGCTGTTAACACTCTCGAAGTTCAAACTTGTAAGTGCCGAAATCCGCTTATTACTAACAGTTTTTATGTTTTCTTCTTATGGAAGCTCTGGAGCGGAATGATCGTGCAGATTCTTCTCATACTCACGCCAACATCATCACTAATGGAAGTTCTATCCAAAGGCAACACAACAATGTAATGATTCTTCGTCAAATCAAAGAATCTACAAAGTTAAAGACTTAAAGAACTTCATCAGTACTAAATTCAAACGTCAAAAGAGCGTGTGAGCATGTTGAAGAATGATGTGGAGACACTGTAGCAGCGAAGCGCACTGAGGCGATTTGATGCATACAACAACATACTATCACTTTCATCACAAAGAACAATGATCAAAGAACAAAGTTAAAGATGACGTCAAAGCATAACTGTTCAGAGTAAACTATCTCTACACCGGGAGATTGTTCAAATCAAAGCAATTCTTCTCACAAGAAAGAAGAATGTCAGACGACGTCAAAGCTACTATTACATCAACGCCTTCACCGTTTTTCATCACCAACACTTGAGTGTTTGTTACTCATATGTAATAACACTTGAGGGGGAGATTGTTGGAATCACTCCTAAATCTTATTCAAGTGTTAGTTACTCATATGTAATAGTTAGCTTATTATGGCCTTTATGTTTGTTATTAGCCTTAAGCTTATGTAGAAGGCCCATGAGCTTAGGCCCAAGCCCATAGGAGAAAGGGAAGGAGTAGGAGTGTTGCCCTAGCTCCTTGCCTATAAATATTATGTAATAACCCTCACTTGAGGGTTGGTTGTTCTCTTTTCTCATTCACTCTATGCATAAACCTTTCTCCCATTATATTCGTGTGTTTGGCTAAGGGTTCAACCGATCATCTCTTATCTATTTCTTCTATTGATGCTTGTGTTACATATATGGTGACCTAACATACGTAAAGAGTAAAATATTTACGTAAAAATAACAAAGTTCTAATAGTTCATATAAAATATGACTATTGGCGAAAGTAGAGTATTTTGAACACCTAGATTTATCGTAGTCTTGTGTTGACCGCGAGGAAAGTTTACACGATTAAACTTTCATAATTAATAAAGTAACAACTTTAAATAATTAATTATAGTCATAAGTGAACAAAAATATTCAGAGTGTAATAATCCAAAATAGAGTGAATTATTTAACTTGGGAAATTACCAGTTACTACCAGTTACAGTATTTACTTTTACGTTATGGTAAAAGTCAAATAGTAAAAAGTCAAAGTCAACTTTTAAGAAGTCAAAGGGTAAAATAGTCATTTTACCTTATGAAAATTTACGAGTTGCTACAATTAGATATGTATCAGTTATATTAGAACATTAGTCTCTTACCTTGCGCAAGAGAATCCTTTAAATCATATTTCTATGAGTTGTATTGCACACAGTAAAGATTTCTTCCACTTGTGCATAGAATAACATCATGTAGCAGATAAACTACACCGACACACGCTTGTTTATGTGATTAATATGATTGTGTTATTGATATTAACATAACTAGTAGATGTAGAATGTCATTGTCTAGTAAGGAAACGTTCATGACTATCCTTTAAAAAAACATAAATGTATACAATTTGAAAGTAATTATCTTGAGACACTCTGGAGATAACTGGTTACTACCAAGACGACAAAGCTTGTACCTCCCATGAATTTCGTCATTACAATAATTCCTTATTCAGTAACACAAAAAATTCTCCTACCGATTTGCCAACATTAAAAGTGTTTCATAACCAGTGAAAACAAATAGTGTACTATTTACTTTCCTACATCTTTAAGACACCCATACGTAACAATTACTTAGGTATTAAAAGAGTGTATTCTAATGTGTAAATGATGGACTATCCATCAATTCCATTAACTTGAAAATGTGGTCATGCAATTTCTTCCTTAATAGGTCTACCATTCCAACAACTGTATGTAGTACCTTTAAATGGTCAAAACCGAACAACTAGATAAAATATAGTAGTTTGTCTTTTACCAATTTCGCAGTAATTTAGTCTAGCTTCTAATTTTAATAACTCATGAAGTGTCATACATATTTTCCTATTAACCAAATATCATATTTGTTAAAAAAGAATTCAATAACCTAATAAGGGTGATGAAATCTCTATGAAAAATATGCAATTTTCTTAACTCTTAAAGTCTGCTATGAATTATATTAGAATTTAGACATTTCTAATGTTCCTATCATACCTTTCTCATTCATAAAAATGAATAGGATTAAGCCTCACACTTCTCACTTCGAAAGGAGAATAAGTTTATTCTTTTAGTAAAGTTGACTCTAGCCAAAAACTCAAACGGGTGTAGATCAATTTACCAATAAAAGAATAACTTACGCTACGATTTAACGTTGCATTAATACATTTAAGTGAATTAAAAAAATTCAATTTCAGTATTTTTGATAATTAGATCTTTAAGAAAATAAAATGCCCGTTGGTAAATATTCGCATAAATCATAGTATTTTCTTAAAGCTAGGATCCTAATTGACATAGTTCAATTACATCAGTTGATTTGCTAGTAATGAAAGTATTCAACAAGGTAATCTGTCGAAAAATAATTGGCAAACAATTTCCAATTCCTAGATCTTTATGGGATTTACATTGCTAAACAATATTTCAATGTAAGCATGTTTTATCCCCATCTTATGCCTTGACTCCAAGCTCTCACTTACAACTCAATTAAGTCGTTTAATTTAAAGAACTGCAAATTTGTCCAGTTGAGCTCTCACACAACATCAAGATTTACCTTTCTATTACAATCTAGCTAAGCTCTCACATGACGTAAATTGCACCTTTAAATGTTCTTTTAACTAGATGGCATAAACTTAAATTTTAAGGGTACTAATTTTGATGTGTATAATCAAAATATGTATGAAGAAGCATGCATACAACTTCAGATCAATAGTTTTAATAAAACCTTTTTATTAACCAATTCACTAAGATTAAATTAACAAAATTTTAATTGAAGTATTCGATTCACCAATCAAAGAATTTACCTTTAATTATCGTCCATTATATTTTACATTTGCATAAGTCCAAAAACTTAGTGTTTCGATAATTACCATAAAGTGACGCGTGGAATTAAAGCTAATTCACCCTTAAGATGATTTTGTACGCTAAATAGTCGTACGAGGTAGCTCCATTATGACACACAAAGAAGCGGAGAAGTGGGGTCAAGCGTTTATTAAAAACCTTCTTCTTTTGGGTCACAATTTAATGCGTTCTCCTCCTTATACATCTATTTTTTTTATATAATTTTTCAGTGTTTTTGGGTTTTTGGTTTTGGGTTTTAATTTGTGTTTTGGTTGTTTTTTGCAGGTTGATGGGAGTTACCAAGTTATGGTCACATTTCTATTTTTTTTTGTGTTGGATTATTTGTTTAGTTGTTAAATTGATTTGAATTGAGTTTTGTTGCAATATCTCACATTTTTTAGCATATGGGTGAAGTGAAACTGCTTTTGAGTATTTAAGGATTGAAATACTTAACTTTAAGTAAAATTAGTTGAGGATGAAATGATTAGTTTCAATAGTTGTTTAATACTATTATCAGATAAGCACGATTCTCTAAGTACAAATGATAATACTAATAATCATCGTGTTTACTGTAAAAGCAAGAGACATTGGTTGGACTGTCCAACCAATGTCTCTTGCATCGCTTTGTTACATCTGGGGTTTGATTATTTGCAAAAGTATAAGCAGTTTCCATTAGCAATCATGGTCACCTAAGCAAAGGGTTATTGTATGTCATTATACACTAGGGATTGGAGAAGTTTTAATTCACTTTTTTCTTCTTTTGGAAATAGTTAAGCTAATTTCAACTTTTTGATGCAAACTCTTAACATTAAACATTTTAGAATCACCATTGATGGTATTCTGAGACGTTGTATTTTTGTGGTTGCAGAAAGAGTATATGGTGGATATGAGTTGTGAAGGTTGTATTAAAAATGTCAAGAATAAGTTACAAACAGTTAATGGTGAGTATTATGAAATTAATATGTAGGATGACTTGGTTTATGTGATCAATATCTTACCTACCTAAGTTTCTTATATTTTTTTATGTTGCTTTATGGATTAAGAGCGTTGTTGTTGATTTGAACAATCAAGTGGTTAAAATTTTAGGTCATCACCAGTAAAGACCATGACTGAAGCCTTGGAGCAGACAGGCCAAAAATCCCGACTAATTGGTCAAGGATTGCCGTGAGGTTGGTTTTGAATTTCCTTTACACCTAAAAAACAGCTGTAACAAAACGCGATGCAAGAGACATTGGTTATACTTTTGCAAATAATCTAATGTGTAGAAGAACAAAGAAGTGGTTTTGATTATTTGGTAATTAACAGCATCACTAAACATTATAAACTCTTCCTCAAAAACAAGCTGAAACAAATACCCCTTACATTAGTTTATAATATACACAACAAAAAGGTTCATTTTAGTGTGAATGATGATATGTTGATGTTTAAGGTTGTTTAAGAATGTTTTACTATGATTAATGACATGTTTTAATGTGCTGATTTGGATGTTTAATCTATGTATGAAGGTAAAGGAGGAGTAGAATGTCGCACAGTAATTTTGAGCTCCCGACACAGGGTTCCTTTGGATTTCTTTCAAGAAAGCGTGTTGCTCGCAACTGAGGGAAAGGTGTACCTTATTTTTTTGTTAACTTAAATCGCAATTGTTATGTTTGAACATGTTTTGTGTGTTAAGTTATAGAGGGATTTTAGTTTCATGGTGACTTTTAGTTATTGAATTTGTATATTTTTTATGAGTCGGGTTGAACCACAAACTCACAGACTTGGATGGGTGTTCCGATTGAATAGGTTGGAGTGTGAGTGTTTATTGTGTTTTGATATGTTTGTTGTGCGGAAATGGGGAAGGAGGGTTCCAGCAAATCGTATGTGTCAATGGGGAAGAAAGGTTCTAGCAAATGTATGAGTGGAGAAAAACGGATGGGAACAGTTCCCGTTAGATTGGTAAGCCAATCAGGCTTTGCCTTTTGTCCCACTTTGTACTCTAATAACGCAATCTACGTTAACAGTTTTAGTTAGGCTGCATAAGGTTTTTCATCGTGTTGTTTGCTTTTATTCAGATGGATTACCATTTGAGTTTGGGGCATTAGAACTGGCTTTGGAGTTTCCCTGCTTCATTCTTCATACTCGGGGGAAACCAATAGGTAAGTGTCTGTTCACTAATTCTAAACGATAAGTTTGTCGAAGTAATCTTTTCTTATGGAATACAAGTACCTACACCAACTATTTGTTGCAATTTCGATCCCTACTACTTAATAAATTGTTAGAATTTATCCTCATAGTTACCTGTTGTTTTCGTTTTGAAAAATCATTGGATGCAGGCGTCAGCTTACGGTCTGAGAGGACCAAATAGAGGGCCATAGGTTGTTCATAGCGATCTGGAACAAGGACATTCTTATGGTTCTTTGCTAACCTGTGGTGTAGAATATGAACGTGCAAGACCGATCGACGTTCAGGCTCAAAGTGAGTAGTTGTTCTTTCCTAATACATCGTACTTATTTGAAAATATGCTTTTATAGGTTAATGTTATCCTTAATCGTCGCTTTACTTATACAACACTATTAAATGCGTGCGTATTTTTTTCTTACAAACCGAGAGGAACAAAAGCACAAACACAAATTTTTAATAGCGATCTGGAACAGCGCTGTTTTGATCGTTCTTTGCTGACCCGTGCAATGGAAATTGAGCGTGCGGATCAGTTGACATTGATTCTCAATGTGAGTACAGCTTCTTCTTAATAAATGTGAAATGGTTCCCTTATAAGCTACCATTCTATATTTGACATGTTAAAGATACAACACAATATATTGAGAACTTATGTTACCGAAAACTTCCAATAAAACAATAACTTTTAGATACATCATTCGTCTACTTCAATATTTCAAAAAGTGAGTTGCATATTCGATTTTATTAGGAAAGTGGGTGTTGTGGTGCTTCATATGATTCAAATGATGGGTGTTTGGTTGGTTCAAGGATGGAGATATGTGTTTCGATTCGTTTGCTGAAAAAGAAAGCCTCGAAGTTTTTTTAAGTATTCTAAAATAGAAATGTGTGTTTTCTTTATATGAAGCTCAGTTTTCTTTCCCTTTGGTTCAAAAAGATGATAAAAGTAGTTGACATTTTAATTTAATTTAGTATCAATGATCTTTTATTATGTTCAGGTAATTTTCATTTTGAAGAAAATAGTTTATATTTTAAAGTATGGTTCGAGAAAGAAGCCTAAACACTACCCATTCAAGGTACTCACGGTATGTTTAATAGAAAACAAACACTTTTCTCACCTTAACAAACCTCACCTGCCGACACCACCACCATTTTAAAACTTAATGAAAAAATTAATTAAAATTTTTAATAATTTTGGTGAAAATGCATATATTGAAAAAGAAAATGTTATGTGTTCGAAAACTAATTGAATACACGCGTGTTACCAATAAGGCGTCACAGGTTGGTCTGGGTTCAGTTGATATCAATGCTGCAACAAGGCCATAGGTTGGCATTGGTCATCTGCAACAAAACTGTTCTGCTGGTCCTTTATTGACTCATGATATAGGGACAGAATGTGTAGGATCAAAAAGCGGTGAACTTCAAGGTAATAAAATTTTTTATTTGCGTTCCTTGCCATATTGTATTTATGTGACTACGTATTTTCATCTATTATGTGAAACCCAAAAAAAGAGTGCTTTATTGGCTTAGGTTTTGACGGATACTTCTGTGAGACGACCAATGTGACTAATATCATATGTATCAACAACTTGCCTTATGACAAACACTCCATTACACCTAGGTTAACTGTTTAATTTACATACTTAGGCTACTAATTAATAATCTCGATACAGAAAATTAGAGTTGAAATATATGTTGTGCATCATAATTTTGAATTGTTGTGTTATCCAGTCAGAATATTATGTGGATTGTTAGGAATTGGAAATTCCATAGTGAAGTTTCGGTCACCCCATCTATAGTCTAGCATATGTTAGCTGGTAGACATAACGTTATTTACTGTTTTATTAGTTAGTTATTTGCCTTGTTTAGTGTAGTGTAACATCGTGGAGGAAGGACGGGTCTTTACCCACTGTATGCCTGATCCACAGTCCGAAGGAGGACGTGTAGTATGTAACTATAAATACCCTCTACCTCTCAAGGTAGAGGGTTGGACCTATCATTCTAATCTAACCTTTTCTCTTTTGTTTACTTTCTCTCTCTAGAAAGGCTCCCATTCTACTTTCTCTCTCTAAAACCTCTAAACTATACGCCCCTTATTGTGATTGTGTATGTGTTTATGAAATCCAATGTGTAACAATTGGTATCAAGAGCCATGGTTTGATCATCTCTCTTACATGTTCTTGGATTTCTAGTGGCTTTATATGGTTTTTGGGTTTGAAAAAGTTTAGTGGTATTTGCATCATTTGGACTATTTCTAGTGTTAAAGTTTGGATTTTGATTGTACTTTTGTGTTTAGAATCATTATAAGTGCTTAGGTTTTGTTTTGGAAGGCTTGAATCACTGTGGTTGGGTTGTTTTTGGATTGAAAAGTGGTGTTTTTGAACATTTCTACCTAGCGACTTGAGTCTCGGAATAGTTTTCTTGGTAGCGACTTGCTTCTATATTTTTCAGCGACTTGTAGCTGTAGTGTTAGTGACTTGAGCACTAGCGACTTGTCTATTGAGACAAAGCGACATATAGTACAAAAGTACGGGCCGTACTGTTCAGTCTAGCGAGTTGCTCTTTAGCGACTTGCCCTCTTAGCGAGTTGTTCCTTAGCGACTTGTTCACTTAGCGATTTGCTCTTTAGCGACTTGTCTACTTAGCGAGTTGGTACTATTAGCGAGTTGTCATCTAGCGACTTGTCACTAGCGATTTATCTTCATAGCGAGTTGTCTCTAGCGACTTGAGCAACTAGCGATTTGTCTTCATAGCGAGTTGTCTCTAGCGACTTGTGCATCTAGCGACTTGTAACTAGCGAGTTGTCTTCATAGAGGATTGTTAGAAGCAGTTTGACCATTTCATCAGTGCGTTTTGTTGACCTTTCCCGACAAAACTTCAAACGGCTATAACTTTTGATCCGTAACTCCATTTTCAGCGTTCTACCCATCAAAACGACCGTGAGAACGAGGAGAATGGCACGCCAAATAAAGTTCATTTGGGTCAACCCTCGAGGCCTAAATCCGCTCCGAACAGAAGTTATTGAGGTTTTTAAGTTTTTAGACCTAAATTTCTCCGTTAAATCGTGCATCAACCAACCCAAATCACAACCAAACAACATCTCTGCTAATCCTACAAACAATCATAAGACCTAACACACAATTGTCTATCATTGTGTCGATCCATCAGTTATCTTAACACGTTCTATTGGTCACTATATCACGGTTTCTTCTTGATTTTGTAAAATCCCGTGTATACTACAACATCATGTCTTACACTCCTGATTCAGTGATTTCAGAAGTACTCAAACTGTATGATGTTGTAGACAACCATGAGAATATTATCTATTCTGAATGGTTACAGATGATGGATTTAATCAATGATGACTTGAGTTCTTCATGCTCTGAGTCCAATGAGAAAGATTTGCACCTGTTCAGGCTACAGAATGCCATGCAAAAGGAAAGCAGCATTGAACCTTTTCAACAACTTCACTCTCACCTCATGTTACTTCTACACATAACAATGGAACGAACATGTATTGCCCTCTTCCGTCAGGACTTATCCACATTAACAGGAACTTTGCTGTTAAACCTCGAGCAATTGGAGCTACAACTTGACAAAGAGAATGTCCAAAAAGATAGTTCTAGTGTTGCACTTCAAGTGATCTACAAAAATTTTCAGTCATTCATTAGAAGGGAATTCACATCAGACTATGATCAAGACATGAATGAAATATCTTTCAAGAGACACACTGGAATGGAAATTAGCGTGTTCATAGAGACACTTATCCATCTCATGGATAATGTGGAGAAGTATATTGAGGAAGTTACTCAGACAGATGAAAAAGTGGATGAGTGTCTGGTGCAGTTGAGAGATAGTTGTGATAAGTTGGGTAATGTATCTGTTGAAGAATCGGGTGTTGCTGAATGCAGAATGTCAGAGACAACAAATTATGATGAGTCGGGTAAAGCACCAGATGATGGATCAGTTGACACTGAATACAGAGGCTCAGAGATAGATAAGCTTGACACAGCCAGCAGTCCAGTGACTCTTGTTACACATGATGCGGATGCAGATATCAGACCAGAAATTGAGCAGGTGTTATGTAATGAGGTACCCTTTACTGTTCAACACAGTGTATCTGCTAAAGTACTTAAACAAACTGATCATTATGCTGAACATGACTTTGATAAATGTTATGTAACTGAGGCTGAGTCAGAGATTAAGTGTTTCAAAATAAAAGACATGGTTGATAAAAAGGCTTTTGATGAACTTTCAAACAAACTCTCAAAACTTGAAAAATATTGCATTTCACTTGAAATTGCAATACAAAGTAAAGAAGAAAGCTTTCAACTTAACAAACCATGTAATAATCCGAAACTTCCTTAATTCCGTGAACTTTTTGAAATTAACACTTTGAAAGCAGCTTCAAGACAAAGAGTCAACTATCAACAATTTGAAGAAACATATTTCTAATATGCATGCGAAAAGTAATTTGGTTACAAGTAATTCTGATGTTAATACTATTGATGATATTCAAATGAGAAATGGTGAATTAGCGGTTTGTGTGGCCAAATTACTAAAGGAAAATGAGTCTTTGAGAAAGCATCACATAGAACTAAGTGACTCTGTCAAAGAAGCTAGAACTAAGTCAATAGAACAAACAAACTCTTTGATAGAAAAAATTAATGTTCTCAAAGCTCAACTCAGGAAAGAGTTTCGCCATTTTTGCTTTAAAAAATGAGCTCGAAAACAACAGGGAATAGTGTGAACACTAAATTTGCAAAACCATCAATCTTGGGGAAGCCAGTTATTAGACAACCGAATGCGTTCAGATCTAAACGACCAAAATTTTCAAAAACGCGGTTTGCCTCCCAAGTTGATGCGAAACAAGTTTTGACAAAACCAGTCACTTCACCTCACTTGCCTAGGAAAATTGATATGAATGACTTGTATAAGAACTCTTATCTAGAAATGGCTAGAAATAAGGCACATAATCGCAAAGACGAAATTTTAGGTGCAAGACCTAGGGTGATGAATTCTTCGAGATTTCAAGGCACTGCTAGTAGTTGTAAACCATTACCTAGGAACACTAATCTAAAGACTAGGGATTGGCTTACATCTAAGAGTAGTTGCATTTTGATTAAAGTTATTCCCATAGCAGATCACTCTAAGAAATCTAGATCTATTTCAGAATCCAAACAAGCTGTTTGCTCAAAGTGTCTTAAATGTATCTTTAATGCTAATCATGATAAATGTTTCACAAAATCCCTGAAGAAAGTAAATGCTCATGGAATGGTACAACCTGTTAAGTCTAGGATTTACACTGAGTCATCCACAGTGCATATGAAGCAAATGAAACCAAAAGCTTTGCCTAGATGGTTATCAACTGCTAAATCTTTGGAAACTAGGAATAAGGATAAGTCTTCCACTATGCATAAGAAGACTAACAATCCTAGACCTTGCCATAAGTGGATACCATCTAGTAGAATTTTTAAGGATGCTGGACTTAGGTGCATACCTACAGAAAGATGTTTATCGATGGCAATCTCAAAGTTGACCGTGAAACCCTAAATGGTTTGGATACTGATGTCACTAACCAAAATATATGCAATCAAGTTTGTAATATTAGTGCAGGTAGTCCTTACTCAGTTGCAGATACTTCGATCCTTCAATACATGGACTTGCTTAAAGTATGGATAACAAAAGGATTGATATCTCATAACTCACGGGTTCAAGTTACTCAACATTGATATTCAATCGGATATGACGTCTGTTCACATCAGTTCAGGCCTCGTACTTCATCATTATGGCATCTACAGATAACACTTCA
>OU343224.1:284486863-284644741 GCA_910596185.1 Chrysanthemum makinoi | reverse complement strand
CCAAATCCACGGCCCAACTACCTATACCGGTCAAAATCAAATATCATACGGTTTACCCAAATGGACCCTGGTCAACCCACTTAAACGGTCAATGAAATGAAATATAATTAAAAACTCGCAGCGCCAAATATCCCCAAACCCAATCCCAGGTATGAACCCTAATATACCCCTCTTCCCAATTCAACAAATTAGCCAAAATCAAGGGCATAATCGTCCTTTCCCTGACACATTATGACACCACCTGACACATGTGACTGCCAGGTCACCAATCCGTGTGTCATTCACCTAAATACTGCTCCCTGATTGGTCGAAGCTATGTGGCATGTGCAATCCAAAGGCTGAGATTGTTGATCCCAGTTTGAGCAAACGTTCTAATAGAGAAACTGACTTAGAATAACAACTTATTAAGTATTATGCGGAATTTAACACTTAACCTTAAGAAGAAGAACAGTTAACATTCAAAACCTCAATATTATTTATTAATACGAATACTCTTACAGTATTAGGGTTTTGCAACCTTGAAGTGTATCGACCTTTAGATATAAAACTTATGCATATCTAATCTAACCTAGGACCTCCTTTTATAAGCTAAAGAGTCCTATACATTATACAATACGTAACCTACAAGATAAATATCTTTTCCATATTTATCTAATACAATAAACTAACCGACTATACAAAACACTAGCAGTGGTTACAATATATCATCCGTGGTTACACATTACTACTAGCCGCGGTTGTCTTCATCCGTGGTTACACTCTTCTGTCCGTGGTTATATCAAACCTGTCCGTGGTTCCAGTACTTAAAGTAATTCATGATTAAGGGAACCAAAAACCCAACAGAGATTGAATGGGATATGTGGAAGAGTGATCAAGGGCTCAGAATACTCCAAAAGAAACACACATTTGCATCTTCTGGATCCTTCCAAGGCCTTAGCTCGCCTATATAAGGCACCCTTATTTCACAATTGTATTCATGTAGGATTTGAGTAGAATACTAGTAGCTTATTAATGTTCATTTTTCATTTACGTATTTTCTAAATTTCAGTTCCTTTGTAATCATCAAGTTTCATTAATAGAAGTAATTCCAGCTTTAATTTTCAATCAATCTTAATTCTTGTTCTATTGTTCTAAATAGCTTATTAGTGTTTGATTAATCGTCTTAGCTTATCTAAATTCAATTCCAGCTTATTTACTCTTTCAAACAAAAATCACAAAAAAATAAGAAAAATACTTTAAAAATAAAAAAATATTTCAAATCTATTCTTAAACTGTTTTGACTAAAGTTTTTGATACTAAAAGCTTTTATAAGTTCCTTAATAGCTTTTTAAGTATTACTTATAAGTCCTACTCAGTTTCTATAATCAAATCAATATCTCAGTCAATAAAAATCAAGGTTGCGAAATTGATCGAAATTGCGATATGGAGTTGGATTTGGGTTGATCAGAGTTGGATTGGGTTTGAATTGATTAGGATAGTGGTGTTTGGTTACGTATAAGCTGCTAAAAATTTGGACTACTTGTGAGTATTTTATCTTTTCTATTTCAATAAGAATTAGTGCATAATCATTGGAGTTTGAATCGTGGTATTTGATAGTCTAGATCTGTTAATTTAGCTCTTATTAGATTATATTGTTGCAGTTTAATTGTTAGTATAGGCTAGTAAGCAATTAGTAGAGTTAAAATTGCAAAACAGTTGATTAAGGACTGCTTTGGATCGGGTTATAGATTGGAGATTAAGCTTATTCGGTTGTTAGTTATTATTGCTAGAGTCATATTTAGGTATAATATAATCAATTAGTTCAGTAATTTTTGCTCTAGAATTGAGAAAGTCAAAATCACCTTAAATCGATCTTAGTTTTCACAACAGTTAGATTTAAATAAATCAAAAGCTTGATTTAGGTGTAGGTGTTAGAGTAGTAGCTTATTATAGGTTTATTCTAGCTGAATTCTTCTAAATCAGTTCATCATTTCAAATCAAAAGTCATTTTAGTCAAAGTTTCATTTCTGTCATAAAAAGTCAAAAAGTGCAAAAGTCAATTTTGATCAAACTTTGTAGATTTTTAATCTGTTCATTATTGAGTCAAAGTTATTGAGATTTCGGTAATAACAAGTTCAATTGGTCAAGTTTTGAAATCTGATTTTTGTCAAATTTTTGAAAATCATTTTAAGCAGTTAATAAGCTCGTGAACAGAGGTGATTTGCCCTGTTCAACACTCAACATTAGCTGAGTGCATTCAGCCTACTTTTCAAAGCTTTGCACAAGCTTCATTAAAGCTTGTTTAGGTCTGAGATTTGGTACAAGTGGTCTTTGGTAGGTTAGTTAGAGTTCACCATTTTTGGTTTTCAACTTAACTTATTATATAAGCTTGTGCTTAAGCTTAAACATGGGGGGTAGGACTGTTTAAGTTCACTTGATCAATCAAGCCAAATCATTGTAGGTTGCACTATAGAAGTTAGGAGTAGTTGGAATTAGCTGCTTTTAGGTAACTTTACTATAAATTAGCTTCAGTAACACTTTGGTGGTTTATAGCACTCATTAGCTTAATCTTAGTAGCTTATTTAGGGACAGTTTACTCTGACTTCATACTCTTACACATAAGCTATAGTTTTTATATTTTTCATAGATTTAGAATATAATTTTAGACTTTTCCTGAATTTTTCGGATTTTTCTAGCTCTGTTTACTATTTTTCCTATTTTAAAAAGCAGTTTTAGGACTTTTTAAATAGCTTTTAATACAATTAATTCAGAAAAGGTTCCAAAAAAATAAGTTTTCATTTTTAATAGATTAAGAAAAATATAAAAAGCAAAAAAATAATTTTTCCAGATTTTTCCTAGTTTAATTTGTAATTTTTAGCATTTAAATTAGTTTAAAATTAGTTTTTAATTCAAATAAATTCCAGAAAAATCATAAAAATTAGTTTTAATTCTTAATTAAGTTTTAAATTGCATTTTTAGTTTAAAAATACTTTTGATCATTTTTAGGACTTAGATTAGATTTAGTTGCATTTTATTCGCGTTTTCTTAATTACGTTTTAGAATAATTCGCGTATTTAGGATTCCCCGTAGTGTAATTTCCTTTTTATTGCTTTCCCATTTTCCGTAGTTTAAATCATAATCAAAAATCCAAAACATCGAGCATTTTAATAACAAACCTTAAACGACGTTGCCCATTCACACCTCGTTGGGACACGACTCGGATTTCCTAATCCGTATCACTATCACTCACGAGATTTGATTCATTATCCTTTTTCCTAAAGGGATTTTAAGTCATTCCTTGTAGTTATTTTTGATATCGATATTGTGGTTTTATCCATACACACATACCCTAAGCCTACTTGAGCATATCAAATTTTGGCGCTGCGCGGGGAGGTTGTGTCGCGACAATATCGTTAACGGTTTGACGATTAGTGACTCGAGATCCTTCCTTCGTGAAGTTACTATTTTTTATAAAAATCAAAAAAGTAAAAAATATTTTCCTTTTTCTTTTGTATATATATATATCATATTAAAAATACAAAAAGATTTTCTCTTGTGTTTTTGAGCTTAAATAGAATACACCAATTATATAACATTCTCAACGGAGGTGTTATCATTAGTAAGTTCCCGAACCAAAGATCAAAAACTTGCCTTTGTGTCGCTTGTGAATCGATTTATTTCTATCGGATAAACAAATTGTGTGGGTGGGTATAAGGGCGGCTGACATTAAATTGCGGGTGAAAGAGGCGGGTTTTAATAAGCTTCGCTGACCTAATAAAGCTTCTCCGGCTCGCATGCGTTTGTCTTATAGAAGTGATTTATTCACTTGGGATTATTGGTTAAGTTCACCGTGTTTTCGAATACCGTATCATTTTAATTGCCTTGGTTTTTAAGTGCATGCTTTTCGCTCTCGATCAAGGCGACTTGAATCGAATCGAGCGTACCCGAGTTACGTAATATGGCTGCCCCCAACGTACCACCAAACCCCGGTCCTAATCCTCCTCCCATTAATCAAAATGTAGCTCGATCTCGAGCGATGGAGGAGCTATGTCAACCCACAATGTGCGGAGGGGAGGACCCATTACCGACTAATTTTCAAGCTACGAATTTAGCTTTAAACATCATATGATAGAACAAGTAAAAGCGATTGTCAATTTCATGGTTTACCCGATGACGATGCAAACAAGCATCTTGATAAATTTTTAACCGTTACTCAGAGTATGAAACAAAATGGGGTCTCCGATGACGCCCTTCATCTCTATCTTTTCCCAAACTCTTTGACTCATCATGCCACTTCTTGGTTTGATCGACTCCCGAAGAATTCGATTCATACGTTTGAAGAAATGGTTTCAAAGTTTTTAGCAAAGTACTTTCCACGTCGATGGTGCGAAGTTAGAGCGATATCGGTAATTTCGACAATATCCGGCGAATCTTTGTTTGAAGCTTGGGACGATATAAGCTGCGATTGATCGATGTCCGAATCATAACATGTTTCTTGTCACTCAAATTGATACGTTTTATAATGGTTTGACGTTACGACACCGTGAAACAATCAATGATGCTTTAGGTGGAACTTTCATGAAGAGGCGTCCGAGGAATGCTACGATCTTATTGAGAACATGACCGCTCATTACAATTATTGGGATTCTACGCCGAAGGGTGCATCATCTCGATCAAATCGTCTTCTTCTCGAAATAGCCACTTTGAACAAAAAGATGGGCGATATCTTAAGGATACATCAAATGAATAATCGAATCGGAATCAACAAAAAGCGGTACACCCGACTTGTGAGACTTGCGGAGGTCCACATTCTTATTCCGAGTGCCCGGCCGTCGGTGGCTACGCACATGAGAATGTTTATGCTGCTAAGGGAAACTACAATCAACCGCAAGGAGATCGAAATCTTCTTAGCTACCGTTCAAACAATATCTCGGACCTCCCGGTTTCAACCAACCTCAACACCAAAACCAAAATCAAAACCATTTCAATGGTAACCATAATGTTAATCATAACCGAGGAGCTAATCATGGTAATCAACACTACCAAGCTCCTCCACCTCAAGTTTACCAACAACCACCTCCTCCTCAACAACCTTATCAAGCACCTCCTCAAGTTGCTCCGAACAACTATTTTCTAACTTACATGAAGAACTCCGATTACACCATTAAATGTTTGCAAAATCAAATTAACGGCATGAGGACGAGTTCAAAAAGGAAATGGAAGCTACAAGTAACAAGCGGATGAGTGAAATGAGGAATATGATGGCTAGTTTCTTTCAAGCCAATCAACCGTCTACTTCTTATTCTCAACCCTCGGGTTCCGGTTCTCTTCCGAGCAATACGATTCCAAACCCGAGGGGTGACATGAAAGCGATCACTACCCGAAGTGGTGTAGCTTATGATGGACCTACGGTTCCTACCACTTCTTCTCCGTCTCGTGTGGTAGACCGTGAGACCAGGGTGACAAAGGACCCGTCTTCCTACTAATAAGGGAATACGAGAATGTCCAACACGGTTGTCCAAATTGAGCCGAAGATGCTCCCGTTAATGTGAAGAAAGCTAATCTGAAACCGTCTATCCCATATCCGTCTCGTCTTAAAGATCAAACTCTTCGTGAAAAATCTAATCATCAAATGGAAACGTTTTTCCAAATCTTCAAAGACTTGAATGAGGAGATCAATTTTGCGGATGCCCTTCTCTTGATGCCTAAACTTGCTTCTATGATTAAGGGATTGCTTACAAACAAGGAGAAACTATATGAGCTTGCTACGACATCTCTGAATGAGAATTGTTCGGCGGTTATCCTCAAGAAACTTCCCGAAAAGTTAGGTGACCTCGGCAAGTTCCTCATTCCATGTGATTTTCAAGGAATTGTTCAATGCTCGCCTTGGCGATCTTGGCAGTATCAATTTGATGCGAAATCAATATACGAAAAGCTTTCATTACCCCACTTACCCCAGCGTGTATGACCCTCGAGCTAGCCGATCGTTCTACGAACCGTCCAAAGGGTATAGCCGAGGATGTCTTTGTCAAAGTGGGGGAGTTCTATTTTCCGTTTTGTTGTGGTAGATTTCGATGCGACCCTCAGTACCTATTATTCTTGGGAGATGTTTCTTAAGGACCGGTCGTGCCTTAATTGATGTGTTCGAAGGAGAGATTACGTTGAGAGTTAATCAAGAAGCCGTCACATTCAACATTAATCAAACAACGAGGTACTCCTCAAATTTTGACGATGCTTTCATCAATCGATCGCGTTATTGATGTTTCTTGTGAATGCAGCTCAAGAAGTTCTCGGTTTTGCTAACAATTCTACTTCTTCGATTCATCTTCTTCTCTAAATTCGAACAACCTTCGAACCAATCATTGCCGACTCTTCCCCTCTCTTACTCGTTTGAGGAGGTGACTTCCTTTGGAAGAGATCGATGAGTTTCTTGCTAATGATGAATCGATTCCACCGGGAATTGATGATGGTGTTTATGATTCAGATGGAGATATCATTTATCTTGAACAATTGTTAAATGAAGATCCATCACCGTCACTCCCTCCGAAAGAGATTACGATTGAAGAAATCAAAGAAGTACAAACGTCGAACGAAAAACTTCGGGCCGAGGCTCAAAGATTTACCTCCTCATCTTGAATACGCTTTTCTTGAAGAACCGAACAAGTTTCCCATCATCATTGCTAAAAACCTAAAAGATGAGGAGAAAACCGCACTTTTGGATATTCTTCGAAAACATAAGAGTGCCATAAGCTTGGCAAATTTCCGATATCAAAGGCATAAACCCTCGTTTTTGTACTCACAAGATATTAATGGAAGACGATTGCAAACCCGTTATTCAACAACAACGTAGGGTTAATCCGAAAATTCATGAGGTTATCAAAAAGGACGTTCTTAAACTCCTTGGCCGAATCATTTATCCAATCTCCGATAGCTCATGGGTTAGCCCTATCCATTGTGTCCCAAAGAAAGGTGGAATGACCGTTGTTATGAACGAAGATAATGAATTGATTTCCACACGCCTCGTCACCGGATGGAGGGTGTGTATTGATTACCGAAAATTGAATGATTCGACTCGTAAGGACCATTTCCCGCTACCTTTTATGGATCGATGCTCGAGCGTTTAGCGGGAAATGAGTTCTTGCTTTCTCGATGGTTTTCGGTTACTTTCAAATTCGATCGATCAGCGAGATCAAGAAAACGACTTTCACGTGCCCTTATGGAGCGTTTGCCGCGATGAATGCCATTTGGTTTATGCAATGCTCCCGGAACGTTCCAAAGGTGCATGATGGCTATTTATCATGACATGATCGAAGTCTATGGAGTTTTTATGGGCGATTTCTCGGTTTATGGAGATTCTTTCACATCTTGCCTCTCTCATCTAGACCACATGCTCAAACGGTGTGAAGACACCAATTTGGTCTTGAATTGGGAGAAGTGTCATTTCATGGTTCGAGAGGGCATTGTCCTCGGCCATAAGATTTCAAAATATGGGATTGAGGTCGACCGAGCTAAAGTCGACGTTATAGCTAAACTCCCTCATCCCACTACCGTAAAAGGTATTCGAAGATAGCCCGCCCTCTGACCCATCTCCTCGAGAAGGATGCTCCGTTTATCTTCACCAATGAATGCGTTGAAGCATTTAATTTTCTCAAAAATAAATTAACTGAAGCTCCGATCTTAGTTGCCCCCGACTGGGATTTGCCCTTTGAGCTCATGTGTGATGCAAGTGATTATGCAATTGGGGCAGTCTTGGGGCAAAGTAAATCGAAACATTTTCAACCCATACACTATGCAAGTAAGACATTGCAGGGCCCAACACAATTATACGACTCTTGAAAAGGAATTATGGCCATTGTTTATGCTATCGAGAAATTTAGACCCTACCTTGTCTTATCGAAGACCATAGTGTATACGACCATTACGCCTAAAGTATCTTTTGGAAAAGCAAGATGCTAAGCCACGATTACTTTGGTGGGTTCTCCTCCTTCAAGAGTTTGATGTTACTATTCTTGACAAAAAAGGAGCGGAGAACCTTGCTACCGATCACCTTTCTAGACTTGAGAATCCCCATCAAAGTGTGCTCGAGAAAAGGAGATCAGGAAACATTTCCTCTTGAGACACTTGGGATGATTGCTAAGAAAGACCCAAACACCCCATGGTTTGCCGACTTTGCAAATTATCATGCGGGCAATTTCATCGTGAAAGGGATGTCGTCCACAAAAAAAAGTTTTTCAAAGATGTTAAGCATTATTTAAGGATGATCCCTACTTGTTTAAGATTTAGGCGGATCAAGTAATCGGTGTGTTCATGGCCAAGAGGCCTTGATATTCTCAATGCTTTCCATAACGGACCTTGGTGGTGGCCATCATGGTGCAAGCTACCTTGCTAAGAAGGTTTTGATTCCGGGTTTTATTGGCCTACCATATATCGAGATGCTCATGATTTAGTTAAGTCTTGTGATTCTTGCCAGCGTCAAGGGAAAATTTCGCAAAAGGATGAAATGCCACAAAATGCTATTCAAGTTTGCGAGATTTTTGACGTGTGGGGCATCGATTTTATGGGGCCATTTCCATCATCTAAGGGTAATAAGTATATCCTCGTGGCCGTCGACTACTTGTCTAAATGGATTGAAGCGAAGGCGCCCACCAATGGCTTAGAGTAGTTGTTAAGTTTTTGAAGAATTTGTTTTCCGATTCGAACACCTCGTGCTATCATCAGTGATCGCGGTACCCATTTCTGTAATGAACAATTTGCTAAAGTTATGGCTAAATATGGAGTTACCCATCGTCTTTCTACAGCGTATCACCCGCAATGGCCGGACAAGTTGAGGTCTCGAATGCGTGGTTTGAAAAGGATTTTAGAGGACGTAGGAGAAAATCGAGCTTCATGGGCCGATAAGTTAGATGATGCATTATGGGCTTTCCGCAACGCATACAAGACACCCATCGGGTGCACCCCATTTAAGTTGGTGTATGGAAAAGCTTGTCACTTGCCCATCGAGCTCGATCATAAGGCATTCTGGGCCTTGAAACATGCAAACTTTGATCTTAAGACCGCGGTGATCACGGAAAGTTCAATTGAATGAATTAAATGAGCTTAGGGATCAGGCTTACGAGAATTCTTTGATTTTCAAAGAGAAGACTAAGAGGATTCATGATGCTAAAATCAAAAACTGCGTTTTCAACGTTGGTGATCAAGTTCTCCTCTTTAACTCTCATGTGAAGATATTCTCGGGCAAACTCAAAACCCGTTGGTCCGGACCATTCACCTTTGCTCAGGTTTTCCTTATGGAGCGGAGAGCTTTCTCGGCCGATGGCCCAAATTTCAAGGTGAATGGTCATCGTGTGAAACATTATTTTGGAGGGACATCCCATCTATGGTTGTCCCGGATCTCCAAACTTTCCCTAAGGACAAGCTGAATTGGGGATCGAGTCAAGCTAGCGACTTCGGTGACCAAAACAATAGCGCTTCGTGGGAGGCACCCCATGTTTATCTCTATCTTCTTTCTATTTTCTCTAATAAGTGACGTGAAGGGGTTAGCCTCTTCGATTTCTAGCGTTTGGTTGTTTGTGATGTTTTTGTCTAGGATTTACTCGATATGAAGACTCTCGTGCTCGAATTTTGTCTTTTCTCCACTCGAGTTTCATGTTCGATGCTGATGGAAATTGATGAGTGTCTAAATACTCATCATTTTTGTTCCTTCTACACTGCAAAAACAGTCAAAAACACTTTGAAAAAGTCTCAAAAAGACAGAAAAAATATTTAGACTGTATTTTATGCATAAATTGTCAAATCTAGTCCCTGGTTATTCAAAACAAGTTAATTTTTCATAAAAGGCCCTCAGGGATTTTCAATTTGTCAAAATTACCCTTATAAAGTTCAGTTTTTCAAAATGGCAACTTTGGTCCTTGAAGTTTCAAAGATTGACGAATTTACCCGGACATTTTAATTTGAAAATTATTATTTTTAGTCCTTGGATAAATTAAACTTGTCAAAAAAATGGTCCTTATAATAAACTTTGGAAAATTACAGTTTTGATCCACGAAGATTGAAATTGTCATGTTTAGTCCCTGAAGTTTCACAATTTGCAAAAAATGGTCCTTTGATTATTGGAGGATGGCTAGAAAGGCCCTTGGATCACTTTTAAAATTACATGAATGGTACGGATTTTCGAATTACACATTTGGTCCCTAAGTTGTTAAAAGTATCCAATTTAAATCCCAAATCCAATAACTATCCTAAACCCCAAAATCCCAAGCCCAACCATAACACCTTACCCAGTCCACCCTTTTACCCAATCCAACCCGTCAACCCATTAACCCGGTCAACGAGTTAACACCTCCCTCACCCTTTTCCCTCCAAAACACTTCACCTTCACCTGCTCTGCAACCAACTCCATCAACCTTACTTCCAGCTCACAAATCCCACAACCTTATCACTCCACCTCCACAAACCAACAAGAATCATTAAATTCTTCCCCTTCCTTGCACTCAATCAACTCCAACTGGCAAATACCATTTTGGCGCCAAAAGCCATCAACGGCTAAAAAGGGGCTCCAATCATCCAATGGCTGAGATTATTGGTGGGAAATGATCAGAAGACAAGGGGGAAGCTTTTTGTTGACTATATAAAGAGAAGAGAAGGCTAAAGACAAGGAGTTAGTTTTTAGTTTTTTTTTAGTTTTAATTTAGTTTTCTAGTTTTAGTCTAGATTTTAAAGTCTAGCTCCATCTTATTTTAATTGTCATGTTAGTGTAATTTTAAATTTACAGTTAATGCAAGTTTCAGTTTTAATTCCATTTATTTTATTATTGCAGTTTTACTTATTAGTTATGCTCCTGAGTTCTTCACTTCAATTTTTTAGTGTGCATCAAGTGTGTTTTAAAGCAATTTAAGTTGTTATAGTTATTGCAAACAGATTTTAGTGTGTCTTTTTCCCTCACAGTTTCAAAAATAAGAGATTTCTGCTCGACAACTAGTGTTTGGAATTAGCTTTAAAAGATTGGTCAAAGTGGTTTTTACCCACTTTGACCCAGAAAGTCAAACCGTATTTGATGTTTTAAACTTAGTTTCATCAACTGAAAAAGCATTTTACAAGAGTTAACAGGTTTAAAGAGTCATTTAGTTTCAAAAGAAAAAGAAAATTTATAAATCATCGGCCTTTTTCACAAGCATTTTAGTTAAAAATTAGTTAAGCTAAAAAATTTTAAAAATAAAAATATAAAGTTAACTAGGTAGTTTAATTCTTGTTAAAAGGAAAAATTCAAAAAATCGGTTTACTATGGTCGCTATTGGGTAGAAGTTGCTGCTTTGGGCCATTTGATGTTACTTGCACAGGTTCCTCAATCCCAATCTCAAATTTTCCTCAGCTTATTTATAAGCTGTAAACAGCTTCTTCAGGCCAGATTTGTGGGGCAAAATTAAGCTGGGTAGGTCGACTTCAAGTGCCCTCAAGCTCAGAAGCCATCTCACGCTCTAGCTTATCCAAAATAAGCTCCCAAGTAAGCCCTTTGGCCTGTCCAGCTGCAAAACACAACAGCAGACCCTTTCCTTCTTTTTTTTTAGTGCTTATTAGATATCCCTTTAGCTTATTTAGTGCCTTTTATTGCTTATTAGTAGATTTAGAATAACTTCAGTTTAGCTTTAGCTTATTAGGTGCTTTTTAGAACCATCTTGAGTGCTTATTTCCATTTCTTAGATTTAGGATTCCCCTAGTGTAAATTGATGCCAACTGCTTGTTCCCCTGATTTTTATAGCTTATTTTCTTCATTCTTATCTCATTTTAGTTTAATAAAGCTTGTTCCTTAACTTCGTTGCTTGTTCAACTGCTTTTCATGTTCCATTGTGCTTAAAGATTTGCTAAGGGGTGTTTGTTTTATGTATCCCCAAGCAATGACTTAGAAAGCTGTTGTAACTTGACTTATTATGAAGCTTTCAAGAAAATAGTTTTTACAAAAAAGTTGCACTTCGATAAGCTCTTTAGTTTGTAAAGGAAAAAAAAATTTTGCAAAACTAATGTGCCCAGGATTTGAACCTGGGTCACTTCAGTCCACCCTCCAACGCACCAGTACACAACACAACAAGCTCACCATCTGCTCTAGTGAACTGTTTGGTTACTAGCATTCGTAATTGTTTACTTAAAGAAATTGAAATTTTAAGTTAAAAACCAAAAATAACAAAAAGGTGGAGAGGCAGGCTCGAACCTGAGACCTCCCACCTTTGAGAGTGATAGTGTGTACCTGGATGACCAATTGCCCTTGGGTCTTTCTTGTATTTTAACTTGCAACATTTATTACTTAACTAAGTTTGCAGTTTTAAGCTAAAGCTTTTTTTTTCTAGCTTATTTCGTGGCTTATTTCCAAAACAAGCACATGTTTTCTTATTTTTCTTAGGCTTAGTATACAACATAGTAGTTTTTGTGAAATTTTCAGATTTTTCCAAAATCATTTAGTATTTTTAATTAATTAATTAGTTAAATCTAGTTTTTAATTCGTAGAAAATAAAATAAAAGTAGAAAAAATACCCGGCTTTTTCCTAAAATTATTTTTAGTCATTTAGAATGTAGGAAAATTAGTTTTGCACTCATAGGACTTAAATTTCATCTTTTTCACTTTCGGGGCTCGGTGAGTTCCCGGTTTTTCGCGTTTTTGCATTTTAACACCCTAGGATGTAATTTAGCATCGTTTAATTGTTTCTTAGGATTGTATTTTCCATATCCGTAGGTATTTTACTTCTTTATTTTCACGTTTTATTTAGATGCGCTCCGTAATTTTATTTAAGCGTCGTTTTAGGTTTTAAAGCGTTAATCGATTTTAAATATAGAATTAAAATGACTTCAAAGTCTTTATTAGATTTAATTTCCTTAGTGTAATCAATCATCACCTTTTCCTGTTCAATATTCACCCGATCACAGATTCGTTGTATTTCAGTTTTCACACCTCGTTGGGACTTAACGACCCGGGGAAACACTAAACTCCCCTGACTTTATTGCATTATGTTCTGAGCTGTCTGAATTTTATGGTTGACCATTCACAAGTGGTTGACTAATAAAAGATAGACCGTTTGGGAGGCGATCAAATTTTGGCGCCGCTGCCGGGGAGCTGTGCTAATTATCTTACGCTTAGCAGATTAGTGATTTGAATATTCACTCCTTGTTTATACCATCTATATCTATATATATTTTCTTATAAAAAATCCAAAAACCCAAAAACATCTTAAAACGAATAAAACACAAAAAATATTTTTCTTTTGTTTCTATATATATATATAAGATAAAAATACAAAAAGATTTGTCGTTTTTTTGTTTAATAATAACAACATAAAAAATTACCACCGCATAAACCAAGGCGTGTACTACCTAACTGGGGGTACGACCATAATAAGTTCTCGAACCAAAGATTAAAACTTGCCTTTGTGTCCTTGTGAGTGGTGTACCTTTTCAAAGAAGCCATTCATCTTGTGATTATTGGTTTAAGTTCCTTTGTCGTTTTGTCTCGATATTGTTTTAATTGGATTTGTTGTTATATCTACTTTTCAAAACCATAAAACCAAAAAAAAAAAATGATTCTTCTTTCCCCATTTTTCATAATTCCCTTCCTTAACTCTGAGATTCCTTAGATTTAACTCTAGTGTATCTTTTCGCTCTTCTAGGTCTGTGAGCCCATTTAGTGAGCTTGTCAGGATTCCAAGAAGGCGTATCCGTAGACGTTCTGCCCCATCAGTCGGATATGAGATCGGACTGCTCACTACTTCCGTTATCATGGCGGAAGAAGCGTCTATGTGTGAGCTTCTCAGGCACCATCGACGGGTATGGAGATGCTATTGTTATCCCGACCATTGTGGTGAAAATTTTGAACTCAAAACCGGTTCTTGAATCTTGTAACCTCAAGTCAATTCTATGGTTTTGAGAGGGATGATCCTCATGCTCATATTCGATGGTTTAACAAGATTGCATCTACCATCAAATACAAGAATGTCCCTACAGATTCTGTCAAGCTTCTTACGTTCCCATTTTCCTTGAGGACAAGCCGGATTTGGCTTGAAAAACAACCCCTCAATCAATGAAACATGGGAAGACACGGTAAAGAAATTTGTGAACGAGTTTTATCCACCTTCTAAAACCACGAGTCTTAAAAACGAAATCATCAAATTCACACAAAAGTTTGATGAATCCTTCAGTGAATCGTGGGATCGTTTTAAGGAGTTGCTCCGCAAATGTCCTCACCACGGTTTCTCTGAGTTGATGCAACTCGATACTTTCTATAATGGAGTGAGTCAATCGATCAAGATTCTCTCAATTCCTCATTTGGAGGAAATTTCTTGAGCAAACGTAAAAAGCTTTAACTATAATTGAAAACAAGTCTAAAGTCCGCCCTGCACGAAGCAAACCGGTTGTTTCCCAAGTCAGTGTTGGTCCTTCTTCTTCATCACCCGTGAGTCAATCTAGCACCGATGCTAAGATTGACAAATTCACGGAAGAAATTCAAGCTCGGTTCTCTCCAACCAAAAAAAGTTTCTTTTCCACAAACTTCACCTCTGCGAAGTTAAGAAAGTGGAAGTATGTGTTACTTGCGGTGGCCCCATGCCTATTACAACTGTATGGCCACCGATGGTAACCCTTTTGAAGCAAACTATGTGGTGGGATTTCAATTCAGGGAGGCAACCAATACGTGCTCCTATAGACCGAACCACCGTCCTAACCACTACCCTGGACCACCCGGTTTCAACCAAAATCAAAACCGTAATCAAAATCAGAATAGAACGAACAAAGGTTTTCAAAACCAAGGTAATTTTAGTCAAAATAACGGTTTTCAAAATCAAAGTCAAAATTTCCAAAACCAAGGAAATTTTAATAGAAACCAAGGTCCGGGAAATTTCAACCCAGGGTATTTTCATGGCAATAATCAAGGAAATTTCCAATATCAAGGCCCCAATCAAACAATAGAGGCCAGAATTTTCCTACACAAAATCAAGCCATTGTTCCAACTGGACCATCATCTGATGAGTTATTGAAGCAATTCATGAAATCCCAAGAGGAAATGAATAGGTTGTTGGTAAGCCGATTTCGACATTAAGAAGTCTTTAAATGATCGACCCTCGGGCTCGGGTACTTTACCTAGCAACACGATCGCTAATCCGAGAGGCGATGCAAAGGCGATCACAACCAGAAGTGGTGCTTCATATGATGGACCTGCTATTCCTACTACCTCTTCTTCTTCTCTCCCGAAGGTAGTGGAAAGTGAACTTGAGGCGACAAAGGACCAAGTGCAACCTACTAGCTCACAAAGTACAGCACATGTCCATCCTCAAGTTATCCCGAAACCCAAATCCAAACTAGGAGTTGTTTTTGAACCTCCTGTTGCTCGATTGAAAACCCCAAATCCAAAACATCTATTCCTTACCCATCACGTTTAAATGAGCAAAATCTCCGCGAAAAAGCTAGTCATCAAATGGAAAAAAAATTTCAAATTTTCCAAGAACTACATTTTGACATAAGCTGCGGATGCTATCATCTTGATGCCCAAGTTTGCATCAACTCTCAAACACATGTTAAGCAACAAGGAAAAACTGTTTGAGATGGCTAAAACTTCTCTGAACGAGAACTGCTCATCGAGTTCACTGTTAAAGACTTCCGAAGCTTGGAGATCCTGGAAAATTTCTTCTACCTTGTGTTTTCGGGAATGATTGAATGCTTTGCCCTCGCCGATCTTGGTGCAAGCATCAATCGATGCCTTATTCATATGGAAGAAACTTTCTCTTCGAGAACTTATTCCTACTGCATGACTCTTGAGCTTGCAGATCGTTCTATATCGCGTCCTCTTGGCATCGCCGAGGATGTATTTGTGAAAGTATGAAAGTTCCATTTTCGGTGACTTTGTGTTGTTGATTTCGATGCGATCATGGGTGCCCCTCATTGTTGGGCGAGGATTCACGAGAACGGGCCGTGCTCTCATTGATGTATTTGAGCAAGAAATCACGTTACGTGTGGGTAATGAAGCTGTTACCTTTAACCTTGATCAAACTTCAAGGTACTCCTCAAATTATGATCTTTGAATCGGTTAATCGAATCGATGTAATTGATATTGCTTCAGAGGAGTACTCTCAAGAGTTTCTTGGTTATTTTCATAATTCCGTGAGTGGGGATTCCACCACATCTTCTCAACCAATTATTGCCGACTCTTCCCCCTCCCTCACTCCGTTTGAGGGAGGTGACTTCTTTCTAGAAGAGATCGATGAGCTTCTTGCTAATGATGAATCGATTCCGCTAGGGATTGATGGTGTTTATGATTCGGAGGGGGATATCCTTTATCTTGAGCAATTGTTAAATGAAGATCCATTACCGTCACTCCCTCCGAAAGAGATCACGATTGAGGAAATCAAATCCGTACAAGCATCTACTGAAGAATTTCCCGAGGTTGAACTTAAGGACCTACCTCCTCATCTCGAGTATGCATTCTTGGAGGGTGATGATAAATTACCCGTCATAATTGCTAAAGACTTAACTGAGGAGGAGAAGACCGCTCTCATAAAGGTCTTGAAGTCACACAAGCAAGCAATTGCTTGGAAACTCTCCGACATTAAGGGTATCAACCCTGAGTTTTGTACTCACAAAATCTTGATGGAGGATGACTTCAAACCAGCAATCCAACATCAGAGAAGGGTGAATCCTAAGATTCACGAGGTTATCAAACAAGAGGTTCTCAAACTTCTTGATGCTGGTTTAATTTACCCTATCTTTGATAGTCCTTGGGTCATCCATCCTTGTGTTCCAAAAAGGGTGGCATAACTGTTGTCACAAATGAAGAAAACGAGTTAATTCCAACTCGATTGGTTACGGGATGGCGTGTGTGTATTGACTATCGCAAGTTAAATGAAGCCACCCGTAAAGACCACTTTCCTCTACCCTTCATGGACCAAATGCTTGAGAGATTAGCAGGGAGCGAATACTATTGTTTCCTTGATGGTTTCTCGGGGTATTTTCATATCCCCATTGATCGCGAGGATCGAGGAAAAGACCACATTCACCTGCCCATACGGAACTTTTGCCTACAGACGTATGCCTTTTGGCCTATGTAACGCTTCTGGCACGTTCCAACGATGTATGATGGCAATTTTCCACGACATGATCGGGGAAACAATGGAAGTGTTTATGGATGACTTTTCGGTCATTGGGGACTCATTTCACACATGTCTCTCCCATTTAGAAAAAATGCTAAAGCGGTGTGAAGACACCAATCTTTGTCTAAATTGGGAGAAGAGCCACTTTATGGTCAAAGAAGGCATAGTCCTTGGCCATAAGATTTCCAAAAATGGGAATGAGGTTGATAGAGCAAAAGTCGATGTTATTGCCAAATTGCCTCATCCTACTACCGTTAAAGGTATTAGGAGTTTTTCAGGTCATGCGGGTTTTATCGTAGATTCATACAAGATTTTTCTAAAATCGCTCGGCCTATGACCCATCTTCTTGAAAAAGATGCTCCTTTATCTTCTCACCTGAGTGCATCGAAGATTTTGAAACATTAAAGAAAAAGCTTACGGAAGCACCCATTCTAGTTGCCCCCGACCGGGATTTACCCTTTGAACTCATGTGCGATGCAAGTGATTTTGCTATCGGTGCAATCTTGGGGCAACGAAAAACCAAGCATTTTCAACCTATCCACTACGCGAGTAAGACTATGACTGAAGCTCAAACCCATTACACCACTACGGAAAAATTATTAGCTGTGGTGTATGCGTTTGAGAAGTTTCGGCCATACCTTATCTTGACCAAATGCGTGGTGTATACGGATCACTCGGCTCTCAAATATCTCTTTGCAAAACAAGATGCAAAGCCGAGATTGCTCCGTTGGGTTCTCCTCCTACAAGAATTTGATATCGTTATACGTGATAAAAAGGAGAACACTGGCTGGCGATCACCTGTCCGTCTAGAAAACCCTCACAGAATGTGTTAGAAAAAGGAAATTAACGAAACATTTCCTCTCGAAACACTCAATGTGGTATCTTTTCGTGGAGACTCTTCTACCCCATGGTTTCTGACTTTGCAAATTACCATGCGGGTAACTTTGTGGTGAAAGGGATGTCGTCCCAACAGAAAAACAAATTCTTTAAAGATGTAAAACATTACTTCGGGGCGACCCTACTTATTCAAAATTTGCGCTGATCAAGTCATCAGGCGATGTGTGTATGGTCAGGAAGCCAATGACATTCTCAAGGCTTGCCATTCTAGACCTACTTGGGGACATCATAGCCCCAACTACACCGCCAAGAAGGTGTTTGATTTCGGATTTTATTGGCCCACGATTTACAAGGATGCCCACGAATTTGTCAAAACACTGTGCGCTTGTCAACGTCACGGAAATATCTCACAAAGAAATGAAATGCCGCAAAACGCCATTCAAGTGTGTGAGATTTTTTACATATGGGGCATTGACTTTATGGGGCCATTTCCTTCATCTCGAGGAAACAAATACATACTCGTGGCCGTTGACTATTTGTCAAAATGGGTTGAAGCTAAGGCTTTGCCTACCAACGATGCCCGAGTTGTTGTGAAATTCTTAAAATCTCTTTTTGCTAGGTTTGGAACTCCACGAGCTATAATCAGTGATCGTGGTACGCATTTCTGCAATGACCAGTTTGATAGAGTCATGCAAAAGTATGGTGTAACTCACCGTCTCTCTACTGCGTACCACCCCCAAACAAGTAGGCAAGTGGAAGTTTCCAACCGAGGGATTAAAAGAATTCTGGAAAGGACGATGGCGAAAACCGTGCCTCTTGGTCGGATAAGCTAGATGACGCACTCTGGGCATTCCGTACAGCTTATAAAACACCCATCGGGTGTACTCCATACAAGCTAGTGTACGGGAAGGCATGTCATCTGCTGATTGAGCTTGAGCACAAGGCATACTGGGCCTTGAAACATGCCAACCGATGAGGCAGTGGTGATCACGGAAAGTTCAAATGAATGAATTAAATGAACTCCGTGATCAAGCATACGAGAACTCTTTGATCTACAAAGAAAAGACAAAGAAGATTCATGACTCCAAAATCAAAAACCGCGTTTTCAATGTCGGTGATCGAGTCCTTCTTTTCAATTCAAGATTGAAGATTTTCTCGGGAAAACTAAAATCCCGCTGGTCTGGACCTTTTACCATCACTAAAGTATTTCCTTATGGAACCATTGAGTTATCTCAACCCGATGGTCCAAATTTTAAAGTGAATGGTCATCGATTGAAGCACTATTTTGGAGAGGACATTCCTCCTGTGGTTGTCCCGGATCTACAAACTTTCCCCATGAACCAATGAATGCGGGGATCGAGTCAAGCTAGCGACTCGGGAATCAAAAACAGTAGCATGCCATATGGGATTTCACCCATATTTCTGACTTCTTTCTACTTTCTACCACCCTAGTGTGGGGATTTGCCCATTTGTTGTATATAAAGGTTAAAAATCTTTCAAATAATGGCCGTAGTATTTCCCTTTTCGTTCTATGTTTCGGCATAACAGCCGGTACTTTGAATATTGAGGGCAATATTCATTTCTAGTGTGGGGGTAATTCTCACGAATTTTATCATGTAATTATACGCCCAATTCCCCATTTTGGCCAAAAATTGTTTTTTTTGGGTAAGTGTTTTGCACTTACTCACTTATGGTTATCGATCCGCCATGTCTAATAAACAAAAGGATTGGCTAATCCAGGAGCAAACGGCTCTTGGTAAAGATATCTCAAATCCGTTGACGGCTTGCAATTTGCCCAAAATTGTATGGTGTTCAACTCACCATATCTTTAATTAGTGAAGAGTTGGCTAGCCCGCAAGTTTATGGCTTGTGGTAAAGGCAGTTGGAAAACCATAATTGGTAATCGACTCACCAAAGATATTTTATCTAAGAGTTGGCTAGTCCAGAAGCAAATGGCTTCTGGTAAAGACAAATCAAATCCGTTGGAAGCTAGTGATTTGCTCAAAATCATTTGGTTATCAGTGTACCAAGGTTCTTACTTGAACTGAAACAATTGGCTACTCCAGAAGTAATGGCTTTTGGTAAAGAGATTCAAATCCATTAAGTTTTCTCAAAAGATTGCTAGGGACTAGCAATGGTTTAGTATGGGGGATTGATGAGTGTCTAAATACTCATCATTTTTGTTCCTTCTACACAGCAAAAACAGTCAAAAACACTTTGAAAAAGTCTCAAAAGGCAGAAAAATATTTAGACTGTATTTTATGCATAAATTGTCAAATCTAGTCCCTGGTTATTCAAAACAAGTTAAATTTTCATAAAAGGCCCTCAGGGATTTTCAAGTTGTCAAAATTACCCTTATAAAGTTCAGTTTTTCAAAATGGCAACTTTGGTCCTTGAAGTTTCAAAGATTGACAGAATTTACCCCTGGACATTTTTAATTTGAAAATTATTATTTTTAGTCCTTGGGTAAATTAAACTTGTCAAAAAAATGGTCCTTATAATAAACTTTGGAAAATTACAGTTTTGATCCCTGAAGAGTCAGAATTGTCATGTTTAGTCCCTGAAGTTTCACAATTTGCAAAAAAATGGTCCTTTGATTATTGGAGGATGGCTAGAAAGGCCCTTGGATCACTTTTTAGAAATTACATGAATGGTCCTTGGATTTTCAGAATTACACATTTGGTCCCTAAGTTGTTAAAAGTATCCAATTTAAATCCCAAATCCAATAACTATCCTAAAGCCCAAAATCCCAAGCCCAACCATAACACCTTACCCAGTCCACCCTTTTACCCAATCCAACCCGTCAACCCATTAACCCGGTCAACGAGTTAACACCTCCCTCACCCTTTTCCCTCCAAAACACTTCACCTTCACCTGCTCTGCAACCAACTCCATCAACCTTACTTCCAGCTCACAAATCCCACAACCTTATCACTCCACCTCCACAAACCAACAAGAATCATTAAATTCTTCCCCTTCCTTGCACTCAATCAACTCCAACTGGCAAATACCATTTTGGCGCCAAAAGCCATCAACGGCTAAAAAGGGGCTCCAATCATCCAATGGCTGAGATTATTGGTGGGAAATGATCAGAAGACAAGGGGGAAACTTTTTGTTGACTATATAAAGAGAAGAGAAGGCTAAAGACAAGGAGTTAGTTTTTAGTTTTTTTTAGTTTTAATTTAGTTTTCTAGTTTTAGTCTAGATTTTAAAGTCTAGCTCCATCTTATTTTAATTGTCATGTTAGTGTAATTTTAAATTTACAGTTAATGCAAGTTTCAGTTTTAATTCCATTTATTTTATTATTGCAGTTTTACTTATTAGTTATGCTCCTGAGTTCTTCACTTCAATTTTTTAGTGTGCATCAAGTGTGTTTTAAAGCAATTTAAGTTGTTATAGTTATTGCAAACAGATTTTAGTGTGTCTTTTTCCCTCACAGTTTCAAAAATAAGAGATTTCTGCTCGACAACGAGTGTTTGGAATTAGCTTTAAAAGATTGGTCAAAGTGGTTTTTACCCACTTTGACCCAGAAAGTCAAACCGTATTTGATGTTTTAAACTTAGTTTCATCAACTGAAAAAGCATTTTACAAGAGTTAACAGGTTTAAAGAGTCATTTAGTTTCAAAAGAAAAAGAAAATTTATAAATCTGTCAGCCTTTTTCACAAGCATTTTAGTTAAAAATTAGTTAAGCTAAAAAATTTTTAAAAATAAAAATATAAAGTTAACTAGGTAGTTTAATTACTGTTAAAAGGAAAAAATTCAAAAAAAATCGTTTACTATGGCTGCTATTGGGTAGAAGTTGCTGCTTTGGGCCATTTGATGTTCTGTGCACAGGTTCCTCAATCCCAATCTCAAATTTTCCTCAGCTTATTTATAAGCTGTAAACAGCTTCTTCAGGCCAGATTTGTGGGGCAAAAGTAAGCTGGGTAGGTCGACTTCAAGTGCCTTCAAGCTCAGAAGCCATCTCACGCTCTAGCTTATCCAAAATAAGCTCCCAAGTAAGTCCTTTGGCCTGTCCAGCTGCAAAACACAACAGCAGACCCTTTCCTTCTTTTTTTTTTAGTGCTTATTAGATATCCCTTTAGCTTATTTAGTGCCTTTTATTGCTTATTAGTAGATTTAGAATAACTTCAGTTTAGCTTTAGCTTATTAGGTGCTTTTTAGAACCATCTTGAGTGCTTATTTCCATTTCTTAGATTTAGGATTCCCCTAGTGTAAATTGATGCCAACTGCTTGTTCCCCTGATTTTTATAGCTTATTTTCTTCATTCTTATCTCATTTTAGTTTAATAAAGCTTGTTCCTTAACTTCGTTGCTTGTTCAACTGCTTTTCATGTTCCATTGTGCTTAAAGATTTGCTAAGGGGTGTTTGTTTTGTGACTGTCCCAAACAGCAGCTTAGAAGCTGTTGTAACAGCTTATTATGAAGCTTTCAAGAAAATAGTTTTTACAAAAAAGTTGCACTTCGATAAGCTCTTTAGTTTGTAAAGGAAAAAAAATTTTGCAAAACTAATGTGCCCAGGATTCGAACCTGGGTCACTTCAGTCCACCCTCCAACGCACCAGTACACAACACAACAAGCTCACCATCTGCTCTAGTGAACTGTTTGGTTACTAGCATTCGTAATTGTTTACTTAAAGAAATTGAAATTTTAAGTTAAAAACCAAAAATAACAAAAAGGTGGAGAGGCAGGCTCGAACCTGAGACCTCCCACCTTTGAGAGTGATAGTGTGTACCTGGATGACCAATTGCCCTTGGGTCTTTCTTGTGTTTTAACTTGCAACATTTATTACTTAACTAAGTTTGCAGTTTTAAGCTAAAGCTTTTTTTCTAGCTTATTTCGTGGCTTATTTCCAAAACAAGCACATGTTTTCTTATTTTTCTTAGGCTTAGTATACAACATAGTAGTTTTTGTGAAATTTTCAGATTTTTCCAAAATCATTTAGTATTTTTAATTAATTAATTAGTTAAATCTAGTTTTTAATTCGTAGAAAATAAAATAAAAGTAGAAAAAATACCCGGCTTTTTCCTAAAATTATTTTTAGTCATTTAGAATGTAGGAAAATTAGTTTTGCACTCATAGGACTTAAATTTCATCTTTTTCACTTTCGGGGCTCGGTGAGTTCCCGGTTTTTCGCGTTTTTGCATTTTAACACCCTAGGATGTAATTTAGCATCGTTTAATTGTTTCTTAGGATTGTATTTTCCATATCCGTAGGTATTTTACTTCTTTATTTTCACGTTTTATTTCGTACGCTCACGTAATTTTATTTAAACGTACGTTTTAGGTTTTAAAACGTTAATCGATTTTAAATATAGAATTAAAATGACTTCAAAGTCTTTATTAGATTTAATTTCCTTAGTGTAATCAATCATCACCTTTTCCTGTTCAATATTCACCCGATCACAGATTCGTTGTATTTCAGTTTTCACACCTCGTTGGGACTTAACGACCCGGGGAAACACTAAACTCCCCTGACTTTATTGCATTCTGTTCTGAGCTGTCTGACTTTTATGGTTGACCATTCACAAGTGGTTGACTAATAAAAGATAGACCGTTTGGGAGGCGATCAGAAATCCTATATCCGAAATCTTATCGACTAACGTTTATCTTTGAGCATACTTAATAAACGGCTTTTAGATTTTCGTTGATACCCTTGCTTTAAACATTGAGGACAATGTTTCGTTCTAGTCTGGGGTAGGGTAATCTTCGATTTGATTTGACCGCACTTGCTTATTTTTGTCGTGTACTCTCGTAACCCCGTTTTTCCTTAGAAAATGAAAATTGTGCGATAAATGAGAAAATTTAAAATTTTTTTGTTAGCTTTTGTTAGTTTTATGATCGAAAAGTCTTTGCTAGTTTCTTAGAAGTTACTTTAAATATGCGTTTTTCTTGAAATAGCCTTTGCTAATTGCTTAGACAAGAGGCTATAAAATGCGATTCTAGCTCATAAGGCCAAGAATTTGCAAGTCTCCCTAAGTGATTTTAAATATGCGAAGCTTAAACAAGAATTCGCTAGTTTCTAATAAGTTACTTTAAAAATGCGAGACTTGAGATTATTTGACGAAGCATTTGCTAAGTTAATATATGTTTTGACACCTTGTTGACTTTCCGCTGGTGAGCCCTAGCTTGTTCCCTTAACCATAGATAATCTAAAAATTATCGGCTAAGCATCCGCGGATCTCATTATTTGGGATTTTAAATTTGCGGAGATCGAGGAATGATAGAGTTACTTATGAGTTTAGATGCTAAGCGTGGAGTAGATGGTTCTCTTTAGAGCCCATCGAAGGTACTTATGGCTTTTTGTTCCCACAAAATTGTCTCACCCCATATATGTTAAATAATAATTAGAGATGTTGAGTTTTCGACGATAGTTAGTTCTTTATCTTCTTTAGAGAATCTTTGCCCATGAGAGTTGGGTACACATCAAGGTACTGTCAGTGTTGCGGTGGAATAGACAACTGATTCACGATAGTTTTTGCTATTGTTTCTATTGTTATAAAAGACGTAGGATTCGGAGTTTGGCACAAAAATTAACATAAAATAAAGCCCAAATGTATTAAAGTTGAAAAATCCAAAGCCATAAAAGTTGTCATAGACTTCTATAAAGGTTGAGGAAAATCCAAAGTCATAATAAGACTTCTGATAAAACGGTAATCCCGTTGAGTTAGTGGTTGAAAAGACCAAGGGCCTAAATTGCAAAAATGCAAATGTGCTGAGTGTTAAGCCAAACTTTGAATCCGGAAGATATCTCTCTAAATCATGTTAAATTAGGACCATGATGTGGACCTCATTCTTGTGTGCAATGGTTTTCGAGGGAAGATGGATAACTAATTTGCGACTTAGCTTCATATCTTTATCGGAATAAAAGTTATCAAAACGAGAAATTTGAAGAAATTCATTTCTCACAAAAAAATAAAGAAAATCTAGAGGAAAATAAGAAAATGGGAGCAAACAGTAATTACACAAGTAACTTCCATAGGTAGTGTTAGCATCTAGAATCATATTTAACAATGATTTCGATTTTACGCTTAGTTTGGGGACTTGTGAAAAATCAAGGACGATGTATTCTCTCCGTATGGTCACTTCACGCTGTGTTGTGTTTCCTACTCCGTGATCCTAACGTGTCGTTTGAAAAATGTTGGAGTTATTGATCGACATGAAAGTTCAACAAACCGTCACTCATAACAAGAATATGCTTAATCATAATATCTACATGTGAAGGTAAACGGGGCGTTTTTAGAATTAAGGCTTTCTTAATCTCTTTTGAGGAATCTTTACTACTTCTTCATAGGTTTAGTAGAAAGAAATTGAAATCCTTGGTTTTAGAAGCGTGAGTTGATTGCATTACGTGGGGACACGACAATGGTTTTGTCTGGGGTATTTTGATATGGGCTTAAACACATATCTTTTGTTTATCAAAACTAACCCAAAATAACCAAGAAAGAGCCGTTTATTGCTAATATTTGCTTGTTTCTTGAGTTTATGCATGTGCAGGTACGGATATGACAAAACAGACAAAAGAAAGCCAAAACCGAAGAAAACCGAGCACGAGAGAGAGAAGAATGCAAAAAGCGGTGGGAAGGAATTTGCAAGTTTGGACAATCAATTCTCAAAATGGCAGTTTTAGTCCCTGAAGATTCAGAACTGACATGTTTGGTCCTTGGAATTTTCAAAGATGGCAAAAGTGGTCCCTGGATTATTTGAGACTTACAAGTTTAGCCCTTGAAAGAGATTTTCAGAATTACAACTTTGGTCCTTGAAAAAATCTGAAAATACACCTTTAATCCTTATGCTACACCTTGGGTCCAATTTAAATCCTAAGTCTAAGTTTTAATACCCATGGCCCAAAACACTATCCAAATCCATGGCCCAACTACCTATACCCGGTCAAAATCAAATATCATACCCGGTTTACCCAAATGGACCCTGGTCAACCCACTTAAACCCGGTCAATGAAATTGAAATATAATTAAAAAAACTCACGCGCCAAATATTCCCCCAAACCTAATCCCATGTATGAACCCTAATATACCCCTCTTCCCAATTCAACAAATTAGCCAAAATCAATGGCATAATCGTCCTTTCCCTGACACATTATGACACCACCTGACACATGTGACTTCCAGGTCATCAATCCGTGTGTCATTCACCTAAATACTGCTCCCTGATTGGTCGAAGCTATGTGGCATGTGCAATCCAAAGGATGAGATTAAATGGGATATGTGGAAGAGTGATCAAGGGCTCAGAATACTCTAAAAGAAACACACATTTGCATCTTCTGGATCCTTCCAAGGCCTTAGCTCGCCTATATAAGGCACCCTTATTTCACTTGTAATCCATGTAGAATTTGAGTAGAATACTAGTAGCTTATTAATGTTCATTTTTCATTTCTGTATTTTCTAAATTTCAGTTCCTTTGTAATCATCAAGTTTCATTAATAGAAGTAATTTCAGCTTTAATTTTCAATCAATCTTAATTACTGTTCTATTGTTCTAAATAGCTTATTAGTGTTCCAGTTAATCGTCTTAGCTTATCTAAATTCAATTCCAGCTTATTTTCTCTTTCAAACAAAAATCACAAAAAAATAAGAAAAATACTTTAAAAATAAAAAAATATTTCAAATCAATTCTTAATCTGTTTTCAGCTAAAGTTTTTGATACTAAAAGCTTTTATAAGTTCCTTAATAGCTTTTTAAGTATTACTTATAAGTCCTACTCAGTTTCTATAATCAAATCAATATCTCAGTCAATAAAAATCAAGGTTGCATAATTGATCCAGAGTTGCTGATATGGAGTTGGATTTGGGGTTGATTCATAGCTGGATTAGGGTTTGAATTGATTAGGATAGTGGTGTTTGGTTCTGGTATAAGCTGCTAAAAAGCTGGACTACTTGTGAGTATTTTATCTTTTCTATTTCAATAACTGAATTAGTCTGCATAATCTATTGGAGTTTGAATCTGTGGTATTTGATAGTCTAGATCTGTTAATTTAGCTCTTATTAGATTATATTGTTGCAGTTTAATTGTTAGTATAGGCTAGTAAGCAATTAGTAGAGTTAAAATTGCAAAACAGTTGATTAAGGACTGTTTGGATCAGGTAATAGATTGGAGATTAAGCTTAGTTCAGTTGTTAGTTATTATTGCTAGAGTCATATTTAGGTATAATATAATCAATTAGTTCAGTAATTTGTGCTCTAGAATTCAGAAAGTCAAAATCACCTTAAATCAGTCTTAGTTTTCACAACAGTTAGATTTTAATAAATCAAAAGCTTGATTTAGGTGTAGGTGTTAGAGTAGTAGCTTATTATAGGTTTATTCTAGCTGAATTCATCTAAATCAGTTCATCATTTCAAATCAAAAGTCATTTTAGTCAAAGTTTCATTTCTGTCATAAAAAGTCAAAAAGTGCAAAAGTCAGTTTTGATCAAACTTTGTAGATTTTTAATCTGTTCATTATTGAGTCAAAGTTATTGAGATTTCGGTAATAACAAGTTCAATTGGTCAAGTTTTGAAATCTGATTTTTGTCAAATTTTGGGAAATCATTTTAAGCAGTTAATAAGCTCGTGAACAGAGCTGATTTGCCCTGTTCAGCACTCAACATTAGCTGAGTGCATTCAGCCTACTTTTCAAAGCTTTGCACAAGCTTCATTAAAGCTTGTTTTGGTCTGAGATTTGGTACAAGTGGTCTTTGGTAGGTTAGTTAGAGTTCACCATTTTTGGTTTTCAACTTAGCTTATTATATAAGCTTGTGCTTAAGCTTAAACATAGGGGGTAGGACTGTTTAAGTTCACTTGATCAATCAAGCCAAATCATTGTAGGTTGCACTATAGAAGTTAGGAGTAGTTGGAATTAGCTGCTTTTAGGTAACTTTACTATAAATTAGCTTCAGTAACACTTTGGTGGTTTATAGCACTCATTAGCTTAATCTTAGTAGCTTATTTAGGGACAGTTTGCACTACAGCTTCATACTCTTACACATAAGCTATAGTTTTTATATTTTTCATAGATTTAGAATATAATTTTAGACTTTTCCAGAATTTTTCGGATTTTTCTAGCTCTGTTTACTATTTTTCCTATTTTAAAACAGTTTTTAGGACTTTTTAAATAGCTTTTAATACAATTAATTCAGAAAAGGTTCCAAAAAAATAAGTTTTCATTTTTCATAGATTAAGAAAAATATAAAAAGCAAAAAAATAATTTTTCCAGATTTTTCCTAGTTTAATTTGTAATTTTTAGCATTTAAATTAGTTTAAAATTAGTTTTTAATTCAAATAAATTCAAGAAAAATCATAAAAATTAGTTTTAATTCTTAATTAAGTTTTAAATTGCATTTTTAGGACTTAGATTAGATTTAGTTGCATTTTATTCGCGTTTTCTTAATTACGTTTTAGAATAATTCGCGTATTTAGGATTCCTCGTAGTGTAATTTCCTTTTTATTGCTTTCCCATTTTCCATAGTTTAAATCATAATCAAAAATCCAAAATATCGAGCATTTTAATAACAAACCTTAAACGACGTTGCCCATTCACACCTCGTTGGGACACGACTCGGATTTCCTAATTCGTATCACTATCACTCACGGGATTTGATTCATTATCCTTTTTCCTAAAGAGATTTTAAGTCATTCCTTGTGGATTATTTTTTATATCGATATTGTGGTTTTATCCATACACACATACCCCTAAGCCTACTTCGAGCATATCATCCTACTATCACCAATCTGGCCATATCAGTTGATGTCAGTCCTAATGTTACAAAGAGGATTGACACCGTATATCCACAATCTCTAATTATTGGTGATCCTACTTCATCTGTGCAAACAAGAAGCAAGGTGAAGAAGACAAGTTTTCGTGAATCTGCATTTCTCAATTACATTAAGGATCATCATAGGAACAATCACATAAACTACCATCATTGTCTATTTTCTTTTTTCCTCTCTCAAGTTGAACCTACCAGTGTTGCACATGCTTTAGCAAATGATGATTGGGTAGCTGCTATGAAAGAATAAATGCAACAGTTTTGAAATCAAAATGTTTGGGAGCTTGTTCAGTTGCCTCCTGGCAAGTATGCCATTGGCACAAAGTGGATTCTGAAGTGTAAGAGAGATGCAAGGGGGATTGTCGTGAGGAATAAGGCTAGGTTGGTTGCCCAAGGTCACAGACAAGAAGAAGGGATTGATTATGCTGAAGTTTTTTCTCCTGTTGCTAGAGTAGAAGCTATCCGACTCTTCTTGGCTTTTGCTTCCTACATGGGCTTCATGGTATATCAGATGGATGTTAAAGTGCTTTCCTATATGGTAAAATTGAAGAAGAAGTGTATGTCACTCAGCCCAAGGGATTTGTAGACCCTCACAATCCAGATATGGTTTACAAAGTGGTTAAAGAACTCTATGGACTTCATCAGGCACCTAGAGCTTGGTATGCTAGGCTCTCCTCATTCCAACTGAAGCATGGTTACAGGAGAGGTGTTATTGATAAGACTCTCTTCGTCAAGAAGAACTCCAGGGATATCATTCTTCTCCAAGTCTATGTGGATGACATTATCTTTGGTTCCACCAAAGAATCTTGGTGCAGGGAATTTGAGGAATTGATGAAAAGTGAGTTTGAGATGAGGGCAATGGGTGAGCTTACATTCGTTTTGGGCCTTCAAGTGCAGCAGAAATCAGATGGTATTTTTATTCATCATGAGAAATATCTGCATGACATCCTCCAGAAGTTTGATTTGGAACTAGTTAGGACTGCAACTACTCCCTATGAAGCCCCAAAGTCTAAGTCAAATAATGAACCAGATCCTGCTATCAATGTTCACCTATACAGATCTATGATTGGTTCACTCATGTATTTGACTGCTTCAAGGCCTGATATTATGTTTGCAGTCAGTTCATGTTCCAGGCATCAAGTCACTCCTTTGACTTCCAATTTGAGTGCAGTCAAGAAAATCTTCAAGTATCTCAAAGGTCAACCTAAGTTGGGTCTTTGGTATCCTAGAGAGTCTCCATTTGAGTTGGAAGCTTATAGTGATAGTGACTATGCTGGTGCAAACTTTGATCGAAAATCTACTACTGGAGGTTGTGAGTTTATGGGAAGGATATTAATCTCCTGGAAATGCAAGAAGCAGACTATAGTGGCTACATCTTCTACTGAGGCTGAATATGTTGCTGCTGCAGGTTGTTGTGGTCAGGTACTTTGGATTCAAAATCAATTATTGGATTATGGGTTCACTTTTATGAACACTAAGATCTTTATAGACAACCAAAGTACAATTTGCATTGTTAAAAACCCTGTTTTTCATCAAAGAACAAAGCACATAGAAATTCGACACCACTTTATCAGAGATGCTAATGAAAAACACCTTATTCAAGTGGTTAAAATTCATACAGATGAAAATGTGGCTGATTTGTTAACAAAAGCTTTTGTTGGCCCTAGGTTTCAATTTTTGATTGTCCATATTGGCATGATCAACCCCTGATTGTTGTGTTTGAGGGGAGGATTATGCCTAAGGGGAGGTTTTTGGATTAAGGAGAGGATTTATGTTGTATATTTTGTATATAATTATATATGTGTATATATATATTTTTTGGTATACTCTGTGTTCTACAAACCATTTTGCAGATCAAGTAACAAACACACAATCAGTTAGAAAGATTAAACATGAAACTGAAAAGTATTTTATTTATATAAAACTGCATTCTAGGATGCAGTACATTGTTACAAGACTTTCTAAGGACCACATGTCATGACATAAGCTTCACAAAAGATTCCCCCAGACTTCAGCTTTCATCCCCCAGGCACCTACTCTGGCCTCCTTTTACCCCATTCTGGCATCCTCTAATGCTCCTTTCCCCACCTGCTGATGTAGTCCCACACTGGATTTGCAGCAAGCCCAATCACTTGAACTCTTTTCTCAAGGTTTGGCACAATGGCAAGAGGAGCTACATTTAGTGGCCTGGAAGATCCACCAGTCTCATCACCGGTGTCTTCATATACTAAAACATAGCTGGGCACAGAGTTGAGCTCAGAATTGGTGTGACTGTATCCATACCCTGAAGGAGGGGTTGGAAGATCCTCAGAAGATGTTCCAAGGGGTGCAGGTGATGGTATAGGGTTTGTTGGCATGAACCTTAGGTTGTGGTAGTAGGGAGGAAAGTAGTACTTCCATCCATCATTGGATGATGTCTCCTCAGATGAGGTTGCGTCTGAAGATATTTCAATAGGATTATTCGGAGAGTTATTCATGGTGGGTTGGTAGGTAATCGACTTTGGTGTTAGGTTTATTTGGTTTGTTTGTATGTTGTGAAGCAAAGGGTTGTATTTATATTGTCACTGTAAAGATGGAATCTTTGGTTGGTAAAATTTATGGCAGTAATTAATTGGTTGGTATTTGAATTAATAAAGGTTAAATCTGGAGACTGTTGATGCACAAATAAGTACATAAGGATTTATCTTTCCTCCATTCCTGCTGGTAACGTGATTGTTTATGCTGAGGGGAAGTGGTTTCTGCTGGTAGCTTTGATGTGGAAACAGTGGTCAAATGTTCAGTCGTTCCTGCTGGTTCACTGAATGGTTTCTGCGGATTAACTTTTCATTGCTGCTGGTTTCGAAAAATTGGGAATTAAATAGGGGATTTGATTAGAGTCAAAATTGGTCTAAGTTTTTATGAGAATGTTTTGCCGATTTAAACGGTTATTTTAAGTAACTTACTTAAATAACCAATTATTGATATCCCTGATAAGGATTTAAAAGGTACCTTTTTGAGGGGTCATTTAAGCCCTTAATTGATTACTTTTGTATCCGTTACTACTTAATTTCGTTCCTTTTCACTTTTTAGGTCTCTTGAAGGCAAATTGCTGGAATGACACTTATTCGGATGAAAAGGCGCGAATATACGAAGAAAATGGCCAAAGTCAAGAATCGAGACACTCAAGCTGCTGAATTGAAAGGGGACAGCGTCAGGTTCTATTTGTGACGCCGTCGGAACAAGTTTTGTGACGACTCAGTAGCCAAATTGCTTATTTACAAGTGACGGCATTAGGTTTTAAAAGGGTAGGGTGTTGTAGCTCAGACGGCCTAGATTTGATCCAGACGGCGTCAGAGACTGAAGGAGACGGCGTCACGGGCATAAGGTGACGCCGTCACAATGATAACGTGGCCAAGACGAAAACTTAATGACGCCGACCTGACGGCTTCACAATTAAAGAGTGACGCCGTCGCAGTTTGTAACACTATATATAGAATCCGAATTTTTCAGTTTTTAGAGAGGTAGTTTTGTAGAGTAAAAACCTAAACCAAACCAAGGTTGTCTTGTACAGTATTTTAGGGTTCCATACCCTATCTTACATCAAGATAAGTGTTTTACTTCATTAATTCAATTATGTCTTCAATTGATTGTATGTATGCTTGCATGTTCTCCATGTCCGACTAATTTTTTGTGTGTGTTTGCTTAGGTAATATGAAACCTAGTTATTGAATATTGATTGGTTGTCTCTTATTTTAATTGTGATTGACCTAGAATTGCGATAAGTCATTTTTTGTGCTATTAATGCTTGATTAATCTTTGTTGAACCTTAGTTTATAATCACCTAGAGTTATTGTAGGCTAAACATCCAAAGAATACATTAGCGTTAAGTTTATGAATCCTAGAGATTTTGTAGTCATTAACCTTTGGTAGCTTCAAAGAGTTAGGGATAAACGCATACCCTACGACCTTAGAAACACAACGCGTTAAGAATAAGGACGTGACAATTCAACCATAAATAGGAGATAACTATGGAGTAATAAAACCTAAGTAAATACATTTTTTAATCATCATACGAGCACACGACAATAGACATAGACTACCCTTAGCTTAGTTAATTAGATAATTAGATAAGTAGAGTAATCGGTAGAAATACCAACCTCCTAATCCAAACCCCGAGATTCGTACCTTTCCATTTCCTAAAAAATATAAAAAAGATAAAAAAAATAATCTTCCTCAACCTCAACCTTAGCGTAGTAACTTCTTACTAGCATTCATATTCCCCTAGAGAACGATATCAATACCCGTGGCTTACCCTAATACTACACTACAAAGATTAGGTTTACTTCCTAGGGTGTTGAAAAACTTGCTCGACGAAAAGGAAGTTCCTTTGACCCCGAACGCGCTGTGTAAGCGTATCAAGTTTTTGGGGAAAATAAAACGGGAACTTTGAAACGATGCTTATCCTTGATTATTTGCTTTGTCCAATTTCATTTGTGTAATAAACCATGAGAAATATCGGTTAGGGTAATTTTGGCACCAAATTTAAAATTTTTCATGACATATAGGAGTGGGCCATTAGTCTTAATAAAGCGTCTCATGGATAGGAAATTATATGACTAGCACAAAAACCCTTTACCACTTAAATTCCACCCTCCCCTTCAAAACCGAGATATTTTAATTCATAAAATATAAAAATACAAAAATAATAATCCCTCACCTTTAGTCTTAAATCGACATACACTTCAGCCTAACGACACTATTCCCCTAGAGAACGATATCAATACCCGTGGCTTACTGTTAGGTCACTAGATTTACAACACAAGCTTAATAGAGAGAGATAGAGAGGCGGTTGAACAATACAAGAACACATACACACGTACAAGTATAAACGGTTAAGCGTAGAGAGTATGTGAAAGAGTAAATTGAACAACCAACCTTCAAATTAAGGTTTACAAGAGTATTTATAGGAGGGAACCTAGGGCAACACTCCTAGTCCCTTCCTTTCTCCTATGGGCTTGGGCCTAAGCTCATGGGCCTTCTACATAAGCTTAAGGCTAATAACAAACATAAAGGCCATAATTAAGCTAACTATTACATATGAGTAAGTAACACTTGAATAAAGGTTTAGGAGTGATTCCAACAATCTCCCCCTCAAGTGTTGGTGATGAAAAACGGTGAAGCCGTTGATGTAATAGTAGCTTTGACGTCTTCTGACATTCTTCTTTCTTGTGAGAAGAATTGCCTTGATTTGAACCATCTCCCTAGTGTAGCGAGATAGTTTTCTTTGAACAGTTATGCTTTGACGTCATCTTTAACTTTGTTCTTTGATCATTGTTCTTTGTGATGAAAGTGATAGTATGTTTTTGTTGTCAGCATCAAGTCTGCCTCAGTGCTTCATTTGCTTGTGTCTCCACGTCTTTCTCCAACATGCTCACACACTCTTTAACGTTGGATTACGATACTGATGAAGTTCTTTAAGTCTTTAACTTTGTAGATTCTTTGATTTGACGAAGAATCATTCCGACTTTTGTGTTGCTTTAAGATAGAACTTCTTTGATGATGTTGTTGGTGTGAACAAGTGGAGAATCTGCACGATCATTCCGCTCCCGAGCTTCCATAAGAAGTAAACATTAAAACGGTTAGTAATAAGCGGATTCCGGCACTTACAAGTTTGAACTTCGAGAGTGTTGACAGCATAGTGTGAAAACACAACTCTAATTATTACAAAGGCCGTTCTGAATCGAGTCCCACAAGTGAGATAACACGATGTCTGAAGTACACCTACGATTCAGATGAGTCGCTGAGGTACACCGAAGCATCACCTCACGACTGTAGACCGTTTGAGACCACTAAGCGCAATCCACGGGGAGTTTCCAAAGCGACTGCTGTCGGGCTGTTTGATGTTGACCCTGGCAGGAGTTTCCATTCAATCACTGAGGATCACAAATGTGAACCTCTCATAAATGTTCTCGACAGATTGCTAAGATCTGTGAAGGACTCGATAATGTACCACTGAAATTCTTATTGTTGAATATCAAGTGATGAAATGTCAAGTGTACCTAAGTGATCTTTTGATGAATCTCGTGGCTCTAGACTCAATAGTGCATTTTGGTTTCCCTGAGCGGAGACTAGGGAGAGGGTCTCCTTCTTCAATACCAGAAATCTCTAAGAGAAAGCTGATAGTTTACGTAGGGTTCCCTGTGAGAATGAAACAAGCTTCTGTTGAGAGAAACTTGAGTGGTTAAGAAGGTTTAGTGCATGCGTCACTGGGTCCATGACGACTTTTAGTCTTCAATACCGATGTCAGCTAGTGACAAACAGTAGCATATGAATTGAACCCGGTGTCTGCCCTAAGTTGAATAATCTGGAGGGCTATTTCTTTTCACCCTTTTCTTTGCATTTCTTTTTAATTCTTCAACTCCTTCTTTCTCCGATTCTCATTTTCTCCCTTTTACACTCATACCTAAGGACTTCTAAATACTAACTATTTGTGGTGTCCTTGGGTAGATCCCTCCGGCTCTGGCGGATCATAGGACGGTTATTCCTAACCTTAGTCACCTTATAACTCCATGACTAACCTATGTTGCCATAAAACCATTTACTTGAAAAATCTCGCTCAGTGTTTATGAATAAAAACATTTTTGAACCACTGTTGAGATGAGATTTTGCATAAATACTCCCCCTCCACATGTGCTTAAGAGTTTTAACGGTTAAATGCACAGTGAGGAAAGAGCGCGCACTTTTTGAATTGATCAACTCAAGATAGACTTTCCCCCGCGAGACATGGTTACGTGGCATAGTTAAAGAGTTGCATTGTCAGCTTTTAGGTGACAACTAGCTCTAATAACTACCTTGAAGGTGTAGACAATCCTCGAAAGGTTGTCAAACCCGTCAGAGTTCATGTCTACCAAGAGTTTCTCGAATGGTACATTCTACTCAGACAAGTCCTTTGCGAGACACGTTTACATCACTAGCGAACTAGCTTGAAATTATTACCCGTCCCGGACAAGTCTTTTCGAGTTACTAGCAGTTAAGAGCTCGTCAATTCATGGGTTAAAGTCTTTTTACACGCGAGTTCATATAGCAAAACACAACATATTTCTTATCACGTATTTTTCTCCCCCTCAAAAATGGCATATAAAATGTTATTTTTGAAAAGTTGAGAATAAATATGACCATTTCGAGTGTTGCGGGAAGAATGACCACTGTGAACAATTTGTGAACAAAGTTTTAAGTCAAGTACTCCCCCTCAACGAGTGATATAAACGGTTGAGGTTTTGAAAATCATAAGGGAAAGTACTTGTTCTTTTGAGCAAAACCTTGAAAAATGAAAGGTTTGATAGGTTTTACTCAAAAGTAAGAAGCTTTCGCTCCTTTTATAAGGATTGTGGCACTGAAGCGTACCACAGGGTCCTTTATTTACAAGTACGGGTTGTACACTGTAATGTGTGCACAAGCCATTGACAGATAATCAAACAAGCAAAATCACAATCAAGAGAATACCCAATGATTACAGACGATCAGCTACTTTCTGAGGACGTTGGAAAGTCAGAATCGGAAAGTTTGGTCATCCTCCCAACATAGCTCTCCAACGTTGCATTGATCCCGATGAATCAAACATTCATCAATCCTAGTGATTAATCAACAAACATCCTTGCGATCCTTTGAATTCCATCTCTTCATCTGAATTATACCCAACTCAATGTCCTTCAATCGATATGACAATCCATATCGAACCATCTCCAGGGTGGCGTCTTAGAACTTAGTGAATTTCATCGAAAGCCATGAAGCAAGTATGATGATTTTCACTTTGGTAGACAAACCCAAACTTGTGTTTATGAACGATTTTGTACTGAGGTTCTTGATTGATTCCAATGAAGTGTAGAATTTAGGTAAGATTCGACCCCGAGGTGAAGAACTTCAATACGCTCTTTGATTTGAAGCGTATGGAAACAAGGAGTGCAGTAATGTACTTGATTTAAATTTCGGTTGAGGTTCTGGTTAGGGCTCAGGTATGTCGTGATCCTCACCACCAGTGTATGTAAAGTGATCAACGGTTTTCTCCATTTGTGGTGTGGTTTCTGAATCCCTTGGTTGATCAGATGGTGGTGGTTGTGTAGCTTGTTATGTAGTGGTGATAACCTACTTAACCATTTGTCGAATCATTGGATGGAGTTGCCTTCTTAACAGATTTTGTTGTTGACATAGGTGTTTCTTATGTGGATGGAGGTGATGATTGAGATGATGATTTGGGTTTGGTGGAAGTGTCAAGAGGTGTTTCAGAAGACTGTTGAGTTTGTGTATTGGATTGTCAACTATGTAGTTGTCTGATTCCTTCTTTAACTTTTCCTCTTCAGCTCTAGCAGCTTCTTCAGCCTCATTTCACATCATTTCCACTTTAGCCACCAAATTATCATCCTTAATGACTCTTCATCCTTATCATGATTGTAATCTCCTTTGTCAGATATTTCCACATCTTCACCATGCTTTTCTTCTTGCGGTTGTTTTGTTGTGGTTGCTTCATTTCAACAGTTGTAGTGACAGTGACACCCTGATCCTTACCGGGTTGATTAACCGGATCGGATGGGGTAAGAGATGTTTGAAATGGATCTTCCATAAGTGGAGGACTACTACTTGACCCTCCTGCCCCACCGGGTTGATTAACCGGAAAGGTTGATGCATGAAATTCCATCCATTTCTGCTTTAATGTCTTACGAAATTGTATTACCTCATATATTGAATCATACTCATCATCAGGATGACTTTGTGAACATGAATTTGAATGGATGTAGCAGAAGGATGTCCACAGCAAATCTGCAAGATGATTATGAGCATATGAAGTAGTTGAAGATGACACGGAGATAGTTCTTGCCAATTGTTTTGTCGTATCCAGCTTGGAATGTGTTTGCCATCGAGAGCTCAGCTGGGGCATTGATGTTTGCTTGATTTGCAGCCATTTCATGATCTGAAAGTCATTAGACAAAGAGACAGACATATGGAAACACAATGTGTTTGTATTAGTCTGATTTATTATCTAATTACTTGTATGATGGTAACATGTTTATGTTAGTTACAAGTCCTAAGTCACATTAGTCCAAATGTATGAAGTTGATGTGATAAGTTACGTGAACATGTTAATTTTGAAATTTCAAAGAGCAATAATTCACTTAACACACAACATATTAACTTTTGTAAGCTTATATGAAACATCAGATATTTGTGACCTATGCGTAACATTTAACAAGTAGCATATGCGTAACGGGCCAAAAAGTAGTGAACAATGGGTTATGAGTAACAAGGATCCTTATGCGTAAGAAAGGAGCTTATGCGTAGGAGTAAGCTAAAGCGTAAGACCAAGCTTAGGCGTAAGAGTTTCTTACGCGTAAGACAAGTTCAAAGGCTTTAAGCTTACGCGTAGGGAAAAGCTAGATGTTACGCGTACAGTTTACTCGTAAGAGCAAAGCTTATGCGTAACAAGCCTTGTTTACGAATATCTTTCCAAGATACACGTAATCCACTGTAGACCCCTTATGCGTAAGAGCTACGCGTAAGATTACTCTTAGGCGTGACCTTTACTCATAAAGTATTCCTTAAGCGTAACGGTTTGAACACTTAAAGATTCTGACATTACGAATAATTAACCTGTTAAATATAAACATGAAAACTTGATTGCAGTTAACTCCAAACATCTTTTAGATCACAAAACAAGCATAAGAACATATCAGATACACACAGAAAGACTTAGGAGTAAAATTACTTAAACCCTAAACCCTTAATCTACGTGTAAGGGATATAGCTACACAAATCAAACAAGAATGTTTCTGGAGTGTCCTAGATGTCATATGAGTGCAATGGAACAAGATTTAACACATTTCCACCACAGAATCAAAAGATTTATGGGAGATGAACCCTAAAAACCTAAAACTTAAGTTCATACAGTTTAGATGCATATAAACTTATTCTAACACTTTCTTGACTACCTAATAACATATCACAGAAAAGAAAAACCCTAGATGAGCGCAAGAACCCTATAATTCAAATTAATGAAATTTAAGATTCAGGATGGTTTTGGATGATTGAAACAAGTTTAATAGACACTAAGAAAGGTTTTAACACAACTCATTTCAATCCAAACACTTTTATGCATAAATACCCAATTCGTTCGAGTGAACAATTTTCCAAAATCAGTTTAAAGAGTTTTAACCGTTGGATTTGAAAGAATTTTAGAAATCCTTGTTTATCATCTTGATTAAAAACAGTTTAGAACTTATAGATTATGAAAAACTTGAACGGATTTAGAAGATTTGATTTGGGCCGTTTGATCTTGGTGGTTTAGGAGTAAGTGAATTAATTTGCCAAGTTGACACATTCATTCCCTCAACCTTAAAGAGGTTCCAACCAAGATCCTTTAACTTCCGTTTAGGTAAGACAAAACATTTGTAAGGCAAGAAACTTCACGATACTCCCCTCGACTTTTGAAATAATGAAATGGTTAAAACATTTGAGTGCGAGGAGAGTATATGACAAGAAACGTATCCACCATTTTAGAAGAAACAAACGTATTTTTGAAAACATGGAAGTACAAGGTTTTATGAAACAGAAAAATATTTACTTTCTCCCCCTCAACACTTGTTCGGGAAAAATAGTGAAAGATTTGATAGAACAAAGTGTTGAATGAAGATTTGTACTTGCGATGTTTGAAAGAATTTAGATAGAAGAATGTTTTTGAGATTTTCGATTTTATATTTTTGTATTTTGTTTTTGAAAAATATTTACAAAAGAGATTTTGGTGTTTGACAGGTTTTAAGACTGTTTTAGGAGTTCATCCAATTCCTCTTGAGTCAAACACCTCATACCAATCCGGTGGACCAACTCATTAAACCTAGCGGAGGCAAGGCTTTGGTGAGAAGATCTGCCAATTGGTATTCTGTACCCACAAAATATAATTCAACAGTACCCTGTTCCATGTGATCCTTGATGAAATGATATCGAAGATCGATGTGCTTTGATTTCGAGTGCTGAACTGAGTTGCACGAGATCGCAATGGCACTCCGATTGTCGCAGTACATCGGGATTCTGTCAAATACGTAACCATAGTCTTTGAGTTGTGTTCTCATCCAAATGACTTGAGCACAACACACCGACATGGCTACATATTCTGCTTCGGTTGAGGACAGCGATGTACAATCCTGCTTCTTCGATTGCCATGACACCAGTTTGTCACCAAGAAATTGTAACGCTCCTGAAGTACTTTTCCTTGAGTCTAAGCATCCTGCGTGGTCAGCGTCTGAAAAAGCGATTAGTTCAAAACCAGAATCCTTCGGATACCAGATTCCCAAATTAATGGTTCCCTTGATGTATCGGAGGATTCTTGTAGCCTCAGAGAGGTGAGTTTCAGTTGGTCGCGACTGATAACAGGAGCAAAGATATACAGCAAAGACAATATCAGGTCCACTGGCTGTTAGATACATGAGAGACCCGATGATACTACGGTATTTGGTAGGGTCAACCAATTTCCCATGTAAATCAGCGTCTAGCTTCTTGGTATGAGCCATTGGTGTGGCATAGGTGTCACAGGTTTGCATTCCAAATTTGTGTAATAATTCAAGGGCATATTTGGACTGACTCAAGAAAATACCACGGGGTGATTGATGAACTTGTAGTCCTAGAAAGAAGGTAAGTTCACCCATCATGGACATTTCAAAATGTTTCTTCATTAGTTTTGCAAAAGCTATTGAGTACTTTTTATGAGTTGACCCAAAAATGATGTCATCCACATAAATTTGAACAATTAAAATATGTTCCCCATGATATTGTATGAAAAGAGTTGGGTCGACCGAACCTTTGGTAAAGTTATTGGCAATGAGGAAAGATGATAGCTTATCATACCATACTCGAGGGGCTTGTTTGAGACCGTAGAGAGCTTTCTTCAGTTTATAGACATGATTAGGGAACTCTGGATCAATGAATCCTTCTGGCTGACTAACATAAACCGTTTCTTTCAGTTGTCCATTGAGAAAAGCAGTTTTGACATCCATCTGAAAGACCGTGATGTTCATGTGAGCCGCAAATGCCAGGAAAATCCGAACAGCCTCAAGACGAGCAACCGGAGCAAAAGATTCTTCAAAGTCAATACCCTCTTCCTGACGATAACCCTTAGCCACCAGACGTGACTTGTTTCTGATAACGTTTCCTTTAGCATCCAATTTGTTTTTTCCAAATCCATTTGAGACCAATGACGTAAACCCTTGTTGGTCTTTCAACCAGTTCCCATACTTCAAGACGTTTGAATTGGTTGAGTTCTTCTTGCATGGATTCGATCCAGTTGTCTTTTGTCATTGCATCTTTTATGTTTTTAGGTTCAGATTGGCAGACAGTGAGTGCATAAATGTAATGTTCACCATCTGAGTGAAGACGTTGTCTTATAACGACTGGTTGATTCGGGCTGCCAATAATATTTTCCAGAGGATGGTCGTTTGTCCATCTATGTGTGGAGGGTTGATGTTGGTATACATTGTGCAGATTTTGAGGATTCAAATGGCTTGTTGATGATTCTGCGACATCAGGTGCAGCAGTTTCATTAGCAAACGGGTTAAAGAACGCATTTGGATCAAAATCTGCAGGTGCCATCAGCCGATTCATCATTGTTGGAAGCGGTTTGTTCAACTGTTGTGGTGGAGTCAACTGGTGGTGCTTCTTCAACATTAGTTGTTGTAGCAGGTGTATCAGGTATATGAGTATTATCAGGTTGAGCAGCAGAAACAGCGGATACACCTGGAGCACGTTCATCAATATTGTCACTGAACAGCGGAGCAAATAGCCTTTCCATTTGTTGACGAGTCAGCTGGGGGCTTTGTTCAGCTGATGATGGGGTTTGGGGGAAGTTAAAGCTGTTGTGTCCGGGTTCCAAGCTGTTATACTCAGAAGCCATTATGAATATAAACAGATATTGAAGAAGTTTCTTAATCAGTTTCCCCCAAACTGACAACTGTCTTTAGCAGATTTGAAACACTGATGTAGTAGACATTTCTTCTAACTTTTAAAGTTTTCAGTATGCAGCAGAATTTGTAGAAGAGCAGAAAACCACACAAGGAAAATCTGACTAATTGCGGAAGATCCGTTCGAGGGTAACATGCCAGAAATCAACAAGATCTTCTCACGTATGTAGACGCATCACACCAAACAAACCACGAAAGACGAAATGAAACGACTTCCCCTGAATGTTGTGGTCTTTCGGAATACTAATTACTGTGAATATGCAATAATGCGATACCAAGACCGTGTGTGAGGCATCATAACATCATATTTGGGTAACTTCACACAAGATCACCCGTGAAATCGAGACGATAACTCCAAAGTGAGACGTTTGAGCCACAGATCGTCTTATTTCTTCCCCCTAATTGAAGAAATTCAAGAAGGCATTGGGTTTTCACAAAGAAGCATGTAGAAGAACAAGGAAGCAATGACCACCTACACACTCTCTCCCCCTCGATGTTTTCAATGATTCAGAATCATACACCACGTATGTTGATGATGAATTAAAGACAGCGAAACCATGTATAAGGAGACAGCGAAACCATGTATGTCCAATTGATCGAACAAGTGTGAAGTACCAAAAATATTTCGAGAGAGTCAACTGCTGATAAAACATCTCTGTTCATTATGTTGATCATCAGCTGTGTCATTGTTGTTGGAAGCAGTTTGATCTTCTGTTATAAAAGATTCGGTTGTTGTTGTAGATTCAGGTGTATCTGAAATTAGAGTATTATCGGTTGTGCAGCGGAAACATTCGATACATATGAAGCACGACTTTTGGCAGAATCTTTAACCAGAGGAACAAGCAATGTTTCCAATTCATGACGATTAAGTACAATGGTGGAACAGCTGATGGATCATTAAATTTTAGACGGTGAGAAACGGGTCCTACGTTGTATTGCAGTAGAAGCCATAGCTGTAGTACCTGCATAGAAAAATAGAAGGGGGGCAAGGAAGAGAAAAACATGGATCCCCAAGTGTAACTGGGTTCCAGATGTTAGAAGCATAAAGATGTAGTGTCAATTATCTTCTTGACACCTGAACATGATATTTTGATGATTTTCTTTCCTGCCTCAGGGATGGATGTAGAGGGTTTCACACTTGTTATGGTGCAACTACTTAATATCTTGCCTGTAGGAATCCACCTAAGACCAACAGGTTTGAAAACTCTACCCGTTGGTATCCATCTAAGGTTAGATCTAAGGGATGTTGAAACTTCTTTTGGGAAGAATTTGCGTCCTATATTGATCCACCTATTAGGTTTATGAAATTTTACGTTTAGATCAACGGGTTTATTTCTAACTGTTTGAGTTAACTTAGGTTTTGGTTTGCTACTACAAGCAGTGTTCAATAATACACTCGAAGGTGATACACTAGGTTGTGAACCTAAGATTCCATCCTTTTGGAGTAGTGCCCTTTTCCTAGCCTTTTCTAGGTCATAGTTCTTGTATGCGTCATTTGAATCATATGAATTTTTACGTTTAATGCTCGGTTTAGACACAGTGTTCGAACAAATCCTAGATTGGCCAGAAGCAGCCACTTGTATAGGTATAACATAAACAGGTTTAACAGAAACATGTTTAATAGAAACAGAAACATTATTGTTGGGCCCAGAATGTGGAGTGACTGGTTTTGACAAATGATTATTCTCAACAACTTGGGAGGGAAACCGTGGTTTTGAAGATTTTGAACGTTCAGATTTAAATGCAGTTGGTTGTCTAACTACTGATTGGTTTCTGATTGGTTGAAGAGACGATTTCCCCAAGATTGTTGGTTTTGTAAACTTAGTATCCACACTCTTGCCAGTTAATATTCTCAATTTGTTTTGTAAAGCAACATGTGCAAGCCCCTTTGCTTGAATTTGAGCCTTTAAATGCTCATTTTCATTTACTAATGTATCCACACGATTACTTTGTTCATTTGAATACTAACCATTGTGTTCTGAAGAAAAAAATTTGTTTTGCAATTTAAGTTCAAGAGAGATGCAATGTGCCTCTAGTTTTGAAAAATCTTTATGAAACTGAGCAATGGTCTTTTTGAGAAGAATGTTTTCAGATTCAAGAGTTTGATTTGACGTTTCAGTTGAATTGTTAACAAGTAAGGGCTCAGACATGAGATAGTTGTCTGGACATTGTGCAACACACTGGTCAACCTCTCCTTCATTACTAAATTCAGGTTGCTCAGTATGTTGTGTCGCATTTGCAGTCAGAATATGATCAACAGTAGATTGTACCTCGACCATCTGTTCTGTGTCAGTGTCATAGGTGGGTAAGATATCTTCCTCTTCGTCACAGTTGGGCTCGGTGTCGTAGTTAAGTAAGATATCTTCTCCAGATCTGCTGTTGTCATCCTGCTTTTCCAATGCTACAACCTCATTGTCCGCATTACCGACAGATGCACTAATCACAACATTCTCAACGTCCATTTGAGCATTCCTGTCATGTACATCAATTCTTTCACCTTGCACGACTGCGGGATATCGGGTATTTGATGATGTCTGACGCTTGGAATTGTAAATCATTGGGAAGGGGAATTTGATTGGTTTCCATCTTACGTACACCTTTTCAGCATCAGAATCCATTGATTTAAACCCCTGCAGAAGAATCAAAGAGAAAAGGTGTGAAGTCGATATAACACACAGAAGGCCGATATAGTGAATCTCAATTTCCCTCCAAAAATAATTTTGAAAAATTTTGACTCTCAAAATTTGAAATTCACTATAAAATTCAATTCTAAGGTTGTAAGAAAAATTTGAGTTATGAAAATTTTGACGCTAAATTTGACCTGAAAAATTCGAATTTGGGCCCTAAAATTTGAATTTTTTACCAAAATTTTCACATTTAAACCATAATTTGAATCTCGCGTAAAAATTGAATGTTTATTCTCCCCGAAAAATTAAATTTTACTCAAATTTTCCCGCCAAAAAATTGAACGTTTAGTCTCCCCGAATTTTTTTTTTTTTTTTTTTGATAACTTGTGTTGATGATGGATCTTTGTAGTCGAATGAAACTTTGTTTGTTGAAGAAGTCCTAAAGCGTAGAAAACCAGCTTATGCGTAGAAAGAACCTTACGCGTAGAAAGAACCTTACGCGTAGAAAGAACATACGCGTAAAAACACCACCTTACGCGTAACAATGAGAATTACGCGTAGGAGTTGAGAAACACTAAAGTTATGCGTAAACTGAAAGTTAGGCGTAGAAAACTTATGCGTAGGATTAGCTTATGCGTAAGACAAGGCTTAGGCGTAAGAATAATCTTATGCGTAAAGGGTTCTACGCGTAAGCTTTGAGCTTATGCGTAAGATTAGGGTTTTACCCAAAAGATCTTTTACACTATCACAGCGCAAAAGATATCCAAAGTCAACGTGTTTTCAGGCTTATCCAAGCAAGAGAACACGGAGTAAACCACAAAAACAGAAGATCAAACCAAGGAACTCTTATGCGTAAGTTTAGGGTTTCCTTATGAGTAGAAAATACCAAAAACTGATTTTATGCCCAAAAGTGTTTAGAAACCGGATTTTTTTGATGAAATAGCTTCAATATCACCAAAATAACACAAAAGTATGAAACTTGATGATCCAAAACACTTTTTCACCTTACGAGTAGAAAGAGGTACACGAATGAAATCAAGGTCAAAAACACTTCTACACACGTAAAGTTCCAAACTTTTTGCCAAAAACTTAAACTTTAACACCAAATAACCTTTAAAGTACAAGAATCTTGAATTTTAAAGTGAAAAAATGAAAGCTTTATGCGTGAGAAAGGTTAAAAACGTGAACCTTACGAGTAGATAAAAAAACAAACCGTTTCACCCAACTAGATGGCTCTGATACCACTGTTAGGTCACTAGATTTACAACACAAGCTAAATAGAGAGAGATAGAGAGGCGGTTGAACAATACAAGAACACACACACACGTACAAGTATAAACGATTAAGCGTAGAGAGTATGTGAAAGAGTAAATTGCACAACCAACCTTCAAATGAAGGTTTACAAGAGTATTTATAGGAGGGAAGCTAGGGCAACACTCCTAGTCCCTTCCTTTCTCCTATGGGCTTGGGCCTAAGCTCATGGGCCTTCTACATAAGCTTAAGGCTAATAACAAACATAAAGGCCATAATTAAGCTAACTATTACATATGAGTAACTAACACTTCAATAAAAGTTTAGGAGTGATTCCAACACTTACCCTAATACTACACTACAACGATTAGGTTCAATGCCTAGGGTGTTGAAAAACTTGCTCGACGAAAAGGAAATTCCTTTGACCCCGAGCGCGCGTTGTACGCGTATCAATCCCCTAACCTAATTGCTCAATTCCTTCTCATTTCAAACTAAGCTCCTCTTCACCCTTCTGAAATCAATCAATGGCGACATAACAGAACAAGAGTACGGCACAATGCCTATGGGACCTATGTATGAGCTGGTTCTAAAAAAACCAGTAACTAAAAAGTGAGAAACCACGGGGAACTTCGTGATATCATGTAGCATAGGTGACATTGATAATATAAATGCCTTAGCTGATCAAGGGTGTGATGTAAACATAATGCCATTATCAGTCTATAATAAGTTGACTAGGGAAAAGCCAGCCAAGACCAATATTAGACTTTCCTTAGCAAATCACACATATGTCTACCCTATAGGAGTCGCAGTGGATGTTTTAGTAGAAGTGGCTAATATTGTCTATCCGGTGGACTTCGTGATTATAGACATTGAGGAAGATAGAAACATGCCACTCATTCAACACCTTTTCTGGCTACTGCCAAAGCAACCATCAAGTGCGGTGAGGGCATCATGATACTTAAAAGCGGAAAGGGTACGCTAGGATACCTATTGTTCCAAGTATCCTCTTAAGATCATGGAGAAGATTACGGATGAGAATCCACAAGCCCCTAACAATTTGGTTAGGAAGAAAATGAACGATTAGGAGAAAGGGCTTAGAGATTTCATGGTTCAAGGACTACATGCAACATTGTGGAAGCGCGATAAAATGTTAGGAAATAATCCTACCACAATACCACAAACACAAAGAAACCCTAAGGAATTTTTAAAGGGAGAGAAAGTACTATTGTACAAATCACGAATAAGAGCATTAAGAGGTAGAAACAAGCCAAGATGGTTTGGGCCTTATACGGTGAAGGAAACTAATCTAAAAGATAAAACCGTTATCATAATAGACGACGTTGGGAAGGAAACCACGGTAAGAATACAACGTCTACGCCCTTTTGATGAAGGACCAGTAAAGGTAGAAGGTGACGGTAATGAAGTAACGTAGGGGCATGACTTCGAGTCTAGCTACAAGACTCATAAATAAAGAAAATCGCTTCGTGGGAGGCAACCCATGCTTAATTGTTTGCTTGTTTGTGTCGTGTATCTTTTATTGATTGTTTATTCTCATGTTTAAATTTGTAAAAATGCTTTATTTTGTCTTTAACCTCGTCTTTATTACATATAAAGGTATTTTACAAAAGGGATTAGTGTAGGGAGGATTACCCACGTTTTCAAAAGAAACGTAAACATAAGAATTACAATTAATTAAAAGATATACATGTGTGTTTGTTCGAGTCAAATGCTTGTATCGAGTCATAATGGATGTTTTGCAGGAAATTTTTCCAGATTTTAAAGATAAAAATGTTCCATAATTTTTTCCAGAAAATCGCAGACCAGTTTCTGTCAGGATAACCTGACGGCGTCAATAGGAGCAGAAACAGCTTATTAATTTTTCTTGTTTTCTGAGCTACTTATAAATTTTTGGAATTTTCTAGGTCTTAATTTTCCAGAAAATCTGTAAACATCCATTCCACAAGAATTATATCCTAGTTTAGTAGATTCTTATATATATTGTTACCGCCAATTTTACGTGAAGGTTTCGTTTGTTTTCTTCAAGTGTGCATGTTTAATTTATCAAAAAGAAGATACATAACATGAGAAGGAGCTTTTCACGCAAACATTCTTCTTGAAGAAAGATGTAACCACCACTTCACACGGATCCTACCGAGCTAATCAGGGGAGTACTAGTTTCTTTCATTTTTTACCTTCCATTATCATAACTTTGATACTTTCGGGGAACATTGGGGACAATGTTCAGTTTAAGTGTAGGGAAGGAAAATAAAACGGGAACTTTGAAACTATGCTTATCCTTGATTATTTGCTTTGTCCAATTTCATTTGGGTAATAAACCATGAGAAATATCGGTTAGGGTAATTTTGGCACCAAATTTAAAATTTTTCATGACATATAGGAGTGGGCCATTAGTCTTAATAAAGCGTCTCATGGATAGGAATTTATATGACTAGCACAAAAACCCTTTACCACTTAAATTCCACCCTCCCCTTCAAAACCGAGATATTTTAATTCATAAAATATAAAAATACAAAAATAATCATCCCTCACCTTTAGACTTAAATCGACATACACTTCAGCCTAACGACACTATTCGCCTAGAGAACGATATCAATACCCGTGGCTTACCCTAATACTACACTACAATGATTAGGTTCACTGCCTAGGGTGTTGAAAAACTTGCTCGACGAAAAGGAAGTTCCTTTGACCCCGAACGCGCGTTGTACGCGTATCAATCCTCTAACCTAATTGCTCAATTCCTTCTCATTTCAAACTAAGCTCCTCTTCAACCTTCTGAAATCAATCAATGGCGACACTGGCATACAAGGTCGATCACAATAAAGCTGCATTCTTGGAAAGAGCCAAAGGAAGTGATATGTATGATCCAATGGTAGATTTCCTTCTGCGTTCAAACCTCAGATATGCCTTAACTTTCTGTCCATCTATTGTTTTTGACTCTTTAGTCAAGCAATTCAGCGCCACAGCTTATGAGAGATCTCCTGAGGGTCAACCCAAGGAGATTGTGGCCACCATTGATGGACAAGAGTGTGTAGTCACTGAGTCTCTCACAAGGACTCAGTTACAATTAGACGATGAAGGAGGTATGTTTGAAAATAATAGAGATGAAATAATCACTGGTTTGGCAAGTATTGGGTATTCCACTGATGGGAAATTCATTTGGTATAAAAATAAATTTTGCCCTAAATGGAGATTTTTGGTCCATACCCTCCTTCAGTGTCTTAGTCCTAAGTCTAGGGGTTGGGATCAGTTCTCTAGCTCTATTGCAACTGCTATCATTTGTTTGGATCAGAGGAGAACTTATAACTTTTCAAAATATATCTTTGAGGAAATGCTTAGAAATATAAAGGATACCAAACATAAATTCTTAATGTATCCTAGATTTCTTCAGATGATATTAGACTTTGAACCCTCTGATAAAACCCCAAAAGCAATAAGTAAATTAATTGCCAAACTGTTTGCAACTATGAAAACCAATTTTGCTGGAGAACACAGACCCTTACTACCTACTATGTTGCCAACTGGTAATGTAGCTGCTGGTGCAGGTATTCCTACTGGTGGCTTAGAGCCCAACATTGATGAGGCATCTGGTGACTCTATGTCACCAGTCCCCAATCCTGGTGGTGCAACTACATCAGTTTCAGCTGATATTGGGGCCTTCAATGCTCTTGATGCCTCTGCATCATTTGCTGCTGATAACCAGCAACCCCCATCTCCTCCACCTGTTGCCCTACCATCACCAAGGGTTGTTGCTCCTGAGGAGCCTGTTATTGCCTCTAAATCACAGGAACAAACTCCTGTTGAGACTGAGGACAATGTTGACCAACCATTTGTCCAACCTTCTAGTCCACCTAGGCATAATTTTGAGGATGACACCATTTTTGGTGATGATTTTTATATGTCTCCTCCCAGGTCCAATGAAGCTCCCAATACCTCAGGAAATCCTGTTGGTGGAGCTGAGGATCCTGATATTCTAATGAACATGTCTAGCTTGCTTAACATATATACTAAGAATTTTGATGACTTGGAGGCCCAGCTAAAAGAAACAAGGAATGAGCTTAAGGAAACCAAGCAGACTCTGGGTGGTGCTCTTGTTAAATTGCTTAAAAGGGTGACAGAATTGGAGGTTAAACTCAATAAGAGGAGGAGCAGGGTTGTAGTTTCTGATTTAGAGGAGGAACAAGATACAGAAAGGGTAAATATTGATCTGGATGCACTTCATGTTTTGGCCTCTGTTTCTTTGGGAGAGACTGCAGCTCAGAAAGATCCAGAAGTTCAGGTGTTTAACAGGAGAAGGACTCGAAGAATGAACTATCTAAATCCTAATGTTCTCAAGACCAGTTCTATGGTTCCTCCTGATACTTCTATTGCTGCTGATCAAGTGCAACATCCACCTGAATCCATTTCTATTGACAAGGGTGCTGAGACTAAGGTTTCTTCTGATGCTATTGAGATTCCAGTTCCTTCTAATAGTGTACCTGATCCTGCTAATAAGCCTATCATTGCTGATACTCCATCCATTGCTTCTAACATACCCTCATCTATTCCTTCTGACCCCAAGGTTACTTCTGACGATGCTCAAGTGGGTATTCCTCCGGTAGATAAGGGGAAGGCTCCAATGGTGGAAGAGGAAGTGGATCCTGTTTGCTTCACGGCTAAACAAGAAAGGCTTTTTAGACTTCATGAACTTGAAAAGGGTGATAGGGAGGTAGCAGAGAAAGTTCAAGCCTCATATGATGCTGAATTTCAAACTCCCATGGTTCCTGACATCACACCACAGAGAATGCAAGAACTGAATGAGGCGACTTTACACTTCTCTGATGCCACATGGCAATCAATTATGGCTGGAGTTACTTCTAACACATCTCTTGCTCAGTCCATCTTAGGGGGTGCTTTTGATTCTGATAACTTTGCTGCTGATCTGATGGCACTGGCTAATAAGAGGAAGAAAGCTGATGCAGAAAGAAAAGCTAAGGCAAAAAGGGATCGACCTCCTACTCAAGCTGAACAACGACAACATATGAGGGAGTTTTTCAAAAATATGAGTTCTGCTGTTTACACAACTGGATGGACTATAGCTTATGTGAAGTCTTTCACAGATGATCAGTTGGTGGTAGAGTATAACAAGATTCTTAGTAGGTTGGAAAAGGATGGTCTTAAGCCATATGCAAGGATGAAGAGACATCAATCTTCCTTGGAAGGACCTGAAGTCAAGAGATTGAAATCTACTAATCCTTCTAAAGAGATACTGCTCACAACTACAGATATTGGTGTTCATGCTGAAGAGACCACTGTGCAGCATTCCACACCTGTTGCGTAACCTACTGAAACATCTCTTCTTGCAGATGCATCTCAGACTATTCCTTCTAACGTTTTTCCTCCGGTTCCTACTACTAATTCTTAGATCATTCCCACTTACACCCTTGGTGTTAATCCTTCTGATACACCTAAGGATGTTTCTACTGATACAATACCACCTATTCCTTCTGATGCTGGTCCAAATGTTGCTTCTGATATTGCCCAACCTGATTCTACTAAGAAGGATAACCCTGTTTCAGCTAGTGCACCTATTCCCTTTGAAGGTGCTAAGTCCCCAGATGCTACCACCGTGATGTCTACTCTAAATTCTCCAAGGATTTATTCTCCTTCCTCCACAACTGGTGGTAGACAAAATAGTATAGCTAAGAAGAGGAGTTCTAGGGCACTTGATCTTCAGGCTTCTGAGCGTTCATTTATCAAGGATTTTGAGGAAGATAACTCTGATGAGGAGATGGTCGTGTGGTCTATGCTTGATAGATGGGAACTTACTCCTACTGGCATTGGTGGTTTGGGGTCTCTCAATATTGTTTATCACAAGGATGGATCTGTCAGACATTTTACCTTTCTTACTGAAATTCTCAACTTTGTGGATAGAAAAGATCTGTTTAAGCTGTATGGTATGGTGTCTGAGTATTTTGAGACTCATTCCTCTCTACTGGTTCTGGGATGTTTTTGCTGGGAGATCTTCAAATCTTATTTGATTCAGTTTATTAGGATGGTAAAGGGTTTAAGATTTAGGAAGGTCAGAATAAGTGGAGGGTATATCAGTAGAAGTTCTATCCATTGTCCAATGTTCATGTGGTACAAACTTGGTCTGGGTTGTATGTTTATATGTTTTCTGATTTGCGTTACCCACTTTCTGTGAAGCTGATGGAGCAAACGTTGTCTCTTAAGTTGGTATTTTCTACTGCTCCAGTGGGTAATGATATGCTTAATGCTGAGCAATTGGTGAAGCGCATTAAGGATAAACTCATTGAGGACACTGCTGGTGCATCTTTATGAATTTGGTATGTTGTTATATATTCTTGTTATATATTCTTTTTATTTTTTATTTTGTTGTGTTTAAAAAAAAGAAAAGAAAAGAAAACTATTTTGTATATATTTATGTGCATACTAACTTTTATTTGAGGATCTTGTTGTATAGTTGTGTACCACATATGGTAATCAACTCACCATGTCTTTGCCAAGAAAGAGTTGACTCACCATGGGGGTACGGCTCTGGTGAGCATTCCTCAAATCCATTGATGGTTGCTGATTTACTAAAAATCAGAGGGTTCTCAATGTACCCTGATCTCACACACCAAACATTGGTACTCCATGAACAAACGGCTCTGGTAAAGAGATATCAAATTCGTTGGATGGTTGACAATTTGCCAATAAATTGTATGGTGCTTAACTCACCATGTCCTCATAGATGAAGAGTTGGCTAGCCCACAAGTTCATGGCTTGTGGTAAAGGCAGTGGAATACCATGACTAGTCCTGAGTTCACGGCTTCAGGTAAAGACAAGTCAAATCCGTTGATGGCTGTGATGGTTTTCCAAAAACCATTAGGGTTTTCCAACACATTGTTGATTCACGTTCTAAGTGTTGGAATGGTTATTGGTTCACCAGGGTGATGTCATGATTCCACCAAAGAACCAGCTAGCCGAAGAGTGAGTAACTACTTGGTAAAGGCTTATCAGATCTACTCTGGTTACTGTTTCTACTGGATTCTGATGCTGCTGCATTGGAGTTGTTGATGGATCTCTGTACGTCAATGCTGATATCGGTGGTGCTAGGAGTTGCTGCTGGTTCATTCTATTGCTTCAGTTGCTGTGGACTTCAATCCTCTTGCACTTTCAAGATCTATCTGTAAACTTGAAGTTAACGAAGTCAAATTCAAGTTTAGGGGAGGATTGTTAGGAATTATTGTAACAGTGGGTTCCTGCTAATAAAGGTTCCTGCTGATAGTATTAGTATTTCTGCTGATAGTGCAGTTACTGCTGATAGTTAGTATTGCTTCTGCGGATATGTAGTTTCCGTATTATTAGTAATTAGTTAGGATATGCATGAGTTATTTTAGGAAGTGATAATGCATATCTTTTACGTGTTTTGTAAGCTGCAGAATTAGGGTTTCTTCTAGTATAAAAGAAACTTGCGGCTAGGGTTAATGTGCACTTTTCAATAACATTAGTAAATCAATATAGATCGACAGAGGATCAAGTAAATTGTGTTTATTGTCTTCTTAATTCTTGTGTTTATATTCCGCGTAAGCATAAGTGTAATAGAGGTTCTCCATAGTTTTCTTGTGATTACACAGGTTTACTATACGTTCATTAAGGCTCTTAAGATCTATCTGGGACTGATCCAACAAGAATAAGTCTTCATGCCAAATGAACAAGGTCTCTTCCTTGTGTGAGATATGTAGTGGTCCCCATGACACTCATACTTGCACGAGACTCCCCGAACAAGCTTCTGTGGACTACGCATCCTCGTGTACCAATGGAAGAGGAGGGAGATTCCCCACAACACCCGGACCTAGGACTTTCAACGATGCCCGAGAATCATGGAGGGGCAAATGATTCGTCCCGAACCGTCAAGTTTTATCACTCAAGCCGACCACTTGTGAATGGCCGACCGTAAGAAACTTAAAACAGCTCAGAAACAAATGCAATTTAGATCAGAGGAATATAGTGTATTCCTGGGTCGTTAAGTCCCACGGAGGATGAATTGGTGTATAAACAACTTCAGATGATAGAATGATCACTAAGGATAGTGATCAGTAAGGATTTGGATGGATAATTACCTAAAGAAAAGATTTACAAATTATAGCGACTTAAATGCAAATTAAAAGAAATTAAAAAGTTAAAATATATTAAATAAACGCTATCACTATTTTTACAATGATGTTTTTGTGATTTTATAAAACAAAATAACTTAAATAAACTATTTTAACTAAAACGTAAACTCAAATTATCTAAAAACGTGACTTAAAATGAAAACGTACGTTATTTATAAAAATTACGCGAGTGCGCAAGCAAAACGTAAAATTTATGAAATAAAAGTCCTACAAGTGTAAAACAATTTTCTTACGTACTATATGACAAAAGAAAATTTTAGAAAAAAGAATTATATTTTTTAGACTTTTATATTTTTTATTATGAATTAAATAAGATTTTATACTAATTAAATGTTAAAAAATACTAAAACTATTTGGAAAAATCTGAAACTTTTATATAAAATACTTAATACTAATACAATTTTATAAAAATACAAAACTGAAAAAGCTAGTTCGAATAAGCTAGAAATAAGCTAAAACTCTCGTATAAGCTAAACTGGATAATATGTATATAAGAGATTAATTGTGCAAAACTAAACCAGTAAAGACCCAAGGCGCTTAATGGTTACAGTACACACATTCACTATCCCAAGGGGAGGTCTCAGTTCGAGCCTGCCTACCCCCTTTTTGCTAAACATTTTATTTTTGGAATTTTTCTTCACAAACTTGTTAAGCAAAAGAAAATAAGCATTTTTTATAACTGTGACTTTTTATGAAAATGATTAATAAGCTCGAAATAAGTGAAGATCTCAACGATTAACAAAAGAAAATGGAAAAAGCACAAGTTAAGCTAAAATGCTATTAAGCTAGTAAATAAGCACAACTACAATGGAAATAAGCTAATGGACTGATGATAAGCTAATATTAAAACTGAATAAGCAACTTGACTATAATTAAGCACTGATTAAGTTATAAATAAGCACAAGTCACCACCGCTTTACAGCATACACCCTTTTAAATCACTAGGCACCTTCTAGCTACTATTTAAGCACTTGAATAAGCTCAGAAATGAAAATAAGCAATTGAACAAGCAAGTTGACCAAGTAAACTATCCAAAAAGCTGAATTACAAAGATTGGCTTTCACAAATCAGCTTGTGAGAAGCTTTTGAAAAATTGGAAAACACTGACTAACTCGTTAACTTCAAACAAAATGGACAAAACTAAAAAGCTATTGCAGGCTATTCTAATAAGCTAAAAATTGAAAAGCTAATATTGTAACTTTGAAATGGCTAGTTAAGCTTCTCAAAAAGCTAAAATATGCAGGTTTAAGTTAACTGATAAGCTCTTGAGGAGCTTATGAAACTGTGTACCAATTCGCGGGAGCTTTTCACAAGGTATCTAAAACAAGCTAACCAATAAGTACTTTATAAGCTGATTAAAAGCAAACTAATATTTTTCTAATTTTCTTAAGCAACTAAAGTTTAATGTCCTAGAGGCTTATAAGTTGAATCTTAATATTAAGCACACAGTGAAATTCTAAGTTTTATTCAAAACGGTATTAGAAAATTTTGACTTTTTAAATACACTAACTAGTTGACTTTTATGAACTTAAGATTGATTTTACTGATTATATATGTTATATTAAGCTATGTTAAGATGACTTTAAGCTAAAGTATCAAGTAATAAGCTAATGTGATGAGTTTTGCACTCTAGAACCTTAACAGTGATCACTTAAAGTGATATTGAGAGTGATTTTGACTTTTTACCAAAGAAGGTCTGTGTTTCTTGGTTTCTATGAGCTAATTAGACCTATTGTGACACAGAACAACCAAAACCAAAGGACTGAACATACTATAACACTGCTAAACAAACTGATCCAAACAAGCCTTTATGAGGCTGTTTTTAAGCTTTTAATACTAAAACAAAATTTTAAGCCAAGTAACCTATTTATTAACTTGTAATGACTGTATTTAAACAAGATTAAGCTAAAATTAACAAGAATTAAACACTTATACTAGAATATGCAAATTTTAAGAAAATTGCTTACAAGATGTGTTTATGCACAAGAGTGAGAACTGAGGATCATTACTACTTCTTATAGCTTTCCACAAAGCATCTAAACCAAGAACAATTCATAAATTATCCTGCTTCAGCTGTAATCTTCATTTTCACTGATTTTTAATTTTCCACTAATTTATTGGTATTTTTGGTATTTTTCCCTTTTTGATACTAGACTAATTTTAAAGGTTTCTAAAAGCTTAAATAAGCTTTATGAGGGGCTTATGTTGGCTTATCAGTCCTTATTAACAGATACAAACATCATTAGAGCACATTGAGATTTTGAACATAAGTAAGATTTTACATAAACAGAAAAGAAGACTTAGAACTAAAATTACTTATTGAAAAAGGTTCATGTACACTGAAATAACTTAAACAAAGAACTTGGAAGCTTAAAATTACACTAGAAAATGAAATTACACTAAAACGACAATCTACACTACTCTAAAATTAACTACTACCTCTTCTCAGCTCCTTTTCTTCTATTTATTCAACAAAAAGTATCCTCTCACATCTCTGATAATTTCCCATCACATTTCAGCGTTGAATGAGTCAAAGTGATCATGACCTTTGAAATGCAAATTGGCCAAAAAGTCCTAAAGCAGGTTTATTGCATTAATTGGGTTTGGTTGTATGTAGAGGTGGAGGGGGAGGTGGAAAGGTGTTTTGGGGAGAGGTGGAGTGAAAATCAAGTGGTAAATACCACTGGGTTTTGGCTTAAACTGCCTTTGGAGAGACAAGCTACGATGATGGCGGGTTTTGATTTTTTAAACATTGGGCCGGGTTTGGGTAATGGATTGGATTTGGGCCTGAGTTGGGTTTAGATAATATATAGGGTCCGGTTTGGTTAAAATAAGCACAAGGACCAAAAGTGTAAATCTGCCAAACTTCAAGGACTGATCTTGACAAGTTTCCAAAGCTCTCACAAGGACTAAACCTGTAAACCTTGAATAGTACAAGGACCAATATTGATTATTTTCCATTTTTGTAAATCCAAGGGCCTTTTATGTCAATTTTCAAACTCCGGGGACCAATCTTGTAATTTCTCCAAAGTTTATCATAAGGACCATTCTTGTCATTTATAAATAGTACAAGGTTTAATATTTGATAATTTTCACTTTTAAATTCACCAAGGACTATTTTTGACATTTTTCAAAGTTTAAGGACTAAAGTTGTCATTTTGTAAATTTTAAACTTTAAAGGGTTTATTTTGACAACTTTTGAATCCCATGGACCTTAAATGACATTTTACAAGTTTTTGAATTACCAGGGACTAGATTTGACAACTTTTGAAACTTGGGGGACTAAAACTGCCACTTATGCAAACTTTATAACGTTTTCATCCGATTTTGGTATTTTGCATTTAAAACACATAAAACACGTATTTGTGATATTTTTATCATTTTGATGCATTTCGAGTGTTTTCGAGATGTTTTTGATCTAGATAGTACAAAAATGATGAGTATTTAGACACTCATCAATCCCCACACTAAGATATTGCTAGTCCCTAGCAATGATTTATGAAAAGTTAATGGATTTTATCTCTTTACCAAAAGCCATTACTTCTAGAGTAGCCAATTGTTTTAGTTCAAGTAAGAACCTTGGTACAACGATAACCAAATGATTTTGAGCAAATCATAAGATTTCAACGGGTTTGATTTGTCTTTACCGAAGCCGCTTGCTTCGGACTAGCCAACTCTTAGATAAATTATCAGTATTATCTTTGGTGAGTCGATTAGCAATTATGGATTTTCAACGCCTTTACCACAAGCCATAAACTTGCGGGCTAGCCAACTCTTCACTTTTTTAGGATATGGTGAGTGAACACCATACAATTTTGGGCAAATTGCAAGCCGTCAACGGATTTGAGATATCTTTACCAAGAGCCGTTTGCTCCTGGATTAGCCAGTCCTTATGTGGGTTAGACATGGTGGAATGATTACCATTTGTTGTGTTTAGTACATAGTACTTCCACTAAAAAAAAATTTAAAATTTGGCCATTTTGGGGAAAAAGGGACTAAAAGGGTACATTTATGATCAAATTCGCCAGAATTTCCTCCCCACACTTAGAAATGAATATTGTCCTCAATATTCAAAGTGTGGAAACACAATTTTTTTTTTTTTTTTTTTAGAAGACTTATATCTGGCAGGGCAACTCCCCCACACTAGGGTGGTACACACGGGTGAAAACCCATGTTTAACGACTTTTTTTTGATTACCGAGTCGCTAGCTTGACTCGACCCCGAATTAAATTGTTCATGGGGAAGTAAGTGGAAGAGACAATCTCCATCGGACTTTCATTCAAGATGTTTGGACAAACATTTGAAGCACGTGAAAGTTCCACACCGATGAGATATACATAGAACCGGCTTACAAATGATAAATGAAAATGCCGGGGTCAAAGATAATGTCTTCATTCCCGAAGGAGTGAAGAACAGGAGAAGCCACGGGATAGGTGAAGAAGAGAAAGAAAGTCATGATAATAATCTTGACTAACTCATCATCATCAGAAGGGGAGTTCATGATAGCATAAATTTCATCTTTAAGCTCAATTGGTCTAGACATATCCCGGGTGTGTCTAGATCAAAGTAGAGTTATCATACTCGGTAGAGATATGATATGAGTGAGTTCATCGGAGAACTCCTCAAAGGAGAATGATTCATATTCAGGATTGATTTGACTGAGTTCACTGGGGAACTCCTCAAAAGTGAATGATTCATAATCGGGGAGAGAATTATGAGAATGAGAAGTGGTAATACCACTAATCTTCTCTCCCATATGATCAAAATGGAAAGTTTGCAATTCGGGAATAGAATCATTGAACAAAAGTTCACTATCCTCAAAGGGGATAAGATATGAAGTAGGCTTTTCATTAAAAGCCTCGATTCTAGAAATGAGAAGATTAACATTCAATAATGTAAGGCGAAGAGCTTCGTCTTGGATTATTTCTTCATCATTCTCTTCTCCTAAGCTGACAGGCTTAGAAGGTAATTCCCCATAATGATGTCTCCACAAGATAAAGAATAGTCCTCATCGAATCGAGAGAATATCTCAATATGATCATTTTGGAAGACAAGAGGAGGATAGATATCACACACATGGTCAAAAGTTCCCTGTGACTCTCTCGGGGTTGGGACAAAGTCCTCAACACTAGACTTTATGAATCGTCCGATTCCTTCGAGAACAGTGTCAAGATACTCATCCCCATGTTCGAGAGTGAGTGTGAACCTCGGGTGTGATAACAAGGTGAGGGAGTTGAGAAGGACTAGCAGTTATGGATTCTACAAGTTCCATTATTTCAACTGCTAGTGATTCAGTCATATTCTTTTCTCCGCATTTCCACGGATGGAATCTCAACTGATGAACTTGATGAATAAAATTGTAGAATATCAAGGGTATCTTCATCATCATCGTCATCAGGAATGAAATGGAATTGAGAGCTAGATTTGAATGCTTTTGTAGTCTAATTGATTCCCTAACAGTGTTTTCAATGGCAATCTGGGAATCTAATTTAGCAGCACGTTCCTCCGCTAACAATTCTTCCATGGATTTCTCATGTGACATAGCCGACTCCTCCTTAAGTCTTTTAATAACTCAAGACTCTTCATGAAGATCTGCGTAGTTTCATGAGGAGTTGCTTGAATCATTTGGTATTGTGGAGGTTGGTCTTGATACGAAGAGTCGTAATTGTTACAAGGAAATGGATTCCCTGTTTGACAATCCGAGCTAGAGTGAGGACATTCACAATACTCACAACAGATAAAACTGATGTGGTCGTGAGTCATATGTGTGGTAGTCATAATTTTTATCGGAACCTGGCGATAGACAAGCGTGTTTCCGATTGACAATCGAACTGGAGTGTGAACCACCACGATACTCACAATAAAACTGCTGAGTCTCACAAGTGTGGTAGGCGATGGAATAAATCGGTTGTGTTATGGTAGGAATAGGGATCTTGGTTATAGACAGACCCGTTTCCTGATTCCACCATGCTACAACTGGGGCAATTGCCACCATTATAAGGACCACCACACCATTGACAACCAATAGGGTGAGGATGAGACATAGAAAGAATCAAAGGGTTTTAGAGGGTAAGAAATGTAGAATCAAAAGGGTAAGAGGGTAAAGAGGAATATTTTTGGTATTTTTGAAAAACATGTTATAAAAACAAAGAATGAAAATATTTTTGGTGTTGTTAACACTTTAGGAAAAGTGTTAATGAACTTTTTGATTTTAAAAATTTCTTACAAAAAGGTGGTATATGTGCAAGAATGGATCTGGAAATGCTTAAAACACGCATACAGCCTCCCCGGCATGGCCAAAATTTGATTCGTCCCGAACCGTCAAGTTTTATCACTCAAGCCGACCACTTGTGAATGGCCGACCGTAAGAAACTTAAAACAGCTCAAAAACAAATGCAATTTAGATTAGAGGAATATAGTGTATTCCTGGGTCGTTAAGTCCCACGGAGGATGAATTGGTGTATAAACAACTTCAGATGATAGAATGATCACTAAGGATAGTGATCAGTAAGGATTTTGATGGATAATTACCTAAAGAAAAGATTTACAAATTATAGCGACTTAAATGCAAATTAAAGGAAATTAAAAAGTTAAAATATATTAAATAAACGCTATCACTATTTTTACAATGATGTTTTTGTGATTTTATAAAACAAAATAACTTAAATAAACTATTTTAACTAAAACGTAAACTCAAATTATCTAAAAACGTGACTTAAAATGAAAACGTACGTTATTTATAAAAATTACGCGAGTGCGCAAGCAAAAACGTAAAATTTATGAAATAAAAGTCCTACAAGTGTAAAAACAATTTTCTTACGTACTATATGACAAAAGAAAATTTTAGAAAAAAGAATTATATTTTTTAGACTTTTATATTTTTTATTATGAATTAAATAAGATTTTATACTAATTAAATGTTAAAAAATACTAAAACTATTTGGAAAAATCTGAAACTTTTTTATAAAATACTTAATACTAATACAATTTTATAAAAAATACAAAAACTGAAAAAGCTAGTTCGAATAAGCTAGAAATAAGCTAAAACTCTCGTATAAGCTAAACTGGATAATATGTATATAAGAGATTAATTGTGCAAAACTAAACCAGTAAAGACCCAAGGGCGCAATGGTTACAGGTACACACATTCACTATCCCAAGGGGGAGGTCTCAGGTTCGAGCCTGCCTACCCCCTTTTTGCTAAACATTTTATTTTTGGAATTTTTCTTCACAAACTTGTTAAGCAAAAGAAAATAAGCATTTTTTATAACTGTGACTTTTTATGAAAATGATTAATAAGCTCAGAAATAAGCTGAAGATCTCAACAGTTAACAAAAGAAAATGGAAAAAGCACAAGTTAAGCTAAAATGCTATTAAGCTAGTAAATAAGCACAACTACAATGGAAATAAGCTAATGGACTGATGATAAGCTAATATTAAAACTGAATAAGCAACTTGACTATAATTAAGCACTGATTAAGTTATAAATAAGCACAAGTCACCACTGTTACACAGTACACCCTTTTAAATCACTAGGCACCTTCTAGCTACTATTTAAGCACTTGAATAAGCTCAGAAATGAAAATAAGCAATTGAACAAGCAAGTTGACCAAGTAAACTATCCAAAAAGCTGAATTACAAAGATTGGCTTTCACAAATCAGCTTGTGAGAAGCTTTTGAAAAATTGGAAAACACTGACTAACTCGTTAACTTCAAACAAAATGGACAAAACTAAAAAGCTATTGCAGGCTATTCTAATAAGCTAAAAATTGAAAAGCTAATATTGTAACTTTGAAATGGCTAGTTAAGCTTCTCAAAAAGCTAAAATATGCAGGTTTAAGTTAACTGATAAGCTCTTGAGGAGCTTATGAAACTGTGTACCAATTCTGTAGGGGAGCTTTTCAAACAAGGTATCTAAAACAAGCTAACAAATAAGCACTCTATAAGCTGATTAAAAGCAAACTAATATTTTTCTAATTTTCTTAAGCAACTAAAGTTTAATGTCCTAGAGGCTTATAAGCTGAATCTTAATATTAAGCACACAGTGAAATTCTAAGTTTTATTCAAAAACTGGTATTAGAAAATTTTGACTTTTTAAATACACTAACTAGTTGACTTTTATGAACTTAAGATTGATTTTACTGATTATATATGTTATATTAAGCTATGTTAAGATGACTTTAAGCTAAAGTATCAAGTAATAAGCTAATGTGATGAGTTTTGCACTCTAGAACCTTAACAGTGATCACTTAAAGTGATATTGAGAGTGATTTTGACTTTTTACCAAAGAAGGTCTGTGTTTCTTGGTTTCTATGAGCTAATTAGACCTATTGTGACACAGAACAACCAAAACCAAAGGACTGAACATACTATAACTTGCTAAACAAACTGATCCAAACAAGCCTTTATGAGGCTGTTTTTAAGCTTTTAATACTAAAACAAAATTTTAAGCCAAGTAACCTATTTATTAACTTGTAATGACTGTATTTAAACAAGATTAAGCTAAAATTAACAAGAATTAAACACTTATACTAGAATATGCAAATTTTAAGAAAATTGCTTACAAGATGTGTTTATGCACAAGAGTGAGAACTGAGGATCATTACTACTTCCTATAGCTTTCCACAAAGCATCTAAACCAAGAACAATTCATAAATTATCCTGCTTCAGGTGTAATCTTCATTTTCAATGATTTTTAATTTTCCACTAATTTATTGGTATTTTTGGTATTTTTCCCTTTTTGATACTAGACTAATTTTAAAGGTTTCTAAAAGCTTAAATAAGCTTTATGAGGGGCTTATGTTGGCTTATCAGTCCTTATTAACAGATACAAACATCATTAGAGCACATTGAGATTTTGAACATAAGTAAGATTTTACATAAACAGAAAAGAAGACTTAGAACTAAAATTACTTATTGAAAAAGGTTCATGTACACTGAAATAACTTAAACAAAGAACTTGGAAGCTTAAAATTACACTAGAAAATGAAATTACACTAAAACGACAATCTACACTACTCTAAAATTAACTACTACCTCTTCTCAGCTCCTTTTCTTCTATTTATTCAACAAAAAGTATCCTCTCACATCTCTGATCATTTCCCATCACATTTCTGAGCCGTTGAATGAGTCAAAGTGATCACAGCCTTTGAAATGCAAATTGGCCAAAAAGTCCTAAAGCAGGTTTATTGCATTAATTGGGTTTGGTTGTATGTAGAGGTGGAGGGGGGAGGTGGAAAGGTGTTTTGAGGAGAGGTGGAGTGAAAATCAAGTGGTAAATACCACTGGTTTGGCTTAAATGCCTTTGGAGAGACAAGCTACAGTGATGGCGGGTTTTGATTTTTTAAACATTGGGCCGGGTTTGGGTAATGGATTGGATTTGGGCCTGAGTTGGGTTTAGATAATATATAGGGTCCGGTTTGGTTAAAATAAGCACAAGGACTGATGAGTGTGTAAATACTCATCATTTTTAGTCAAATCGGAACTGCAAAACGGTTAAAAATGCTCAGAAATGCATCAAAATACTGAAAATATCTTAAAAATGCATTTTATATGTTTCAGATGCAAAATGTTCAAAATCAGATGAAAAACGAGTTAAGTTTGCATAATTGGCGATTTAGTCCCCGACTTTCGAGAAAATGGCAAAATCAGTCCCAGGCATTTATTTTAAAGAAAAAAGTCACCAAAGGTCCTTTTGTAATCATAAATTATCATATTTAGTCCTTTGGTGAAAAATCTAAAAATTTTGGGAAATTACAGTTTAGTCCCTGAAAATCCAAAAATGGTCAAAATTAGTCCTTGGAAATTTCAAAAGTGTCAAAACTAGACCTTGGTCTATTAAAGTTTGGCAAGACCAACCCTTTGACTCAATCTTCATAATTTACATGTTTGGTCCCTGGGAATTAGAGCTTTACATTTTTGGTCCCTATGTTATTATTTCTATAAACCAAACCGGACCCTAGTATTTAACCCAAGCCCAAACACTAAACACCCTGGCCCAATCTGTTTACCCGGTCCAAATCCATGACCCGACCAAACCCAAACCCAATGTTTAAACAAAACAAACCCGCCCCCCTTTTACCTGTCTTCCCCGACATGTATGTCTGCTACCCCCTCCTCCAGCCACCCATATCCACCCTACTTCACATATTGTCTCCCCCACCTCACCTAACATCCCACCACATTAAATGCACCTTCTTTCCTGTCCCTGATATCAAAACCAGGAATTGGCGCCAAAACGAAATAAATGGCCAAGATCGATTCTAGCCATCCAAGGGTTGAAATTGCTGCTGGGATCCACTCAGAAAGGTGAGAGAAAGACTTTGGAGCATATAAGAAGCCAAGAGGATGCAAGAGAAAAGTAGTTAGTTAGTTTTGTTAAAATGTATGTCGTTTTAGCTTGTAATGTCTTAAGTAGTTTTTCAGTGTATTTTTAAGGTTCCATGTATCAAAAGTAAACCTTTTCAGTGTATTTCAACTTGATTCAAGTATCAATTTTAGTTCAAAGTTAATTTCCATATCATATGTCTACTGTTGAAATTTCTATTCTCAAAGACTTATGCAAAAGTTGTTAGTCACTTGCTTTTAAGCTCAAGTATGCTCATTCAAGCTTATTTAAGCTTCCCATAAGCTTACCTTTTAGTTTCACTCAGTTTTGGACCTTGGTCAATAAAAGTCAAACTTGGAGCAAATTTGATGAAGGAAGGGAATGGGTTGATTCAGGAATGGGAATAGGTTTATTTGGAAGCAGTGGTTGGATAAAATAGGCTAGTGTTCTTGGTTTCCTTGTTGGCAGGCCATTGTGGCTTTGGACTGTGTGTAAGTTTGAGCTCAATTTTTTAGCATAATCTGTTTCAGTGTTAATCAGTAGTTGAACCTTGTTTTGATAGCAGTATTTAAGTTAGTATTAATCAGTTTGATCAGTAATTTGTGCTTGTTTGTTCTCTAGTTCAGTTTTTGTTGCAAAACTAGTAAAAAAAGGTGTGTTTGGATCTGCTGATATATCTGTCTTTTAGGCTTGTGCATGTGTTAAAATCTGGTAGTTCATGTTTTTTTAGTCCTTATATACTCACATCTGTCTTAGTCTGTGCTGGCAAACCACCAAAAGTCAAAATCAACTTTGAATCTGTCTCATTGCTTATCTGTTGGATTTTAAGATTTGCAAAATCTTATTTTGTGTTTAAAAGTCTTAAACATAGCTTGCTTCATTCATATTTCATCAAAATATATCAAGATCAGTCCTTAAATTACATCCAAATCTCAAGAAAGTCAAAGTTCATATCTGTTTCAAAAAGTCAAAAATGGTGTAAAAATTGGTTTTATGCATATTTTGAAGCAAGTGCACTGTGCTCATTTTGCATAGTTAGGGTTTGATTCTTGGTCTAGTTGTAGCCTTCTTGGTGGTCTTGAGAACCACTTATCTGGTTTTAGCTTTTGTTTGCTAAATAAGCTTGTGCATAAGCTCTAAGTCAGGTCCTAGTTGCCCTGTTCAATGAGCTCAGCAACAACTGAGTTTTTCTCAGTTTTGCCCAAGCTTGCACAGGGCTTATCACTGCTTCTCAAAGTCTAGTTTTTGGTGTACTTGATCTCAACCAGGTCTAGAATAAGTTCCAATTTGTAGTTCTTAGTTTTAGCTTGATTTGTAACTTGTGCTTTTGCTTAAAGTAGGTACCAAATTCTGTTTTAGCTTATTATCTCTAATCATCAAGTTTGATCAATCCTCTAATCCAGTGGTTAAAGCTTGTTGTTTTTAGTTGCAATTTGGTTAATTTAGCATATTGTAGCTTCTGTTCCTGTGTGGTGCTTGTTTGTGCTTATTTGGCTTATTCTAGTGCTTATTTTTAAGCACATTTCACATCAGTTGCATTTTTCTCCATACAACCATCTGTTTTTCCATTTTTCCTAGTTTCCTAATATAATTTTAGAGTTTTCCTGAATTTTTCATATTTTTCTAAGTCATTTTGCTATTTTTCTTGATTTTTATTAGTTTTTAAGCACTTTTAAATAGCATTTAATACAAAAAATTCAGAAAAGGTTCAAAAAATTAAGTTTTCATTTTTCTTAGGTTTAGATAAATATAAAAAGTAAAAAAAGTAATTTTCCAGATTTTTCATAGTTTATTTTGTAATTTTTAGTAATTTAATTAGTTTTTAATAGTTTAAAATTCCTAGAAAATAGAAAAATAATCAGAAAAATACAAAAATAGTTTTGAAAATTCTATTTTGATATTTTAGATTTTTCTAAGTCTTAATTTTATTTTTCTAGCTTTATTTCCTATTTTCTTGTGTTTTAGGTAATTATTTAACAGTTAAAAATAGTTTTTAATTAGATAATTAGTTTTAAAAATAATTTTCTTTTTCTATAAATTTTCTTCTATCATTAGGATTGTAAAAATGTCATTTTCATATTTTTAGGACTTTTATTTCTTAGATCTCACTTTTTATTTTGTACGTTTACGTAAATTTTTATTTAAACGTAAGTTTTAATTTTTAAACGTTCATCATTTTAAATATAGTGATAGCGTTTATTTAATATTTTTTATCTTTTTAGCTTTCTTTAATTTGCATTTAAGCCGTTGTAATTTGTTGGCTTTTCCTGTAGTTATAATCTATTCAAACTTCTTTTCCGTTCAAATCTCCGATCACTATACGTTCGATAATCCATTGCATAGCTTCATTGGGACATAACGACCGGGGAAACACTATACTCCCCAGATCTTCATTGCATTCGTGCTTAGGCAGTGTTAAGCTGGTTACGGTCGCCATTCACAAGTGGGCTTGAGTGATTTAGCTGTGTTTGGCACGCATCAAATTCTTGGCGCCTTGCTGGTGAGTCTTTGCGATTATCTTACGTTTTGCAGATTAGTGATTTGGATATTCACTCTTTGTTCATACCATCCATCTGTATATGTTTATATTTTCTTATCCAAAAATACAAAAATACTCTTCTCATTCCGTTTATCCGTATGATTCTATTTCTCTTACCCCCTCGTACCGTTTGATTCTACTCTTCTTTAACCTAAAAACCGTTTGATTCTATCTCTTTAATCCTCTATATGTTTAATTCTTATGTCGACAACCGTCAACATCATCGTCACAAATGTGTGTGAGCGGTGTGGAGGGCCTAGTTCAAGCGAATTTTGCAATTCGTGCGAATTATCCATCAAAAATTCTTTTCAAAGTTATTTCGACCACCCGCCACAACCTGAAATACATGCTAATCTTGACAAACCGGTTCAAGCGTCGGAGCTACCCCAAGCACCCACCGAGGATTACGAGGACACTTTCTTTGAAAATAGAGCCCGTAATCTAATCGAACAAAATCAAGCCGATGAAAAAGGTTAGAATTAGAATTGATTACGATGAACCCGTTCAAACACCGGTGACAAGCAAGAATGACTTGCCTAATCTTCACGTTTCTCAAGAACCAAAACCGGAGACCATAACGGAAGTGGTGGAAATTGCTAGCTCTCAGAGCACACCACTTGTCCCACCTCCTGATTTTTCTGAATGTTCTTCGAGACTTGATAGTCATCCGGATCACCATGTTGGTTTTGTTGATTCTTTGAATAAACTGATTCCTCTTCATAACTCTCAAATGCAATCGTTTATTCCTTGTGTCGGTTGTGGTGAGCCTCTTTTGGTTCACCACTGGTTGGTGTACTTGTGTACAATGTGGTAATGATATTCATAACGGGAGTTGTTTGTTTTGTGGTTCGAGGAATTCATTTGATTATGATCCTAATCCGAACTCATTTAACGAACCCTCAAACTTTTCCAATTACCCACCACAGCCCGACTTATCTTCATATAATCAACATTACTGTTGTGAATATTGTGGAGGTCCTCACCAAGGATTTGAGTGTCAATCCCGAAACACGTTTGTCTATGAACAGTTTTCCAGTGATGCTCAGAACTTTGGTTATAACCAAAATCCATATGATTCACCAGTCCAGACTCAATGTTTTTATGTTGTGAGTACTGTGGTGGTTCACACTACGATTCGATTGTCAATCGGAAACACGCTTGTCTATGGGCAGGTTCCGATAACAATTATGACTCCGCACATACGACTCAGCCACATCAGTTTTACTGTTGTAAGAATTGTGGAGGTCCTCACGATAATTTTCAATGTCAACCATGGAATCAAAATTGCTATACTTCCGGTTTTGACAATTTCCAACCTCCCACAGACCATACGGTTCAAACTCCACCTGAGCCGTTGCCTAAAGAAACTTCCCAAGATTTTGAAACCGCAATGAAAAACTTGATGATATAATTCAAAACCTTAAGAATCAAGTGAGTGGTGAGAAAACCATTGGAGAATTGCTAGCCGAAGAGCGAGAGGCCCGCCAATCAAGGGAAGAATTATTAGCCCTAGAGCATGCAGCTCTAAGGCGTTCCCAATTTCTTAAGGCAGCTCTATATGATGATGACGAGGAGGGTTTTTATCCTTTTAGAAATAATATTTCTCAACCTCCTCAGTCAGTTGATATCCCAGCAGTTGAGATTGCATCTCAAACAACTGAAATCACACCCGAAGCTCCCACTCACTCTCTTATTATGGGGGATGAGCATCTTGACACTGTTCCTGAAAAGGAACCGGACGAATTCATAAAGTCTAGTGTTGAGAACCTTGTCCCAATCCCAAGAGAGTCACAGGGAATTCTTGATCATGTGTGTGATATCCCTCCTCCTCTTGTCTTCCAAAATGATCATGTTGATATGTTCTCCGATTCTGACAACGATTGTACTTCGTTTGACGATTCTTTATCCTATGGAGACATCGATTATGTCGAGGAGCTACCTTCTGAGCTAGTTAGCTTAGAAGAAGTGAGAGATTCTGATGATCTGGAAATTGAGGACGAGATACTTCGTGAAAAATTGTTCAATATAAATCTCCTCGTTTCTAAGATCGAATCATTCTGTGCTAAGTCAGCTTCATCTCCTATCCCCGTTGTGGATAGTGACTCTACATTGGACGAGCCCGAAACATCTCCTGAACTTGAGGCTTTTTCCAATGATTCTCTTCATGAAGAGTTCTCCGGTGAACTCTCTCATGACATATCTCCTCCGGAATATGATCATTTCTATTTTGATCTTGAGGATGATATTGGCTCGGAGGAAGGTGTACTCTATCATAAGAGTTTGCTTATTGATGATACTACCTTCACCCTTCCTCCCGATATGTCTACATTTGAGGATGAAGAATGGATCTTGATTGTTATCAACATCTTTCTTCCATTCCTCACTCATGATGTGACTTCCTCTCTTCTTCACTCCTTCGGGAATGAAGACACTATCTTTGACCCCGGCATTTTCATTTATCATCTGTGAGCCGGGTCTGTCTTTCTCTATATATCTCGTCGGTGTGGAACTTTCACGTGCTTCAAATGTTTGTCCAAACATCTTGAATGAAAGTCCGATGGAGATTGTTTCTTCCACTTTGCTTCCCCATGAACAAATTAATTCGGGGTCGAGTCAAGCTAGCGACTCGGTAATCAAAAACAGTAGCACGCCATATGGGTTTTCACCCATATTTCTGACTTCTTTCTATTTTCTACCACCCTAGTGTGGGGGGGTTGCCCCACATGTTTTCAAAAAAAAAAAAAAAAAAAAATCTTGCTAAATAATGGCCGTAGTATTTCCTTTTTACGTTCTTTGTTTCGGCATAACCGCCGGTACTTTGAATATTGAGGGCAATATTCATTTCTAAGTGTGGGGGGGAATTCTCACGAATTTTATCATATAATTATACCAATTCCCCCGTTTTTGGCCAAAATTTTTTTTTTTGGAGCAAGTGTTCTACACTTTCTCATTTGGTTATCAGTCCGCCATGTCTGTAAGACAAAAGGATTGGCTAATCCAGGAGCAAACGGCTCTTGGTAAAGATATCTCAAATCCGTTGACGGCTTGCAATTTGCCCAAAATTGTATGGTATTCAACTCACCATATCCTTAAAAGTGAAGAGTTGGCTAGCCCGCAAGATTATGGCTTGTGGTAAAGGCAGTGGAAAAACCATAATTGGTAATCGACTCACCAAAGATAATTCTCATAATTTATCTAAGAGTTGGCTAGTCCAGAAGGGTACGGCTTCTGGTAAAGACAAATCAAATCCGTTGGAAGCTGGTGGTTTGCTCAAAATCACATGGTTATCGGTGTACCATGGTTCTTACTTGAACTAAAACATTTGGCTACTCCAGAAGTAATGGCTTTTGGTAAAGAGACGCAAATCCATTAAGTTTTTCTCAAAAGATTGCTAGGGACTAGCAATAGTTTAGTGTGGGGGATTGATGAGTGTGTAAATACTCATCATTTTTAGTCAAATCGGAACTGCAAAACGGTTAAAAATGCTCAGAAATGCATCAAAATACTGAAAATATCTTAAAAATGCATTTTATATGTTTCAGATGCAAAATGTTCAAAATCAGATGAAAAACGAGCAAAGTTTGCATAATTGGCAGTTTCAGTCCCCCGACTTTCAGAAAATGGCAAAATCAGTCCCTAGGCATTTATTTTAAAAGAAAAGTCACCAAAGGTCCTTTTGTAATCATAAATTATCATATTTAGTCCTTTGGTGAAAAATCTAAAAATTTTGAGAAATTACAGTTTAGTCCCTGAAAATCCAAAAATGGTCAAAATTAGTCCTTGGAAATTTCAAAAGTGTCAAAACTAGACCTTGGTCTATTAAAGTTTGGCAAGACCAACCCTTTGACTCAATCTTCATAATTTACATGTTTGGTCCTTGGGAATTAGAGCTTTACATTTTTGGTCCCTATGTTATTATTTCTATAAACCAAACCGGACCCTAGTATTTAACCCAAGCCCAAACACTAAACACCCTGGCCCAATCTGTTTACCCGGTCCAAATCCATGACCCGACCAAACCCAAACCCAATGTTTAAACAAAACAAACCCGCCCCCTTTTACCTGTCTTCCCCGACATGTATGTCTGCTACCCCCCTCCTCCAGCCACCCATATCCACCCTACTTCACATATTGTCTCCCCCCACCTCACCTAACATCCCACCACATTAAATGCACCTTCTTTCCTGTCCCTGATATCAAAACCAGGAATTGGCGCCAAAACGAAATAAATGGCCAAGATTGATTCTAGCCATCCAAGGGTTGAGATTGCTGCTGGGATCCACTCAGAAAGGTGAGAGAAAGACTTTTGAGCATATAAGAAGCCAAGAGGATGCAAGAGAAAAGTAGTTAGTTAATTTTCTTAAATTGTATGTCGTTTTTAGCTTGTAATGTCTTAAGTAGTTTTTCAGTGTATTTTTAAGGTTCCATGTATCAAAAGTAAACCTTTTCAGTGTATTTCAACTTGATTCAAGTATCAATTTTAGTTCAAAGTTAATTTCCATATCATATGTCTACTGTTGAAATTTCTATTCTCAAAGACTTATGCAAAAGTTGTTAGTCACTTGCTTTTAAGCTCAAGTATGCTCATTCAAGCTTATTTAAGCTTCCCATAAGCTTACCTTTCAGTTTCACTCAGTTTTGGACCTTGGTCAATAAAAGTCAAACTTGGAGCAAATTTGATGAAGGAAGGGAATGGGTTGATTCAGGAATGGGAATAGGTTTATTTGGAAGCAGTGGTTGGATAAAATAGGCTAGTGTTCTTGGTTTCCTTGTTGGCAGGCCATTGTGGCTTTGGACTGTGTGTAAGTTTGAGCTCAATTTTTTAGCATAATCTGTTTCAGTGTTAATCAGTAGTTGAAACTTGTTTTGATAGCAGTATTTAAGTTAGTATTAATCAGTTTGATCAGTAATTTGTGCTTGTTTGTTCTCTAGTTCAGTTTTTGTTGCAAAACTAGTAAAAAAAGGTGTGTTTGGATCTGCTGATATATCTGTCTTTTAGGCTTGTGCATGTGTTAAAATCTGGTAGTTCATGTTTGTTTAGTCCTTATATACTCACATCTGTCTTAGTTTGTGCTGGCAAACCACCAAAAGTCAAAATCAACTTTGAATCTGTCTCATTGCTTATCTGTTGGATTTTAAGATTTGCAAAATCTTATTTTGTGTTTAAAAGTCTTAAACATAGCTTGCTTCATTCATATTTCATCAAAATATATCAAGATCAGTCCTTAAATTACATCCAAATCTCAAGAAAGTCAAAGTTCATATCTGTTTCAAAAAGTCAAAAATGGTGTAAAAATTGGTTTTATGCATATTTTGAAGCAAGTGCACTGTGCTCATTTTGCATAGTTAGGGTTTGATTCTTGGTCTAGTTGTAGCCTTCTTGGTGGTCTTGAGAACCACTTATCTGGTTTTAGCTTTTGTTTGCTAAATAAGCTTGTGCATAAGCTCTAAGTCAGGTCCTAGTTGCCCTGTTCAATGAGCTCAGCAACAACTGAGTTTTTCTCAGTTTTGCCCAAGCTTGCCAGGGGCTTATCACTGCTTCTCAAAGTCTAGTTTTTGGTGTACTTGATCTCAACCAGGTCTAGAATAAGTTCCAATTTGTAGTTCTTAGTTTTAGCTTGATTTGTAACTTGTGCTTTTGCTTAAAGTAGGTACCAAATTCTGTTTTAGCTTATTATCTCTAATCATCAAGTTTGATCAATCCTCTAATCCAGTGGTTAAAGCTTATTGTTTTTAGTTGCAATTTGGTTAATTTAGCATATTGTAGCTTCTGTTCCAGTGTGGTGCTTGTTTGTGCTTATTTGGCTTATTCTAGTGCTTCTTTCTAAGCACATTTCACATCAGTTGCATTTTTCTCCATACAACCATCTGTTTTTCCATTTTTCCTAGTTTCCTAATATAATTTTAGAGTTTTCCTGAATTGTTCATATTTTTCTAAGTCATTTTGCTATTTTTCTTGATTTTTATTAGGTTTTAAGCACTTTTAATTAGCTTTTAATACAAAAAATTCAGAAAAGGTCCAAAAAATTAAGTTTTCATTTTTCTTAGGTTTAGATAAATATAAAAAGTAAAAAAAGTAATTTTCCAGATTTTTCATAGTTTATTTTGTAATTTTTAGTAATTTAATTAGTTTTTAATAGTTTAAAATTCCTCGAAAATAGAAAAATAATCAGAAAAATACAAAAATAGTTTTGAAAATTCTATTTTGATATTTTAGATTTTTCTAAGTCTTAATTTTATTTTTCTAGCTTTATTTCCTATTTTCTTGTGTTTTAGGTAATTATTTAATAGTTAAAAATAGTTTTTAATTAGATAATTAGTTTTAAAAATAATTTTCTTTTTCTATAAATTTTCTTCTATCATTAGGATTGTAAAAATGTCATTTTCATATTTTTAGGACTTTTATTTCTTAGATCTCACTTTTTATTTTGTACATTTACGTAAATTTTTATTTAAACGTAAGTTTTAATTTTTAAACGTTCATCATTTTAAATATAGTGATAGCGTTTATTTTATATTTTTTATCTTTTTAGCTTTCTTTAATTTGCATTTAAGCCGTTGTAATTTGTTGGTTTTTTCTGTAGTTATAATCTATTCAAACTTCTTTTCCGTTCAAATCTCCCGATCACTATACGTTCGATAATCCATTGCATAGCTCGCTGGGACATAACGACCCGGGGAAACACTATACTCCCCAGATCTTCATTGCATTCGTGCTTAGGCAGTTTTAAGCTGGTTACGGTCTGCCATTCACAAGTGGCAGGCTTGAGTGATTTAGCTTGACTGTTTGGCACGCATCAAGGACCAAAAGTGTAAATCTGCCAAACTTCAAGGACTGATCTTGACAAGTTTCCAAAGCTCTCACAAGGACTAAACCTGTAAACCTTGAATAGTACAAGGACTAATATTGATTATTTTCCATTTTTATAAATCCAAGGGCCTTTTATGTCAATTTTCAAACTCCAGGGACCAATCTTGTAATTTCTCCAAAGTTTATCATAAGGACCATTCTTGTCATTTATAAATAGTACAAGGTTTAATATTTGATAATTTTCACTTTTTAAATTCACCAAGGACTATTTTTGACATTTTTCAAAGTTTAAGGACTAAAGTTGTCATTTTGTAAATTTTAAACTTTAAAGGGTTTATTTTGACAACTTTTGAATCCCATGGACCTTAAATGACATTTTACAAGTTTTTGAATTACCAGGGACTAGATTTGACAACTTTTGAAACTTGGGGGACTAAAACTGCCAATTATGCAAACTTTATACGTTTTTCATCTGATTTTGGTATTTTTGCATTTAAAACACATAAAACACTTATTTGTGATATTTTTATCATTTTGATGCATTTCTGAGTGTTTTCAGATGTTTTTGCAGTCTAGATAGTACAAAAATGATGAGTATTTAGACACTCATCAGCAAACCTGACTATAATTGGGGACAAACCAAAGAATTCACCTCTAACGATTCCCCATGGTGCCACTCTCGCTGACCTAGTCAACAAAACATAGAAGGGATGTTGCAATACCTAGTTACATCCCAAGAAGCTCAAATAGCCAAGCTTTCGGACCGCTTTAACCAACAACAAGCCGAGATGGATAGGAAGATAGATAACCTTTTGAAAGCCATTACTAATAGTGATAGGAAGACCACCGAAAAGGTTAATGCCATTGTTAATACAAACAAGCCGTAAAAACGTTTATTTATATTTTACGATCTTCTAATGTTTTGTCGATAACAAACGTAAAATCATTTTAACGAAACAAATAAAATACGTAAATGGTTTCTAACATATTCACATTCTCACATAAAACACTAAAACAAGTATAAGTGATTTTATGATTTAATATTACATATGTGCAACAACTAGTGTTTACATATTTGGGTAAAATATACACATAACTAGTATGTAGTATATTGGGTAATATAAATGGGTAGAAACTTAAGTATCACAACCCATTGACCAAATACATTGAATGTAGTTGGGTACAACCCAAAGTCCATAACCCATGGAGCTTGACCCATAACCCATTGCATGACATCATTCTTATATCATATATGGATAATATCCATAACCCATGGTATTGACCCATACATATGTGACTAGGTGCATTGCACTCAAGATATAGATTGTATCTAGCTGAAGACCCATGGATCAACCCATGATCCATAACCCATGACCCATGACCCATAACCAAAATACCCATGGGTAAAGAGGAGCGTCCCATGGATCCCTAGCTTTACACCAGACGGATCCCTTGTGGGAGGGATCCGGGAAACAGTAGATTTTTTCCTCTATAAATAGTGATCCATTTCCTCATTGTTTCTCACCCCCTTTCTAACATACTTTCCCCTTGAGTTAAAAACTCTCTAACCCCAGATCTAAGAGATCTATGTTTGTAGTTTTGTTTTTGTGTGATCTTCTAGGTTCCTTTTAAAGGCGAGATCACCACCTTTGAAGTCGAGCAAGCTCTAGTCCATGAGTTGCCATGCTTCCTCATCATCAAGACTACTGAAATCTTTTTGTTGATGATTGTTTTTCTTTTCCTAACAAGTGTTGAAGACATTTGTGAAAGGTGTCTTAAGTGTCAAGACGAAGATATTAGTGAAGGGTATCTATCGTCCATATCATAAGCACTTGTAGTGGGTGCTTAGAATTCAAGACTAGAAGCATTAGTGAAGGGTGCTTAGAAGTTAAGACACAAGACATTAGTGAAGGGTGTCTTGAAGATCTAGTTAAAGGCATTAGTGAAAGGTGCCTTAGATGTACATTTGATATGGTGTGTTTCGATGTATAAGATAGATTAGTACTAGATCCAAGGATATTGATATCCTTGATGATGTTGTAATAAGGAGTTGGTCTCCTTTGGGATTAGTCGTTGGTGTAGTGTTGGGTAGTAGTTCCCCCATAGCAATGGAACTAGGTGCTTAGCCTAGTACCTAATAAAGGGTAGGCGACGTTGTGGTAGGTGTGGTTCACCTTGGAGTGAAAGAACCCGGTGGTTAGCCTAGTACCGGAAAAAGAGTAGGCGATGTTGTGAAGACTTCTCCACCATAAGGAGTTGGTATCGTGTAGTGATTACGAACTCTCGAGTAGGTGACTCGGGGAGTGGAGTAGGGCAAGGAAGGTGTCCTTGTAGCCAAACAACTATAAATACTCGCATTGTGGTTTTGTGCTTCTTACTCTTATCTTTTCATTACATACTTTTATATGCTTGGCTATCAACATCCAACACACATCCAAATAGATTGACATAAGTCGATCCAGATATTTAAAAGGAAGTTTTAAATTGGTAAAACTATTCAACCCCCCTTCTAGTTTTCCACAATTGGCATCAGAGCTTCGTTACCAAGATTCTTAAAGTATATTGTACTTTAAAACTTGATACAATCCATGGTTAATTGAAAACTACAAAGAAGGTCTTTTATAAATAAACACCGTGAATTTTAAAACTCTCTTGCTGGATGTTGATTAGATGACAACATTTTCATTTACTATTTATTTAAATTGCACTAATCTTCTTTGTCATGTTGATTAGTTAAAGCTCACATCTATCAAGCCATAGGAATTGCTTGATAATAAGATTACCTTCCCTAAGAAGGTATCTTAAGCATAAAGGAGCTAGAATTGTCTTCTGACATTTGCTGTGTCATTTGTAAAGACATTCCTAAGTGCATTTGAGTTATGACTTTCCACTTATCTCTAAATGATATTAGTTTAATAAATAAGTGTGATTACTTAAGTATTTATTTGAGTAGCTTTCGTGTATACACATGTTTTACATATAGCTTCACTAGGAAGCTTTTTCTCACATACGTGTTAAATTTTCGTCAAAAGTCGGGGTATATAAAACGTGTTTTCTACTTTCACTAATCCAAAAACCACATCCTTTTTATAATAAAGCAAAACACAAATTTCAAAAATTCCTCCTTCCCCATAAATACACCATCCGTCGTCCTACTCCACTTTTTCAAATCTTCCAGATTCAAAAAAATTACCTCTCATTCAAAACTTCATCTTCCTCCTCATACTCATCTCGTCGGGATCGACGAAGGTTCACCATCAACATGGTTTACATCACCCTCGTGCTCATCGCCTTAACGCTCATCGTTCTTGTGTTTCCTATGATGAAGTTCTCATACGGAGACATATACTTTGTGTTAATGATCTACATTGGGGTTATATACCCAATCCTTTGTGTCATTCTTAGCATTGAAATGAAATATTACTAATAGTCTAGTTTATCTAGGTTATTATTATCATAATGTGTTTATCATTTATTTTTGATTTATTTCATTCTATCGTGATACATTAGAAAGCCATGTATGCATGCTAAATGAAAATGTAGGCTAAAACACATATCTTGGTATAAAACTATAAGATCTAAAAACCTATGTTTTTATCAAGAAATTTGTTTCTGTTTTTCCAGATCCACGGATCCCAAAAGTTAGACTAGCCGGATCCCTTATGAAAGGAAACCGTGGGATCTGTACACCTGGACAACCATTTTTTCATGCAAAATAAAAACCACTTTCTTTCTAACCATTGTTAATAAAAATCTAGTAAAAAACGTTTGATAAACTGGTTGACCACAAAACATCACTTTCTATTAACTCATCTTTTCTATATGTTCAACTATGACATATGAATATGAGTTTGACTTTTCACTCATTAGCATCTACACTCCGAACATCTCTCTTGAGCCCAACACACCTGGCAATCAGGTCCGTGGGTTCAATAATCTCGAAAACCGTCACTTCCACGAAGGACGTATTGTAGACACCTCTCTACAATTCGAAGAAGGTATCAATACCTCCTTCCGAGCCATAGGACTAGAATGTCTTCTTGAAATCAACGAGAAGATATGTCCAAGGATCATAATGGAATTATTCCGTCAAGTTGAACTCGTTCGTAACGAGGATCGCTCTCTATCCCTTTGGTTTTATATCAAAAACCAAAAGTTTGTTTTAACCCTTGGGTATTTTGCTCACATCCTCCGGATTCCAAATCATGGACAATGTGCCTTCACCGAAGATTGGTCTCTTGATTCTCTCTTTAACTTTCGTGAAGAAAATAGTCCATATTGTTCACATATACCCTCCCCGGAGGATTTGAATAGCATAATATGCAAACCTTGACCGTATTACTCCGATCCAAACATTATATTCACACGGGACATCCGAGAAGAGTACAAGACCCTTGCGCTCATCCTACGTGAAAATGTTTGGAGTCTTAGGGGAAATCGAGAGATCCTTCCCGCTTGTTGTGCTCACATAATGTATTGTTTGCTAACACAACAACCATACAATCTCGCCTACTTCTTCGCAAGGCGAATTGTAAATCTTCAAGGCTCCAAGAATAAACTCATCCCTTATGAAATGTTCTTGACGCGCCTCTATCATAACGTCATGCATTTTCATCCTCAATTTCAAAGTCCGTTGTACGTACTTGTGAACAAGATGATGGAACCGCTAAACACATCACTCATGAAGACTTTCTTCATTCTTGATTCCACCAACACTCATCAACCACTTGATGATCCTTCTAGCGAAAACGCTCAAGGAACTTAGTAGTATTTCAAATAGGATCAATCCTTTTGTACTCGTGCTTTATCAATGTAATCTGATTTCCTTCATGAAATAAAACATCTTACATTTGATATCTTAGTGTTAGAACCTCTTAAACTAACCTTGGAATATAATGCATTGTCAAGATCATTGCATACCTTTAGTAAAGGTTCTGCTTAGCAGATGGACGGATCCCAAAGTTTGTGCTAGACGGATCCCTACACTTAGGGAACCGTGGGATCCGGCAAACAGAAAATGCAATTGCAAACATTGTATTTCAAACATATCCTTAGAACACCTCACACTAAGCTAGACATAGTGTCTTAAGGCAAATTAAGTCCTTATCAAGTTAAGTAGATCCTTCCTACTCACACATAACTCACCTAGATCACACTCAAAGACGCTTGTAGATCTATCGTTTTCACTTAAATCCATTACTCTTCCGCTCTCAAGCTCATACATAATTTTTCACATGATCCCTCATATCTAACTTTGGAAATCTTTTATAGCAAAATTGATCATAATCAACCTTACGTCAAAATTGGTCGAAATTGATCAAATTCTAGTTTTTCCATCTTAGGCCCTTAGGATATTCTCCAAAGCATTACTCTAAGTCACTATCTGATCGCTAGGGTCATTTAGCTTCACTTGACATTCTCAAAATCTTTAGTGTCATCCTTGTTCATTCATTGGTACTCATGAAAGTTCCAATTTCTTCCATAAAAGGCAATCATTAGCTACATCACTCATTACCCTCAAGTACTTAAGCACCCCTTCATTTAAAACACTTAGGAGTACTGAAACACTCAAGATGGTATAGGTTTTAGATCGTAGAAACTTCATTTCTAACCTTTCATAGCTGCTGAGAGCCGGATCCCTAGGAGTAGCCTAGACGGATCCCTCGTTGGAGGGAACCGTGGGATCCGGGTGACAGATTATGTCAACTCTAGCTAAAACAATCATTTCAAGCTCATCTTTCTAATTTAAACACTCCATCTCATCTTAAATGAGTTCCTAGATCAGTACAAACTCTGAAGTTGACTCTTGTGCATGTTAATCACCATATTCCAATGAATTTTAGTGGCTTAAGGCTAGAATGCACTTGCCATATCTCTTGCTTTATAAATCACATTGTTAGGACTTCTAAAGTCATCACCTTCATCCTTATTTTCAGCACTTAAGAAATCTTTACAAACCTTTTGAAATCATCTCATCATGAGGAAAACTCCAAGTAGAAACTTATCCACCAAAGAACCACCCAATAAAATTGCTCGTGTTGTACACGAAATCTCTTCAACCGAATCATCTCCGGTCAAGCCAACAAATGCAAGGATTTCTTCTCAACCAATCAAACCAATTCCTAAAAGGATAGTACCCAAAAAACTACCTATGTCAAACACCACCATACCTCCTAGGCCAAACAATATCATCTCCACTAAACCATCACCATTGGTTCCTAGAGCTATCTCGTTTACATCTCCACTATCATCACCACACCTCTAAAATTTAGAGGATTTGCCTCCTAGGCCGTCTCATCCTCCTCCGCCGGCAACATTCTCCTCATTTGGAGGAATAATGGTACAAAATCAAGGTGTTGAGTCAACATTAGCTCCGGCTTCCTTTTCTTCGTTTCCATCATATAATCCCATTTGGATTATGAGAAATCGTCAAAGTCAACCACCCGACCATATAGAAGTTGACACTTCTTTACCACCACCATCATTCTTGGTCGAGCCATTCTCAAATGCGCCTCCACCAATCCCTCCGTCATTTGAGGCTCCACAAGCCGCTTCATTTGATCCTTCGCATCAAGCAATTTCATTTCTTCCACCACCACTACCTAGCCATGACAAAGATTGTTATCATTGTCAACATGTTGAAAGTTTGCTACATGAAGTACGAGAAGACCAACGCTTCATGTTCTATCACCTCCTGGAACGTTTCGACGAGATTAAACCTAAACAAACTTGAGCTAAAGGATTTTAGTGGTGTCCTAGTTTCAAGCGTTACTTACACAAGTCTAGTAAATCCAAGTCATGTATCGATAATTTTCTTAGTTTTTAGAGTCATGTATATCATATCTCTAGTTTTATTAAATGAAAATACATGCTACTTGCTATATATCTGAGTATATGAGTATGTTGTATAATACATATCTTACTTTGATATTAACATGATATGTTATATCATCATTGCTGAAATTGATCATCAGCCAGACGGATCCCACATATTTGCCTAGACGGATCCCTACAAGGAGGGAATCGTGGGATCCGTGATACAGAAAACTATTTTTCTACTAACTTGAATCATATTTGCAGGAAATTGTGCATTATACTTGTTTTCTAACTTTTGTTTTGTAGTTATTCAATTTACACATGAAGCCTTTGACACCCTAAAGCTAGGGGGAGCTTTGTGTCAGAGCAATACATTGCAAATTACTTTCAATATTAGGATTACATTTCATGACATCCCTTTGCAAAATTTCAATCATCAAGGGGGAGCACATTCGTCACATAGACGAAATCTTTTGCAAACTTAGTTGGAAACAAACTAGCTTAGTATTACTTTCTTGACGCCCTTACATAGGGATGGACTCGTCAAGGGAGAGTTAAGACGAGATCCTTTCCCGTTACTTGCTCTCTAATTCTTCTTTCTTTTCTATTTTTCACATGTTTTTCTTCAAAACAATGTGTTAGTTCTCTTTCGAAACTCTTTTTGTTTCGACAAAAAGGGGGAGAAGAAAGTGAAAACTACAAATTCAAACTTTTACGAATTTTAGCTTTTCCTAAAAATAATTTTATGTTTTGTCATCAAAAAAAAGGGGGAGATTGTTAATACAAATAAGCCGTAAAAACGTTTATTTATATTTTACGATCTTCTAATGTTTTGTCGATAACAAACGTAAAATCATTTTAACGAAACAAATAAAATACGTAAATGGTTTGAACTAATAGTTTCTAACATATTCACATTCTCACATAAAACACTAAAACAAGTATAAGTGATTTTATGATTTAATATTACATATGTACAACAACTAGTGTTTACATATTTGGATAAAATATACACATAACTAGTATGTAGTATATTGGGTAATATAAATAGGAAGAAACTTAAGTATCACAACCCATTGACCAAATACATTGAATGTAGTTGGGTACAACCCAAAGTCCATAACCCATGGAGCTTGACCCATAACCCATTGCATGACATCATGCTTATATCATATATGGATAATATCCATAACCCATGGTATTGACCCATACCCATGTGACTAGGTGCATTGCACTCAAGAGATACATTGTATCTAGCTAAAGACCCATGGATCAACCCATTACCCATGACCCGTAACCAAAATACCCATGGGTAAAGAGGAGCGTCCCATGGATCCCTAGCTTTACGCTAAACGGATCCCTTGTGGGAGGGATCCGGGAAACAGTAGATTTTTTCCTCTATAAATAGTGAGCCATTTCCTCATTGTTTCTCCCCCCCCCCTTTTTAACATACTTTCCCCTTGAGTTAAAAACTCTCTAACCCCAGATCCAAGAGATCTGTGTTTGTAGTTTTGTTTTTTTGTGATCTTCTAGGTTCCTCTTAAAGGCGAGATCACCACCTATGAAGTCGAGCAAGCTCAATTCCATGAGTTGCCATGCTTTCTCATCATCAAGACTACTGAAGTCTTCTTGTTGATGATTGTTTTTCTTTTCCTAAGAAGTGTTGAAGACATTTGTGAAAGGTGTTTCAAGTGTCAAGACGAAGATATTAGTGAAGGGTATATATCTTCCATATCATAAGCACTTGTGGTGGGTGCTTAGAAGTCAATGTTAGGATTTAGTAAATCCTGTCATTAAAGAGTCGGTCACCTCAAGTATATGTAATTGTTAGAAAGCTCGTAGTCGTAGATTATTTAATGTTAAGTAGTATTCAGTTAAGTAACACCGTGGAGGACGGACGGGTCTTTACCCACTGTATGCCTGATCCACAGCCCGTAGGTGGCGATTTGTGTAAGACTATAAATACTCTCTACCTCCCAAGGTAGGGAGTTGGAGCTCATAATAATACTTTCATTTTCTCTCACTAAGTTCCCAAACCTCTAACTCTTTCTCTCTCTAAAACCTCTTGTATACGCCTCTTTGATCATTGGTTTAGTGTGTTTGTGAAATCCAATATCTAACAATTGGTATCAAGAGCCATGGTTTGATCATCTCTCTTACATATTCTTGGATTTCTAGTGGTTTTAGATGGTTTTTGAGTTTGAAAAAGTTTAGTGGTTTTTGCATCATTTGGATCATTTCTAGTGTTAATGTTTGAATTTTTGGTGTACTTTTGTGTTTAGAATCATTGTAAGTGCTTGGGATTTGATTTGGTAAGCTTGAATCACTGTGGTTGAGCTTGTTTTGGATTGAAAAGTGTGTTTCTGAAGTTTTTCTTGCTAGCGACTTGGTTCTCGTTGTGTTTTTCATCGTAGCGACTTGCTTCAGTAAACGTTAGCGAGTTACAGTGTTAGTTGTTAGCGACTTGAGCCTAGCGACTTGTCTATTGAGACAAGCCGACAAATAGTACAAGTTAGTGGATTCTCCACTACGGCTAGCGACTTGGTGAGGTTAGCGACTTGCTTCAGAAATTGTTAGCGAGTTGTAGTGTAAATTGTTAGCGACTTGATACTAGCGACTTGGATCTTAGCGAGTTGTTCTTTAGCAACTTAACTGTGTCTAGTGACTTGGTGCTTAGCGATTTGTTGTCTTAGTTCTTAGCAACTTGGTGTTAGCGACTTGGACCTTAGCGAGTTGCTCTTTAGCGACTTGACTGTGTAGCGACTTGGTGCTTTAGCGACTTGTGTCTAGCGACTTGGGTCTTAGCGACTTGGGCTTAGCGACTTGGTTCAATAACTCTTAGCGACTTGGTTGATTTCTGTTTGTAATACGGTTTTCTCTTGATTTAGTAAATCCCGTGAAAGAATCTATTTCCCGGTTTAATCATAGAGTTATAAAATCCCGTGTAATCTGTTAACATGTCTACCAATATACCTACAATTATCTCCATTGTTGCTGAGGATGTTCAAGCAGCTGGTTCAGATACTCGTCCACCCATGCTTGACAGAACTGACTATGACTCTTGGGCTCAACGAATCAGATTGTACTGTCTTGGAAAGGAAAATGGGGTCAACATTCTCAAATCAATTGATGAAGGACCTTATCAGATTGAGACTACAACAGACATAATTGATACTGCTGCAGATGGAACCATGATCTTTGGATTGGACAGACCAAAGATGTATGATGAGCTCAGTGATAACGAGAAAAAGAGTTTCGATGCTGATATCAGGGCCTCAAACATCATACTACAGGGTCTTCCAAAAGACATCTACAAGCTTATCAATCACAACACTGAAGCCAAGGCTGTTTGGGATAATGTCAAGATGCTTCTCTTGGGTTCTGAATTTACCAAGGAAGACAGAGAATCACAACTGTATGATGAGTTTGAGCACTTCAAGATGAACCCAGATGAGAGTGTCTATGAGTACTACGTAAGATTCCATAAGCTTGTGAATGACATGAGGAACATCAAAATGACCATGACAAACATTCAGCTGAACTCAAAGTTTGTGAACAATATGAATCCCGAATGGCACAAGTTTGTCACCTCTGTGAAGCCAACCAATGGATTGAAGAACACCAACTAAGAGCAACTGTATGCCTTCCTTCTCCAGAATGAGAGACATTCTATGTTTGAGAAAAGGATTCTAGAACAGTTCAAAACCAACCAGGGAGAAACAAGTTCCTCAAATGACTCAACAGCCTTTTACACAAATGTTGGTATTACTACCAAAGCTTCTCAAGTCATTCCCATGGGTGATGGTAATTACAAACTCATCCCTGATCCAGCATATAAGCCTCCAGATCCAAACACATTCATGGAAAACTTCATCAATCAACTTTCTCTCATGGTCAGTCAAAACATGAACTATCTTCCATACACCAACAATAACCTCATAACAGCATCCAATCCACACAATCAAGCAATAGTCATAGATGGGAAGGTTATGGTGCAACCAGTTCAAGAAAGGCAGTATGAACAGGGAAGAGGAGGAGTTGGTAGAGGTTATGTTGCAAATCAGAATCGGGGAAGGATTGGAAATCAAGGTCAAGCAAAGCCAATTAAGTGCTATAATTGTGGTGGTGAGGGACATATTACTAGGAACTGCACATCTCCAAAACGTCCACGGAATGCAGAATACTTCAGAGACAAGATGTTGCTTGTGCAAGCTCAGGATAATAGAGCCGCTTTGGATGAAGAGGAGTTGTTGTTTCTTGCTGAGGGAAATGCCAAGACATATAATGCTGATGTTGATGAACAACCAATTCAAGAGATACGTCATAATCATCAAAATGCATTTTAAGTAGCTGACTGTGATGCATTTGACTCTGATGTCGATGATGAACCTACTGCCCAAACTGTTACAACTCGTAATTTCAGGTCATTTTACAAACTTTGAAAATTTCACTATTCATCTCGGGAAATTACTATTCACTGGTTACTATTCATTATTTTACTATTCATCATTTTTGAAGTCGATTTGATATTTTGAAAGGGTATTTCAAAATTTTGCTATTCACGAAACACTATTAATTCCCGGAGAAAATCACTATTCATGCTTCACTAGTCATCGTTTATCGTAAATTAGGTTTACGAGTATCAAATTCACGTAACCTTAAAGGTTTAGCTACGAATTCATGAACACATCATCAAGGACATTTCATATAGACTAGATTTAGTCTATATATCATCAATAACATTATCATCATATCAGTTCATGCATGGATTTGCATTTTTCAATTAAACGTTTATTTTCTTATTAAATAAACGCTATCGCGTAAACATTTATTTTGAATATTGATCCGACACTTCCAAAAATATTCCTAATATATTTTTATACTCATTTTAAGACTATAAAAATTATATTATTAGTTTACCCGATGTTTTCAATTTATTTTGTATATAAATTGTTATGTATAAATATTTACGACGGTTTTCGTAAATTCAACATGATAAATATTTATTCACTCAATTTTTGTAAGAAATGTATTTTTATAATTTTTATGACTTCAATACATTTTATTTTGTCCCGTTAAAATCTATTTTTAGTTAACGCTACAATTAATACTTAATTATACATACAAATTACACATTATACATTACAAATAATACATTAATACATCAAAACTACACCTCACCCCCCCCCACCCCCCCTAAGCCCCAAGGCCGGCCACCTCTTGTCAATATAAGTGACCAATTTTGTTTTTGCATCTAAATTGTACACCTATCTATATTTATTAGATATTTGCTAAATAAAAACACACAACACACATTCTCAAGGTGTAAACCACAAATATCCTCTCCATGTTCTTCTCCATGGCCGGCCATATCAAGAAACATGAAGAAACCATATATTTTCATGATCCAAGTGATATGCAAGCTCATGTAGTGATCTAGTATAGGTTTTGAAATAAAAACCTCATGATTTATTTAGGTATATTTGCAACAAAACTCTTCAATCTTTCAAGTAAGTGTTCTAATAATTTTTCATAATCTTTCATACTCTTACTTGATGTATTTTTATGATTCTTTTAGAAAAACATGCATGAATTCCATGATCCATACCACTTTTATTGGTTTTTAGTACATATAATGAGTTTTAATTATCCAAATAATTGTCCCTTGAAACATATCATGTTTGATGATGTCTAGGAACCCATGACACCCTAAGAAGGTGTATGGTAGGTTTAGAATAGCTTTGGCATTGGTTTGAAGTGATTGAAACAAGTATTACGCGAGAGAAATCATTTTCGACAACAATATATAACGGTCTGATCATTTTTGCTAAATCTGGAAATTTGGACAGTTTGTAAAGTATTTTGGGCTAGATATTCAGAAAATATACTTTAAAACGAAAACGTGGCCGCTTGAATGGGTTAAAACGGAGTTAGAACGAAGAAGTTATGTTATTTTCAAGTTTAACGACGAAAACTATATTTTTCCGGAAAACAGCATGCTGTCCAGATTTTGTAAGGGTCAAAAATGAGTCTTAAGCATTATTAAATGAGTCGATTTATCAAAAATATATTAGTATATATTATCACGATTCCGAGGATATATAAAACGTAGAAAACGGACTTATAACGACTAAGTTATTCACATTTGAAACAAGTTGCCGTAACTAATTTATATAAGCATAACTAATATATTTTCTAATAGGCAAACATATCGGCCGCGAATGTTTTCAACATCGATAGAGTACTTTTCAGAAAACGATGTCTTCTAGTAAAAGTAAGTTCACCTAGCCTATTTTCCAAAATGTCCAACCGTTCGTCAAACGGAGTTGTAACGAGTAAGATACGGTCACTTAAACTTTGCCGAAAACCACCCTTAAACAATATTTTGGGTACAAGTACCCTACTTTACCTATGTTTTTCTCCATGATCGATACTTCTATGATGAAAATTCAAAAGCTAAGACATTTAGATAATGCTACAAGCTTTTCAAAACCATTGAGTTTGTTTCCTAACACTCGATATTCACTATTTTACGACTAGCTTTTCGAGGTCATTTAGTCACTTTCACAAATTATCAAAGTATATCATTTTGCGACGAAAAGCTATAAATTCTTGATAAAGCACTAAACGACTATCGTAGGAGGTTGTTTCAACGTAAATACTTGTAAAGTATTTTATAATATGACGAGATGTCATAAACATATATTTCGACGATAAACATTATTTTCAAATGTACAAGTGGTATGGATATCATATGAGTTTGCATGCACGACATTGTTTCATGATTTACATTAGAACATATCATTCATAATAGGTCACGGTCAGAGGTTGCGCCTCATTTCAGTATTGCCATTATATCATCATAAACATTGCACCAGGTGAGTTTTCATAGCCCCGTTGTACATGTTTATACTTATTTTCAAACCTACGGGGGAGAATACATTGCACATTTTTTTTTTATTACGATGCCAAGTATATCAAATTCATTTACATTGCTTAAGTTACCTCATGCTAATTGAATGTCCCCATTACATAAACATGAACCGTTAATTCCGGAAGAAGCGAGGGTGAGTGAATAGATCTATTGAGGGTGACTCCTCCATCCGTGTTGGTAGTCCCAACTAGTCAACGGATGCATTTCATTTCTTTATCATTATTGAGTTTTTTGGCAAACACTCTGTTGGGGCGAACATCATGAATAGTCAGTTTCGGTGTCATGGGCTTGTAGCAATTGTAACATTTTTATGTGGCATATTTGTCATACATGGTCTATACTTGTGTAGTCGTATAAAACAATTTTTTCATAAACCTATGATTTCTCACCAACATTAATGTTGACCGTTTTAGCAATGTATTTTCAGGTAACTAAGACATTCGCATCATGGCATGAATAAGGAACCCTCATAGAGTCGCGATGACGACGCGTCTCACATGTAAATTATGGCATTTTCAAAAACATCGTTTGGCTTGTAATGAACATATTTCCGCAAACTTTATCAACTTTTGGGACCTATCTTGTAACTCTGAATGTTTTAAATAAATATCAAACGATGTGTTTTCAAACGACACTTTAGGTCGTTCAATATAACTGTGATTGTGATGCTATGACAGTCAATCCCCAGGAATTCCATTCCGCTGCAAAACAGGTAATTTGGGGGTGTGACACAAACAATCTTCATGGCTAGCATCTCACCTATGGTCTCTCCACCACAGCAAACTGGTCCATCCAAAGACAAAATCATCTCAGAGGTATTAAAACTATATGATGATGTTGATCAGCAAAAGAAACATGATAAGGTTCAATCGCAGGAAACCAGTGACTCAGATATTGCTAATATGGGCAATGATAATATTGTCCCATATGATCAATATGTGACCTAATGTGAAAGTGCGATTGAACCAAGTGATGTATCTAATGCAGTCAATGATGACTATATCTTTGATGAATACACTGCATGTGCCCCTGATGATTCTGTTACCTCTGAACTGAATGCCTATAAAGAACAAGTTGCTATTTATGAACAACGTGCTAAGTTTGAGTTGACCACCCGTGAGCAGGAAATGGATGACCAAATGCGTACAATTATTAGAAAAAGTAATTTTAGAGAAGAAGTATTAAAACAAGAGTTAAACTCCTTACAAGAAAAGCTTTCTAAAACTGCTAAGCAAAAACAAGAACTTCAAGAAAATGTTAAAATGCTGAAGCAAGAATTCAATGCTAAGGAATCAAAACTTTTGAATGATTTTTCCAATCTAAAAACTTTGAAAAACAAGCTTGAAAATAAGTTGTACGTACAAGGGAATACCATTTAGACTGCTCACTTGATCACTAAGCATAGAGTCTTAAGCGATAAGCATAGCATTCCCCTTGTTGTGGAACCTAATCCTGAGGTTGTTAAAAAGGCTAGAGCCGCTCATAATGTAATCTATGATGGTAATGAGATTCTTAAACCTAGACAGAAACCTAGTTGCGTTGAGTGCACTGAGGAAGATAGAAAATTAGATGATGCATCTAGGGAGAAAATGAATAAGAAGCTAGAAGATCCTGAATGTAAAGAGAATAACATAACGATCAAACCCCATGATTACAAAAAGGAAAATTGGATTTCCTTGAACAAGTTTAAGCCTCAAACGTTGTTAACGCCCGAACAAGTGTTCTGGAAAAAGGATTTAGATAACCAATAAGCAGAGAATCTTGTTGTAACAAACCCTCCTCTTAGGAAAATGCCTTCAGCGATTGTGTATCCTCCGAATACACCAATGCATTTAGTTCCTAGAACTATTGCCACAAAAAGCAAGACCTTAATCAGTCAATATGTTATTTTTCAATTATTTGTTGATTTTGAGAAAACTTGTAAGAAAAGGATCACACCCACTAGGATAACTGAAGGGGAAAGGGGTTTTGATCAAACTAAAGAATGCTATTTAACTAAGGTCATGCCTTTCTTTAAACAACTAAAAGATTAATTTGAGAGTCTTAAAAAAGGGATGAATTCAGATATTAAAGAAATGGAAAAGGAATTTGATGCAATGATAGTTGAGGTTAGTGACTATGAGCGAGAGTTAAAATATAATGAGATTGAGAGGAAGAACTTGCATACATTGAATGAGAATCTTATTTCTGAATGTATTACTCAAGATGTGTTTTACACTGCTACGAATTGTTCCATTAATGCTTCTCAATTTCATGAATTATCTATTGCTCTGAAAGTCTCCCATGATCGTGTCATTGAGCTTGAAAAGACTAATTCTAAACTAAATGAGAAAATTGATCAGGATGATCATGATAATTTGGTAAAACATCTTTCTAAACTAGAAGTTGAACATTTTGATTTACAACTAAAATATCAACATTTTAAAGAAAATGTCAAAACCTCAAATATCAAGAAATCCTCAGATGTTCCAGAGTTTGATGCAGTTTTTCAGATAGACAAACGTGACGAACAGATTCAAGCTCATTGTAACATGATCAGAAAGTTGAAAGCCCAAATCTCTTAATTAAATGATGAAAAGAACAACGTGACTGGATCCCAAATGCCTCCTCCTTTAGATTCTCAGTATTCTCAAACTTTTCATCTTCAAAACTTAGTTAATGCTTTACAAAAGGAAAATGAGAGTTTTCTAGAAGAAAATGAAAAAGTTAAACAACACTTTAAAGAGTTATATGATTCAATGAAAGTCACTCGTGACAAAAACAACGAAAAAATAACGTCTTTACAAAAAGAAATTGAGAATCTGAGGAGTCAGGAAAAAGGGAAACTGCCACTTGTTTTTAATGAGAATGTTGCATCAAAGTCATCTTCAGACTGCAAATATACTGTGACTGTTAAATACATTCCTCCTCATCTTAGGAATAATGAACTTGTGTTTCATAACTATTGTGCTCACCTTAAGGATAGTCTAGAATATCTCCGTGAGATTGTGGAAGAGGATTTCATTAATAAACCTCTTGATAGAGAAATTAGGTTTGCTTCCATTCAGGCCAAACGATCTCAAGAGCTGCTAGAATGTTTAATTGCAACATGTCCTAAATCCTTAGGTGCGAAAGGTAAAGCTGTGATGCCTTGTTCTATGCCTAGTGCCAAGCATACAAACCATTCTATGCCCAGTTTTAAGAAAGTGAACACTAATGTGCCTTCAAGTAGTTCAGATCCCTGCACGTCTAGTTCAGGAATGCAAAAAGTAGATCAACCAACTAATGTTCCCATAATTCCCTTTACAGGAGTAATCAGTGACATAAAAGCAAGCGGGTCAAAGCCTCAAGGCAATACCAAGCAAGATAGGACCTCGCAAGCTAAGAATGCGCATTAGAAGAGAGTAGAAGATCACCCTAGGAATATTAAGTTTGAGTTGAATAAAACGAATCGTGTTGATTCTAGTATTAGCTATAAGCGTACTATAATTAATTCGAATTCTGCTACTATTCGCAAACCAAGTAATGATGACTGCTTGATTTTTGTTACTAATCATGAATATTGTGTGAATGTTTTGTCTAATGCTGTCAAATGCCCTGATAAAACTGTTAATGTTAAAATTCAAGCTAAGAAGGCTAAAAGGCAAAGGCGAAAGAAAGTTAGAAAACAGTGGAAACCCACAGGAAGGAAATTTAGTAATATAGGTTATCAATGGATACCTACTAGCCGTAAGATTAATGAGCTTTGCCCTAAAGTTGCTAAATCAATGCCCACTAGAAAATGGATGCCTACTGGTAGAACTATTCCCTTAAGAAGCGAACATACTTTGAATAGGTCAAATACGGACACTAGCACTGCATCTATTTCTAATGAGTCCATTGTTTCTACCTCTGATGTGGGTGTTCCAATTACTGTTACTAACCAAGTGGAACCCATTATTGCATGGGGATCCCAATTATCCAGTTATCCATTCTTGTCTGTGTTCAACTACAGATCGTTCAAATCGTTCTGTGGTACCTGGACTCAGGCTGTTCCAAGAATATGACTGGAGACCAGTCGCGGCTCATGAACTTCGTGAGTAAATTCATCGGGACAGTTAGATTCGGGAACGATCATTTTGGTGCAATTATGGGTTATGGATATTATGTTGTCGGTGATAGTGTTATCTCCAGGGTATATTACGTAGAAGGTCTTGGTCATAACTTATTCTCTGTTGGTCAATTCTGTGATTCTGATCTAGAAGTGGCCTTCAGAAAACATACTTGTTTCGTTAGAGAACTTGATGGTAAAGAACTTTTAAGAGGAACACGTGGTTCAAATCTATACACCATCTCTATCGAAGATATGATGAAGTCTTCTCCAATTTGCTTGTTGTCAAAGGCTTCGAAAACAAAGTCATGGTTATGGCATCGTCGTCTCAATCACTTGAACTTTGGCACCATCAATGATCTCTCCAGAAAGGACTTAGTTGTAGGTTTACCTAGACTAAAGTATGAAAAAGATCATCTTTGTTCAGCATGCCAATTGGGAAAATGCAAGAAGTATGCCCACAAACCCCAAACCTACAAACTCAGTTACAGAAGTTCTTCATACAATTCAGATGGATTTATGTGGACCCATGAGAGTGCAGAATATCTTTGGGAAGAAATATGTGTTAGTTGTGGTTGATGATTACTCTCGATTCACCTGGGTTAAGTTCTTAAGGACAAAGGATGAAACTCCAGATATCATCATCAAACTTATCAAACAGCGGCAGGTTCGACTTAACAAAACTGTCAGAATCATCCGAACAGTTTTGGAACTGAGTTTGTTAATAAACAACTTAGCGAGTTTTATGAAAGTGTTGGAATCAGTCATCAAAGAAGTGTTCCACGAACTCCTCAACAGAACGGAGTAGTTGAAAGACAAAATCGAACTCTTGTGGTAGCCGCAAGAACAATGCTGATTTACTCAAAGGTTCTAATGTTTCTCTGGGCTGAAGCCATTGCCACTTCATACTACACTCAAAAGATGTTAAAACTGCCATGAATGAAAACAGGTGGTTCAATGCCATGCAAGAAGAAATTCATGAGTTTGATCGACTAGATGTATGGGAATTAGTACCTGCTCCAGATTGTGCTATGATCATTGCTCTAAAGTGGATCTTCAAAGTGAAACTTGATGAGCATGTTGATGTTTTAAAGAATAAGGCTCGATTAGTTGCAAAAGGATACCGTCAAGAAGAGGGTATTGACTTTGAAGAATCATTTGCTCTTGTTGCTCGTATCGAGGCAATCGGAATCTTCTTGGCTAATGCTGCAAGTAAGAACATGGTAGTCTATCAGATGGATGTAAAGACGGCTTTTCTTAACGGAGATCTTAAAGAAGTCGTATACGTCAGCCAACCTGAAGGCTTTGTGAATCCAGAGCATCCTACTCACGTCTATCGTTTGAAGAAGGCTCTTTACGGCTTGAAGCAAGCTCCAAGGGCATGGTATGATACGCTATCAAAGTTTCTTCTATCTACTGGATTCAGCAAAGGAGCAGTTGATCCGACATTGTTCACCAGAAAGTCAGGCAAACATTTAATTCACGTTCAAATATATGTTGATGATATTATTTTTGCCTCGACTGACACCAATGAATGTGATCGTTTTTCAAATGAAATGGGTTCCAAATTTCAAATGTCAATGATGGGACAAATGTCATTTTTCTTTGGATTACAAATTTCACAAAGTCCCAGAGGCATTTTTATAAATCAATCTAAATATGCAAATGAGATTATAAAGAAATTTGGATTTGATTCTAGTGACCATGTTGACACTCCCATGATAGAGCGTACTAAACTGGATGAGGACCACTCAGGGATCATGGTAGACCAAACGAAATATCGTAGTATGATCGGATCCCTGATGTACCTCACAGCCAGTAGACCAGACATTTTGTTCGTTGTTTGCATGTGTGCTAGATATCAGGCTAAGCCTACCAAAAAGCACCTTGAAGCGGTTAAACGGGTCTTTCGGTATCTCCAAGGAACCATCAATATGGGACTTTGGTACCCGAAGGACACCGGTATGTCACTAACAGCCTATGCAGATGTTGATCATGCAGGATGTCAAGATACACGTCAAAGTACGTCTGGAGGTGCTCAGTTTCTGGGTGATAAGCTTGTGAGCTGGTCTTCAAAGAAGCAAATGAGTACTTCTATTTCCTCTACAGAGGCTGAATACATAGCCATGTCATCTTGTTGTGCTCAAATCCTATGGATGAGATCCCAATTATCTGACTATGGCTTTGAATTCAACAAAATCCCTCTGTACTGTGATAATAAAAGTGCTATTGCTCTCTCATGCAACAACGTTCAACACTCAAGAGCAAAACACATTGAAATTCGACATCATTTCATCAGGGAGCAAGTAGAAAACTGTGTGGTGGAACTTTATTTTGTGAGGACTAAATACCAGTTAGCAGACATCTTCACCAAAGCTCTTGCTAGAGAACGTTTTGAGTTTATCCTACCACGACTTGGTCTAAAGAGTCTACAACCGGAAACACTCAAACGTCTTCAAGAGGAAGACGAGGAGTAAAGGTCTTTTCTTTATCCATATCTTGTAAATATTTATTCGAAAAGCAAAATACAAAATTTCTAAACCCTCAAAAAGCAAATAGAAAAATATAAAACTTTTAAAAAATACATAAAAATCTGAAAAATCTTGAAAATTTTCAAAAAATATTGTCATTTTGTCATGTTTTTCTCGATTCAAAAATATCTACGGTCTTTGTGTTGTCATTCAAAGAATAACACGGGACTTTAGATATTGTTCGAATGTTCTTATAAAAAAAATCAAAAAATGTTTTTGGGAGAAAGTGAAACTATGGTTTATTGTCATTTCAGGCAGTAACCCATTTTTTAAAGAAAGAACAGAGCCATGCTTTAACGTATGTTTCAAATCTCATGCTCTGATTCTAAAAATTCTTTCACAAATATTTTTCCTTCTAAAAATTCTTCTGAAAAATATTTGCTATCTAATGAAAACAATGTTAAACAAAATAACTCGAACTAAATTTTCGAAATTCACTTGGACTTGACAACGGTCAAAATCTCAATCTCTCAATCAATAACTTATGTCATTGATTGAGGGGGAGAATGATTTCAATTAAAAGGTTATTTGTCATGTTTTCAAAAGATATTCATGCATGTTGTTGGAGTTTAAAGTCTCATAAGTGATCCTTATCGGTTAAATGTTTTCATAAGCAAGTCATAATTCTCCTTAAAAGCTCTCAAAAACAATTTAAATCTATAGAGATCACAAATCTCAAATATTTGAAAATTGTGATCGGGGGAGAATTTGTGATTTAAATTGGATTTAAACTGATAATTTGATAAATGGCTTCGTAAGTGTTTAGCAAGCTTTCCTCCCCACATGTGCCAAACGATTTCAAATTTTCCATGCACATGTTGAGGGGGAGCATCTATTTTAAACCACAAAGAACTAAAACGTGATTGATTTGTACCTAAGTGCAGATTCCTTCTAATATTTGCAAAACTCTTTCAAACCTCGAGGCACATATTGAGGGGGAGCAAATTTATGAAAACCTCATCCTTCCTTAATATGCTTTATCTACTTGATTTGATCAGGGAAGTGATGTTGATATTTTTTAGAAAATGGTAATCAAAGAAGTTAATTCTTCCATTCTTCCTCTTGCCTCTGTGTGCCAAAATGATTTCAAATACATGAGGCACATGTTGAGGGGGAGCTCTGTTTCTAAAAATATCAAAAACCATTCAGGTACAAAATGCTTTGATAATATATCACAAGTATCTGAATTGATTTTCAAATGGTTTTCTAATGGTTCCAATGGCAGATGAACAATACCAAATAGACCGACCAAATTTACTTTATGTATGGTGATATAAGGATGATAAGGTTAGGTTTTTGTTCCCATGATCCGCCAGAACCGGAGGGATCTACCCAGGGACAATCCACTAGATAGTGTAGAAGTCCTTAGGTATGATGAAAAAAGGAGAAAAGTGAGATATGGGAAGAGTGCGGACTGAGATAGAGCTAGAACTGGAATAAACCCAAGAGGGTTCTAGTTATGAAGTCTCGGTAAGCACTGAAGGGGTTGAAGAACGAAAAAGAAATGAAATGAGAAAAGGGTGAAAAGAAATAGCCCTCCATTAACTCAACCTTAGGGCAGAAACCGGGTTCAATTCATATGCTACTGGTGGTTACCAAGGTAACATCGGTATTGAAGACAAGACGTCATGGACCTAGTGACGCACTGCACTACAACTTCCCAAACCACTCAAGTTCCTCTTAAAAGGGCTTGTTTCATTCTCACGGGGAACCTACATAATCTATCGACTTTCTCTTAGAGTTTGTTGATATTGAAGAAGGAGACCATCTCCCTAGTCTCCGGCATAGGAACTAAATATGCACTATTGAGTCTAGAGCCAAGAGATCATCAAATAAATCTCCTTAGGACACTGAATATGAAGACTCTCTGTTTCACACAATGTGGAAAGAGAGATTATATCTTATGAGTCCTACGCATTATCCTTGTGGTATTTCCAGAACATCTGAGTGATATGCAAACATATTCACAATGAAGATGGAAAGCCTTCTGTAGCCAACATCAAACAAGCTCCTGGTGGGTGGCATGTGAGATCTATCCAATAGATCAACCATGTGACAACTAAACAGAAACAATGGGGCGAGTCATAATTATGATTCAATCCTGGTTCAGGTTATGGATTTTGACGGACACCTTTGAAAAACCGGTTGTTGTGCTTAAAAACTCTTTTCTTTAGCACATCGACTGTGTACTAATATTTCAAAATAAAAAGGTGTTTATGACTGATAATTTATTTTCATTAAAACATTCGTTGTATTGCAAAAACAATTTCTATTGTGCGGCACGCGATTGTTTTTCAAATCTCTTTTCATCAATCAGTGAATCTCAATTCGCTGGTTCACTCACTCCGTGTTTTCTTCTTTGAGACGTTCCGGTTTAAGAACAGCTAGAGCAGCTGCGAAATCCTGTTAAGGAAATTCTTCGGAATTATACCTGATCACAGGCAGTACTTGTACAGATCAACGAGGAACCGTGGGCCGTGTGCCTCAATTCAACGAAAGTGATCAAAGACACTTTTGTGCGCTTTATTGCTAACTGTTGTATGCAGGTACGCCCGACGTTTACAGCTGATCAGAATGAAGCGGTCAATCCATAGCCGCATGCTCACACATCACATTCATTTCAAAAGAAATCATGATTAGTGCATCAATGACTCTGATATTTTTCACTCCATGCTTCGCTACTGCCGCCAATATCATGAATCAACAAAAGCTTCCGCTACTCTGATGAGAAGAAATCATGATCCAGAATGTGAGCATGTCGGTCCAAATGTCACAATATCATATAATGCCAACTCATTATCACGTGGATCAGATAAAGAACTCCACTTGGATTAACCAAACATGCTAAAATGAAGAATCAATGACTACGAGCTGCAGAGCAAAGAACTTTAACAAGAATCCAAGAACAATCTTATTGTAATATCTGTTTGTATTCAATGTATTTTTGAGGTGACCTCCCTTAGGGGGAGATTGTTAGGATTTAGTAAATCCAGTCATTAAAGAGTCGTCACCTCAAGTATATGTAATCGTTAGAAAGCTCGTAGTTGTAGATTATTTAATGTTAAGTAGTATTCAGTTAAGTAACACCGTGGAGGACGGACGGGTCTTTACCCATTGTATGCCTGATCCACAGCCCGTAGGTGGCGATTTGTGTAAGACTATAAATACTCTCTACCTCCCAAGGTAGAGAGTTGGAGCTCATAATAATACTTTCATTTTCTCTCACTAAGTTCCCAAACCTCTAACTCTTTCTCTCTCTAAAACCTCTTGTATACGCCTCTTTGATCATTGGTTTAGTGTGTTTGTGAAATCCAATATCTAACAGTCAAGACTAGAAGCATTAGTGAAGGGTGCTTAGAAGTTAAGACACAAAAGATTAGTGAAGGGTGTCTTGAAGATCTAGTTAAAGGAATTAGTGAAAGGTGCCTTAGATGTACATTCGATATGGTGTGTTTCGATGTACAAGATAGATTAGTACTAGATCCAAGGATATTGATATCCTTGATGATGTTGTATTAAGGAGTTGGTCTCCTTTGGGATTAGTCGTTGGTGTAGTGTTGGGTAGTAGTTCCCCCATAGCAATGGAACTAGGTGCTTAGCCTAGTACCTAATAAAGGGTAGGCGACGTTGTGGTAGGTGTGGTTCATCTTGGAGTGAAAGAACCCGGTGGTTAGCCTAGTATCGAAAAAAGAGTAGGCGACGTTGTGAAGGCTTCTCCGCCATAAGGAATTGGTGTCGTGTAGTGATTACGAACTCTCGAGTAGGTGACTCGGGGAGTGGAGTAGGGCAAGGAAGGTGTCCTTGTAGCCGAACCACTATAAATACTCGCGTTGTGGTTTTGTGCTTCTTACTCTTATCTTTTCATTACATACTTTTATATGCTTGTCTATCAACATCCAACACACATCCAAATAGATTGACATAAGTTGATCCAGATATTTAAAAGGAAGTTTTAAATTGGTAAAACTATTCAACCCCCCCCCCTTTCTAGTTTTCTACAATTGGCATCAGAGCTTCGTTACCAAGATTCTTAAAGTATATTGTACTTTAAAACTTGATACGATCCATGGTTAATTGAAAACTACAAAGAAGGTCTTTTATAAATAAACACCATGACTTTTAAAACTCTCTTGTTGGATGTTGATTAGATGACAACATTTTCTTTTACTATTTATTTAAATTGCACTATTCTTCTTTGTCATGTTGATTAGTTAAAGCTCACATCTATCAAGCCATAGGAATTGCTTGATAATAAGATCATCTAAGCATGTTCAATTCGTCAATGCCATCACCCTAGTAAAACCAAATAGGAATAGTGACGAATCGAATCATGAGACGATACTTGAGGTTAGTGAAACTCCTAAAGATGAATCAATCAACAAAGTAGACGAAGTAGGTGATGAATAATTCAATAAGTTTCCTACAAAAGAAGAACTTTCATGCCATCTACACCTAGTGCGCGACCTTCATCACGTGTATGTTAGGAGAAGTCCACGAATCATCTTTGGAAATCCTAAAAATCTCAACATACCTTGTTGCATAGGACATCTTTTCGTGGCAAAGGCCTACATTGATCGCAAATCCCCAATAAACTTCATGGCTAGCACATACTATAATTGGGTGATGAAGAAACCTATCCCAAATAGGCAAGACCCCGATGATCCTAGAGTTAGTATTAATTTCCTTGGTAGAGTTAAGGGATTGCCCGTCTATGTAGGTAGTTTCACGTACCTTACGGATTTCGTGAATGTGGAGGATATTAGTACGGCCATATATCCTAGCTTGTCCCATGTAGTTCTAGGAAAGCCATTCATAGAAAACACCGAGATGACATATGATCCGTCGTTAGGGTACCAAATGCCATTTAAGATTGAGAAATTTTCATCACTATCCAATGATGAAAAAGAACTTAAGCTATCGGTCTACTATAAGAGGGAGAAGGATAAGGAGAAAGGAGTAGATTATGTGATGAATAAGAATTTTGGGTTCTATAAGGATTGTTTGAAATTAAGACCAGAATATAGAACAAATTGGGGGGAAGATGACTTCTTAGAGAGATGCACGATAGGGCATAACTATACCATGGAAAACCCCAATAGAGATCGTCATGAGGAAGAAGATGATGGTAAGGAAGTCACAAAGGAGCACGACTTCGAGTCTAGCTACAAGACTCATAAATAAAGAAAAACGCTTCATGGGAGGCAGCCCATGCTTAATTGTTTGCTTGTTTGTGGGTCATATATCTTTTTATTGTTGTTTATTCTCATGTTTGATTTTGTGAAAATGCTTTATTTTGTCTTTAACCTCGTCTTAATTACATATAAAGATATTTTACAAAAAAGATAAGTGTAGGGAAGATTACATATGTTTTTTAAGAACATGAGAATTACAATTAGTGAAATTGATATATATGTGTTTGTTAGAGTTAAATGCTTCTATCGAGTTATAATGAATGTTTTGCAGGAATTTTCCAGATTTTAAAGATGTAATTTTTCCAGAATTTTTCCAGGAAAACGCAGTAGACCAGTTTTTGTCATGACAGCCTGACGGCGTCCGGATTAAAGCCTGACGACGTCAGGTCAAGCAGAAACAGCTTATCAAATTTTTTCGTTTTCTGTGCTACTTATAATTTTTCAGAAATTCTCAGGTCTTAATTTTCTAGAAAAACTACAAACATCCATTCCACAAGCATTATATCATAGTGTAGTTGTGTCATATATAGTTTTACCGCCGATTTTACGCACAGCTTTTGTTTGCTTTCATAAGTGTGCAGGTTATATTTGGCAAGAAGAAGAAACACAAATTGGATGGAGCTTATCACATAAGCATTCTTCTTGGAAAAGAATTTAACCGCAACTTCACACGAATCCTACCGAGCTAATCAGGGGAGTACTAGTTTCTTTCTTTTTAACTTACCTTCCTTTATCGTAACTTTGATACTTTCAGGGAACATTGGGGACAATGTTCAGTATAAGTGTAGGGAGGGAGAATAAAACGAGAACTTAAAAACTATTCTTATCCTTGATTATTTGTCTTGTCCTTGGTCATTTGTGTAATAAACTATGAGAAATATTTTTTAGGGCAATTTTAGCACCAAAATTAAATCTTTTTATGACATGTACGAGCTAAAACTTTAGTCTTAATAAAGCATCTCATGGACAGGAGTTATATGACTAGCACAAAAACCGTTTACCACTCAAATTCCACCCCAAAAATGTGAGGTTCGCCCCTAGATCTTTAGGAATAAAAGCATTCACCTTTAATGCTTAGAGAGTGTACCGGTAGTATAATAGATTCTAGTACTTGTTTTGTGATGCATTCCGAGATCGCTAGTGAGACTACACTTGTGTAGTTAGGAATAACTAAGTGATAAGAGGCATTAGGATAACCCTTGTTTGAAACCCGTATTATAATTACTTCTTCCACATCGGTTGAGTAATTACCCCATGCCCTTGCGATGTACTCATCTTTAGTACACGATACCCCTAGCTAACCCCTCAGAGCCTATCCTTTTCGCGGTTCTCATGATGTTTTGGTTTTCCGAAATATTAATGAAGAGCATTGTTTACAATCCACCCCCAAATGTACACCCAAATCGCCTTAGCCTACCTTGTATGCACTCACCTTTAGTGCATTATTGTTATCATTACTAAACCCTTAGTTCAAATATCTAGTTACTTGCATGGTTGCTAAGTCGAGTCATATCTTTTGTACACAGTTTTGGGATGATTGGGACTCATGGGTAAAAGTAATATTTTATGGAGTAACGGGAAGGAACATTAAATTCAAATTCCCTTTGTCTACCTAATTAAATACTCCAAGTGTTTTGATCTTTTCAAATCGGGTCAATTAGTGTTAGAGAAATAAAAACTTAAGTGTAGGGATGCTCCTATAAATCCCTTATATTTTGATGTTATCGTAGAGGATGGTAGAGTAAAAATGTATGACAAAAAAAAATCGAAAAAAAAGAGAGAAAAAAAAAGAGTGTTAAAAAAAATAATAATAAAGTAAAACATAGTGGTTACTATCCTACATCTATCTTTATGTTTATATTTTTAAAATTATGTATGTTTGTTTCAAGTTATCTAGTTTAGTGATTCGAGTCTTGGCTTAGCAACTCCATGCTTTTCATGCTTGTAACATAAGATTTTTGACTTGCCACCACTAAATATTACCTATCCAACAAAACCCTTTGTTTCCCTATCGTAAGCCTAACGTTACAACCCTTGCAAAGACCTCTTAGATAGTTGTTCCTAGGTGCTTACGCCAAAGCGGTGGAGGTTTGATCTAGTCTCAAGCTTATGGTAATCTATGTACTTTGCCAGTTAATGAGTGTTGATCTTCCATTTCCATTTATTATATTTCATATAAACCCGAGAGATGAGAGAATCCAAACGCCCCTTGTGAGGTGCTAGTATATAATTTCCGTGCTTGTTATGACTATTGTTGTGCTTTTACTTGTTATGAATTATTCTAAATCCATGCTTCATGCCCCCTAACTTATAAATTTATTGGCCAAAAGCACATTTTCTTGAGGACAAGAAAATACCAAGTTTAGGTATATTTGATAAGGATTTAAAACGTACACTTTTAGGGGGTTATTTAAGCCCTTAATCGACCACTTTTACATCCGTTACTGCTTAATTTGGTTCATTTTCACTATTTAAGTCTCTTGGAAGCAAAATGCTGGAATGAAGCACATTTGGACGAAAAGGAGTGAAAACATGAATAAAATGGCAAAGTCAAGATCGAAGCCACTCAAGCTGCTCAAAATGAACCTGACTTGATAAAAACATGCACCAGACGGCTCAGTGGATTTCTTGCTCATACAACCAGACGGCGTCAGGATTTGAAGAAGAAGGGAGTCACTTAGACTTTTCATCTTAGACGGCCCAGATCCAAAACCAAGATGACGTCGCAACTAAGTACTGACGGCGTCACAACTCTAAGGTGACGGCGTCCCATCGATGACTTGGCCAAGTCGAAACCCTAATGACGGCGAGCTAACGGCGTCCCACCTATAAGGTGACGTCGTCGCACTTGTAAATCTATATATAAAATTCAATTTTTCTACATTTAAAGAGGTAGACTTTTGGAGTAAAAACCTTAAAAGTTTGTAGTCTGACTTGGACAATATCTTAGGGTCCCAAACCCATTTTTACACATCAAGATAAGTGTTTTAATCCAAAGTATCATTATTTCTTAAATTGATTATGTGTATGCTTGCTTGTTTAATATGTCTAGCTAAATTTCTTGTGTTTTTGCTTAGATCTCTGAAACCTAGTTATTAATTATTCTTAGGTTGTTTCTTATCTTAATTGAATATGGCTTAGGAGTGCAACTACGCTTCTGTTGTATTTAATGCTTGAATATTCTTTTTGAAAGTGAGGCTTATGAATGCAATAGTTTAAGGACTTGCGGATTTTGTAGGCTAAACCCAAAGGTAACCTCAAAGAGTTAGGGCACACGCATTCCCTACGACCTTAGGAACACAACGCATTAAGATAAGGTGTGACAATTCAACCGACGAATAAAAGATAACTAGGGAATAATAGTATCTAGGTAAACACATTTTTTTATCATCATACGAGCACACATCAAGTATCAGTAGAAGTACCACCCCCAAACCAATTGTCCTGAGATATTTACCTTAGCTTTAAAAAAACCGATAAAAGATAAGAAAATAATCATCAACAACCCCCACCTTTTCGTAATACATTTCTTGCTAGCATTCCTATTTCCCTAGAAAACGATATCAATCCCCGAGGATTACCTAATACTACACTACAACGATTAGGTTCACTTCCTAGGTGGTTGAAAAACTTGCTCGAAGAAAAAGAAGTTCCTTTGACCCTGAACGCGCTTTCGTACACGCATCAGTGCAGTTCCTCGCAATGTGTCCCACAGCTCCACAGTTGTAACACTTAATCTGTTTGCTTGACCTTGAACTACTATCCCTCCTATGTACTGAGTCCCCACATTACCATCTGCACCATTTCCCCATGCAACATTCCTTTGATTCACATTTTGTTGACCTTGCACATTCTGTACCACAACCCTTCCATCCTCCACTGTAGATTGATTGTGTGGGTTACATGAATTTCTAAGTTGGTTGTTGGTTTGAGGAAGTGTGGCTCTGAGTTGTTGAACTAATAGTGTAACTTGGTTTGAGAGGTTTTCAATCAATTTTTCTGTTGGAGTATATCCTGAGTCGGGTTGAATGACCTGATTCTGAGAAGATGAGGAGTACTACTACCCTTGAGCATGTGATGATTGAGTGAGTGGATGAATGTTTGAAACAAATGCAAGTGAGTCATTTATTGTAGTTTTTGTTGTTTTTGGATTGAGTTTATCCATGATTAGGCGGTCATGTGCATCATGCTTCTCATGTTGTAGCAAATAAGCGTACAACTGCTCATATTTTGTTTATCTCAATCTTTTGTTCAGCTTCACCGCGGTAACAAACCTTTCCCACTCAGGTGTCATGCTGTTTACAAACTTGGAATTTAGTTGAATATTAGGCATAGTCATCTTGATATATCTCATATCATTCACAAGTTTGTGAAACCTTACATAGTATTCTACAATACTCTCCCCTGACTTTATCTTGAAGTTCTCAAACTCATCATACAGCTGTGACTCTCAATCTTATTTAGTCAGTTATGAGCCAGCAAGAAGCATTTTGACATTGTCCTAAACTGCTTTGGCTTGGGTGTTGTGATTGATCAGATTTTAGATATCTTTGGGTAGATGATTTCAACACCGAACACGTCAAGTTATCTCACACAAGCTAGCCACTTGTGAATGACTAACCGTAAGAAACTTAAAACGGTTCGGACACTGATCAATAATAGATGATAAGTATGTAGTATACGGGTAACTCAAACGTGTTAGGTTTGAGCACCGAGATCGTTCCGAACGAGGGTTGAATGGAATTTCCAACTCACGTCTCAATAATCGGGATTCGAATGAGAAAAGGGGATAATATGATATTATCTAAACTACGGGATAAGGAAAGCATATGGAACTAAAATCTATGGGAAAACCTAAGAATAATGGTAAACTACGCAATTCTACACTAAAACGCAAAAACGGGATTTAAACGAAACGCGAATAACAGCAATTACGTCTAATCTAACTACTAAAAATAACCTAAAATTACTTTTATGCTAAAAATGTAATGTAAAAACTAATTAAGAATTAAAACTATTTTTTAGGAATTTTCTTGAATTAATTCTAATTAAAAACTAATTTTTAACTTTAAAAAATAAGACTAAATAACTAAAAATTATAAAAACAAAGGGGAAAATTATGAAACTAATTTTATAAAATCTAAAATACCATAAGAGAATTTTCAAAACTATTTTTTTATTTTTCAGATTAATTTTCTATTTTCTACTAATTTAAAACTATTTTAATCTAATTTAAATTGTGAAAAATACCAAATAAAAAGGGAAAAATAAGGAAAAATCTTTTTTATGCTTTTTATATTTTTCTTAAACTGGGAAAATTGAAATTTTTTTTTTGAACTTTTTCTTAATTAATTGCAATAAAAGCTAATTAAAAGTGATTAAAAACTATTTTTAATTGAGAAAAATACTAAACAATGGCCAAAAATTATGAAAATCTCAGGAAAATTCTAAAATATAATTTTGATGCTATGAAAAATATAAAACATTAAGCTTATGTGGAAGAAACTGAAGCTGTAGTACAAACTGAAGGAAATAAGCACTTTGGAATAAGCTAATAAGCACTAAATTGCACCAAACCACTACAGAAGCTATATAATACTAAAACTACTCTAAGGCAACTAATTAAAGCTACTCCTAACACCTAATAAGCAGACTACAACTGATTAAGCTAACTGCCATTCTAGCAAAACTATTAACTGACCCCTACTGTTTAAGCTTATTCAAGGGCTTATCAGGAGGGCTTAAAGGCTAAACAGAAATGTGGTCTTAAAGACCACCTAGCAAACTACAATTGAGCCAAATATGAGATCATGACAAACTGAAATGAAGACTGTGCATGTGCTGCAAGATCTGCACAAATCAGATTTCTATACAGTTTTGACTTTCTTAAAACAGTTATAAAGGTTTGACTTTAATGAGATTTGGAAGCAAATTTTGGACTGATAAAGATGAAAGATGATGAAATAAGACTATAGCAAGATCACTTATCTAGTTATACACCCATATGATGGATGTATAGCAACTGATTTTCACAGATGAGCAAATAAGAACAGTGGACTCAAGATTTTGACTAAAGTGCAGTTTGCAACAAATCAAGGACAGAAATGAATGCATATAACTATATCACACCTCAAGCAACTGATTTAATCCACTATTTAAACCTCAAAAACAGTTTTAAACTCTAATCCAAACACTACTTTAGGGGCAGTTTTGCAAGTGATTTAAGCTAAAACATAAACTCAAACCTATCCTATCATCAAAACAGATTCAAATCACTAAAATGAAGCTAATATGACAGCAAAACTCAGTACAATAACAGATCTAATAAGAATGCTAACTGCTACTTTCTAAGCAAATTATTAGACTGAAATCACACTTACAAGAAGTCCAGTCAGATTTCTAGCATTATAACAGTACCAACCCAAACAAAACATCAATTCAACACCAACTCAAGCATCATAATCAACCCTTATCCATTTTCAAACCAAATGAGGGATCAGTTTGACTTTCGTTGACTGACCTTTTATGTGAATGTAAATGATTTAGGTGGAACAAGGAAACACAAATAAGCTCACAAAAGCTATAGACAGCTTATATGAGCTTATTTAAATCTTAAAAAACAGTTTCTTTAGTTTTCAAATCATGAAATGCAAGATCAAAAATTAAACTAAAGAACTTTTTATTGAAACTGAAATTGAGTACAAGAAATAACTTGAGATTACAACAAACTTTAAGAAAACATTCTGAAAAGCTTAAAATACAATAAACTTAAACTAAATTTTAAAGGAAATGAAGCACTACTCTACTCTACACGAATACATTGTGAGCTAAGAGTCCTATTTATAGCTGAGATCAGGTCTTGGATTCTTGATAAGAAGGGCCTAGAAGCCATTTTGAAGCCACACATTCCTTCCATTGTCATAAGCACCAATCCTTGATTGCCAATTCACCTAGTGACGTGTTGCAACCAATGAGATAGCTCCATTTGTCCACGTGGCAGCTTTATCTAACAGTGTCACTGGGTCTAGAAGCTTGGGTAGATGCTAAGTACTATGTTGGGTGATTGGGAGTGGGTAATTGGTGGGTGTTTGGGAATGGGGAAGACAGGGCAACATTGTGGGGCGCGTTTGGTTTATTTTATAATATCTTAAATGAGTGTTGACCGGGTCTATGAGTGTTTGACCTGGGTAAAGTTCGGGTAAAGATAGGATACGGGTTGGATATTGGGTTTGATATAAAAGGGGTGGCCGGGTTTAGTTAGTGGATTGGATTGGGTAATGTATTTTTGGGCCTAGGATTTTGTTTATTTATTGGATAATGGATTGGTAAGGATTGGATATTGGATATATATATTGGACTAGACAAATGATCCAAAGGCAACCATAGGGACTAAAGTTGTATATTCGAATTGTTGAGGGACCATAGATGTAAATCTGAAATTATCTTCCAAGGACTGATTCAAATAAACCAAGGGCCAATTTGCAATTTCTGAATCTTCAAGGGCCACTTTTTCCAAATGCTAAAACTTGAGGGGCCAGTTTTGACATTTCTTCAAACTTGGTTATTTCTTCCAAAAATCATCCTCGGAGAATAAAATCTTTATAAATGCTCAATTATGATCTTCCGGCTCGGCTTAAGCTCTCTTAATCTCTCGTGCTCGGATTTATGTCTGATTTGGATCCTTTTTGCGTGTTTTTACATATCCATACCTGCACAAGCACAAACTCAAGAAAACCACAAATATTAGCAATAAACGGCTCTTTCTTGGTTATTTTGGGTCTATTTTGATATAGAAAAGGTATGTGTTTTAGCACATACCAAAATACCCCAGACGAAACCATTGTCGTGTCCTCACACAATGCAATCAATTCACGCTTCTAAAACCAAGGATTTCAATCTCTTTCTACTAAACCTATGAAGAAGTAGCAAAGATTCCTCAAAAGAGATTAAGAAAGCCTTAATTCTAAAAACGCCCCGTTTACCTTTTAATTCACATGTAGATATTATGATTAAGCACATTCCGATTATGAATGACGGTTTGTTGAACTTTCATGTCGATCAATAACTCCAACATTTTTCAAACGACACATTAGGATCACAGAGTAGAAAACACAACACAGCGTGAAGTGACCATACGGATAGAATACATCGTCCCTGATTTTTCACAAGTCCCAAACTAAGCGTAAAACCGAAATCATTGTTAAATATGACTCTAGATGCTAACACTACCCATGGAAGTTACTTGTGTAATTACCTTTTGCTCCCATTTTCCTATTTGCCTCTAGATTTTTTTTTATTTTTGTGAGAAATGAATTTCTTCAAATTCTCGTTTCGATAGGTTTTTATTCCGATAAAGATACAAAGTTAAGTCGCTAATTAGTTATCCATCTTCTCTCAAGAACCATTGTCCCAAAAATGAGGTCCACATCAAGGAATTTTTATTCACTTATACTTTTGACTTTTTCATTTTTCATTTTTCAACATCATTTTTCATTTTTTTTTTTTTTTTTTTTTTTTTTTACATGAGCTTTTACTTTTACTTATATGAGCTGTGAACCACGGAGCTTCACGGGGTAATTCCAAGACTATAGGCTTCATGAAATGAGGATCCCGGCTGGCTAAGCTAAGACCTCACTCAATCCCGGCTAAAGATCCAAGGGTCCGATCTCGACACCGCAGCTCACAACTTTACTTATTACTTTATCACTTAGCACTGATTACTCATTTATTTATTACGGATCCTTGATGTGTACCCAATTTTTAAAACAAAGATTCTTTTAAGAAGATAAAGAACTAACTATCGCCAAAAACTCAACATCTCTAATTATTTAGACAGATATGGGGTGAAACAATTTTGTGGGAACAAAAAGCCATAAGTACCTTCGATGGGCTCTAAAGAGAACCAACTACTCCACGCTTAGCATCTAAACTCATAAGTAACTCTATCATTTCTCGATCTCTGCAAATTTAAAATCCCAAATAATGAGATCCGCGGATGCTTAGCCGATAATTTTTAGATTACCTATGGTTAAGGGAACAAGCTAGGGCTCAACACGCCCGGTCAAGTCAGAATTCCATTCCTACTCTCACCAGCGGAAAGTCAACAAGGTGTCAAAACATATATTAACTTAGCAAATGCTTCGTCTAATGAAATCAAGTCATGCATATTTAAAATCACTCAGGGAAACTTGCAAAATCTTGGCCTTGTGAGCTAGAATTCGCATTTTATAGCTTCTGATCTAAGAGACTAGCAAAACTTTTCAATCAAAAAGACTTAACAAAAGCTTACAAAAATTTTTAAATTTTTCACATTTTTGCACAATTTTTCATTTTCTAAGGAAAAACGGGGTTACGAGAGTACACGACAAAAAACAAGCAAGTGCGGTCAAATCAAATCGAAGATTACCCTACCCCAGACTAGAACGAAACATTGTCCTCAATGTTTAAAGCAAGGGTATCACGAAAATCTAAAAGCCGTTTATTAAGTATGCTAGAAGATAAACGTTAGTCGATAAGATTAGGATATCGGATTTCCATCAGCATCGATCATGAAACTCGAGTAGAGAAAATGACAAACTTCGAGCACGAGAGTCTTCATATCGGGAACATCCTAAACACAACATCACAAACAACCAAACACGAGAAATCGAAGAGGCTAACCCCTTCGCGTCACTTATTAGAAAATAGAAAGAAGATAGAGATAAGCATGGGGTGCCTCCCACGAAGCGCTACTGTTTTTCTTAAACGAGTCGCTAGCCTGACTCGTCCCCGAATTCATTTGTCCTTGGGGAAGAAAGTGGTAGAGATACCAGGGTCAAAAACGGTGTCCTCATTCCCGAAAGAATGAGACTGGGTGGGTTGGGTGGAGAAGAAAATGGGTGGATAAGACATATCATGTAAGAAGGATCCATCATCCGGTGGTTTTGCGGGTGGACGAAAGGATGACGGATCAACATGAGAAAACTCCAAGAAAGACGGGAGCTCATGGTAAAAGATAAGAGGTTTAGGCTCACAAATGAAGGCATCCAAGAAAGGATCCTTATATCCAGAAATGATTTTAACAAAAGGCTCATCAATGCATATCCCGGGTTTAAAGATTTTGTCTTCACATGCGGGCTCAACGGGATAAAGGATGGTGGACTCATCAAAAGAAGGGGAGTCAAGAGAACCATCAAGAACAACCATATCCCCATCGGGATCATGCACAGCACCCTCAATACCCGGTGGTATTGGGTCATTAATAGCATCCTCAATGATCAGGTCATTCGTCGAATTATCGGAAATATCGTTCAAAACCTTGCTCATATCAACCTCGAAGTAGAATCGCTCAAGAATCGGAGGATAAACATCGACAATAGTGGGACTGCCACTAATCTCTTCATCAAATCGGAAAGTCTCAAGCTCGGGAGAGAAATCACTATCTTTAACGGAGATAGGATGCGAACTCGAATTATCGTTTAAGGCTTCAATCTTAGAAATGAGAAGATGGACATTCAACAATGTTTGACGTAATGCTTCATCCTCGATCTGAATATTATCTAGCTCAATCTCTTCTTCTTCTGGCTCAAAATCGTTTTCTTCTTCTATGTGGATGGGCTCAGAAGGTAAATCGTCGACGAAATCGATGTCTCCATAAGAATCATCATCGGAATCGGAGAACATCTCAACATGATCATTCAAATTATCAAGAGAAGGCTCATCACAAATATCAACAACCCCAGACTCTCTTGGGATTGGGATAAGGATCTCAGAATTAGACAATTCCGTTTCCGGAATAATACTAAGATGCTCATCCCTCATTATGAGAGAGTCAACGGGTTCAAAAATGTTTGAGGAAATAGAATCATCGACCTCTTCCAAAATGACGTCACTTCTCTCAACCGGCGTGAGTGAAGGGGAAGAGTCGGAAATGAGAGGCTCAGAAATAAGAGAAGGAGAAGAATCTGGAGGTGGGACAAGTGGTGTGCTCTTAGAGCTAGCAAGTTCCACCACTTCCGTTGTGGTCTCCGGTTCTGTCTGTTTAGAAATCGTTTTAAGCTCATAATTTCGTTCTGTTTTGTTGTAACTCGACAAACTCGTAATAGCGAATCGTGAAAGAGGAGGATCGATTCTAGAATTCTTCGGATTAGAGTCGAGAGTACAAACGGGAATCACCTCGGGTTCAGAAATATGTTCTATCTCCCTCACCGGAGAGGGAGTAGGAATCGAGGGTTCATCAAGCTTACATTTCAAAATTTTTGATAATGCTTCAAGTTTTTCAATGTTGTTAAGAAAAGCACGACGTTCAAAGAAATCGTCTCCGTGACCCTCGGTGGGTTCTTCGGGTAGCTCTGGAATAGTGTGATCGTCTTCCATAACTTGAACGGGTTCCTCATTAACACATTGCCGAGCTTGAATGCGGCTTAATAAGGTTTGAAGCATGCTTTCAATGTGGTTTTGACGTCGCTCAAATCTTTCTTCAAAATCGATGGAAGCGTCCTTGATACCCCCGGTGGGTTCTTCAAAAGGGCGACACATACAAGATTCGCGATAAAATCCACACCCTTTGCAAAAACAACGTTCACAAAGTGAATCATCTCTTAATAAATCTCTACAATTAAAGCAATAGGGTGGAAAGAAATTTTGAGACTCCATGAGAATTAATCATAAAAGAGGGATAAAAGGAAAGAATTATCAAATCAGAGGGTAAAGAAGAATATTTTTGGGTTTTTTAGAAAACATATTTTGAAAAGGAAAATCTTTTTGGGTTTTTGAAAAAGATATATTTACGACGGTAACTTCACTCGGGGAAGGATCTTCAAATGCACGCGATTCGAGACGGAATACGAAAACTTGCTACAATCCTTCCCCGGCAGCGGCGCCAAAAATTGATTTCAACACCGAACACGTCAAGTTATCTCACACAAGCTAGCCACTTGTGAATGACTAACCGTAAGAAACTTAAAACGGTTCGGACACTGATCAATAATAGATGAGAAGTGTGTAGTATACGGGTAACTCAAACGTGTTAGGTTTGAGCACCGAGATCGTTCCGAACGAGGGTTGAATGGAATTTCCAACTCACGTCTCAATAATCGGGATTCGAATGAGAAAAGGGGATAATATGATATTATCTAAACTACGGGATAAGGAAAGCATATGGAACTAAAATCTATGGGAAAACCTAAGAATAATGGCAAACTACGCAATTCTACACTAAAACGCAAAAACGGGATTTAAACGAAACGCGAATAACAGCAATTACGTCTAATCTAACTACTAAAAATAACCTAAAATTACTTTTATGCTAAAAATGTAATGTAAAAACTAATTAAGAATTAAAACTATTTTTTAGGAATTTTCTTGAATTAATTCTAATTAAAAACTAATTTTTAACTTTAAAAAATAAGACTAAATAACTAAAAATTATAAAAACAAAGGGGAAAATTATGAAACTAATTTTATAAAATCTAAAATACCATAAGAGAATTTTCAAAACTATTTTTTTATTTTTCAGATTAATTTTCTATTTTCTACTAATTTAAAACTATTTTAATCTAATTTAAATTGTGAAAAATACCAAATAAAAAGGGAAAAATAAGGAAAAATCTTTTTTATGCTTTTTATATTTTTCTTAAACTGGGAAAATTGAAAAATTATTTTTTTGAACTTTTTCTTAATTAATTGCAATAAAAGCTAATTAAAAGTGATTAAAAACTATTTTTAATTGAGAAAAATACTAAACAATGGCCAAAAATTATGAAAATCTCAGGAAAATTCTAAAATATAATTCTAATGCTATGAAAAATATAAAACATTAAGCTTATGTGGAAGAAACTGAAGCTGTAGTACAAACTGAAGGAAATAAGCACTTTGGAATAAGCTAATAAGCACTAAATTGCACCAAACCACTACAGAAGCTATATAATACTAAAACTACTCTAAGGCAACTAATTAAAGCTACTCCTAACACCTAATAAGCAGACTACAACTGATTAAGCTAACTGCCATTCTAGCAAAACTATTAACTGACCCCTACTGTTTAAGCTTATTCAAGGGCTTATCAGGAGGGCTTAAAGGCTAAACAGATATGTGGTCTTAAAGACCACCTAGGAAACTACAATTGAGCCAAATATGAGACCATGACAAACTGAAATGAATCCTGTGCAGTTGCTGCAAGATCTGCACAAATCAGATTTTTATACAGTTTTGACTTTCTTAAAACAGTTGTAAAGGTTTGACTTTAATGAGAATTGGAAGCAAATTTTGGACTGATAAAGATGAAAGATGATGAAATAAGACTATAGCAAGATCACTTATCTAGTTATACACCCATATGATGGATGTATAGCAACTGATTTTCACAGATGAGCAAATAAGAACAGTGGACTCAAGATTTTGACTAAAGTGCAGTTTGCAGCAAATCAAGGACATAAATGAATGCATATAACTATATCACACCTCAAGCAACTGATTTAATCCACTATTTAAACCTCAAAAACAGTTTTAAACTCTAATCCAAACACTACTTTAGGGGCAGTTTTGCAAGTGATTTAAGCTAAAACATAAACTCAAACCTATCCTATCATCAAAACAGATTCAAATCACTAAAATGAAGCTAATATGACAGCAAAACTCAGTACAATAACAGATCTAATAAGAATGCTAACTGCTACTTTCTAAGCAAATTATTAGACTGAAATCACACTTACAAGAAGTCCAGTCAGATTTCTAGCATTATAACAGTACCAACCCAAACAAAACATCAATTCAACACCAACTCAAGCATCATAATCAACCCTTATCCATTTTCAAACCAAATGAGGGATCAGTTTGACTTTCGTTGACTGACATTTTATGTGAATGTAAATGATTTAGGTGGAACAAGGAAACACAAATAAGCTCACAAAAGCTATAGACAGCTTATATGAGCTTATTTAAATCTTAAAAAACAGTTTCTTTAGTTTTCAAATCATGAAATGCAAGATCAAAAATTAAACTAAAGAACTTTTCATTGAAACTGAAATTGAGTACAAGAAATAACTTTAGATTACAACAAACTTTAAGAAAACATTCTGAAAAGCTTAAAATACAATAAACTTAAACTAAATTTTAAAGGAAATGAAGCACTACTCTACTCTACACGAATTCTATTGTGAGCTTAGGGGGTCTTTAAATAGCCTTGAGCAGGTCTTGGATTCTTGATAAGAAGGGCCTAGAAGCCATTTTGAAGCCACACATTCCTTCCATTGTCATAAGCACCAATCCTTGATTGCCAATTCACCTAGTGACGTGTTGCAACCAATGAGATAGCTCCATTTGTCCACGTGGCAGCTTTATCTGACAGGTCAGCTGGGTCTAGAAGCTTGGGTAGATGCTAAGTACTATGTTGGGTGATTGGGAGTGGGTAATTGGTGGGTGTTTGGGAATGGGGAAGACAGGGCAACACTGTGGGGCGCGTTTGGTTTATTTTATAATATCTTAAATGAGTGTTGACCGGGGTAAAGTTCGGGTAAAGATAGGATACGGGTTGGATATTGGGTTTGATATAAAAGGGGTGGCCGGGTTTAGTTAGTGGATTGGATTGGGTAATGTATTTTTGGGCCTAGGATTTTGTTTATTTATTGGATAATGGATTGGTAAGGATTGGATATTGGATATATATATTGGACTAGACAAATGATCCAAAGGCAACCATAGGGACTAAAGTTGTATATTCGAATTGTTGAGGGACCATAGATGTAAATCTGAAATTATCTTCCAAGGACTGATTCAAATAAACCAAGGGCCAATTTGCAATTTCTGAATCTTCAAGGGCCACTTTTGCCAAATGCTAAAACTTGAGGGGCCAGTTTTGACATTTCTTCAAACTTGGTTATTTCTTCCAAAAATCATCCTCGGAGAATAAAATCTTTATAAATGCTCAATTATGATCTTCCGGCTCGGCTTAAGCTCTCTTAATCTCTCGTGCTCGGATTTACGTCTGATTTGGATCCTTTTTGCGTGTTTTTACATATCCATACCTGCACAAGCACAAACTCAAGAAAACCACAAATATTAGCAATAAACGGCTCTTTCTTGGTTATTTTGGGTCTATTTTGATATAGAAAAGGTATGTGTTTTAGCACATACCAATAGACCTTGAAGGATGATGTTGGAAGCTCTGATGTCAGCATCGTATCTCTTCTTTTCAGTCTCATTGAGATCATTGTAAGTCCTTGGTCTATAAATTCCTAGAGTGACACCTCCATCTTCACCAGTTGCTATTTCATCTCTGGTGGTGCCCATCTAATACGGTCCTTCATCAATTGATTGAATAATGTTAACGCCATTCTCTTTACCCAAGCAATACAATCGGATTCTCTGTGCCCAAGAGTCATAATCCGTCCTACAAGCATAGGGGGTGGGTATTGGACCCAACAGCTTGAACATCATCGGAAATAGTAGAGGTAATGTTCAAATACACGGGATTTTACAAATCTTTGATTTAAACCTAGAAACCGAATCTTTCGCGGGATTTTACAAAATCAAGAAGAAACCATGGAACAAGATTTAGGCAGCACAATGTTATGTACGACTTGAAAAATGGTCTTCAACAGTCAAAACGCAACCCCAATCTCAATGTCAAATCGCAGGCCTTGAGTCAAACCGCAAGTCTTCAAAACACAAGTCTCAAATCGCAGCTTGATCAAAACGCATAGACCTCAAACCGCAATTCTTCAAACCGCAAGTCTCAAAACTCAGGTCTCAATTCGCAACTTGAACAAAAAGCAAAGACTTCAAGTCGCAATACTCAAATCGCAGGAGGCTGAACCCTCAAAACTCAAAACGCAAACTTGAAAAAACGCAAGGACTCAACTCGCAAACAAAATGCAAACCGCAGGAATAAACCGCAAAGAAAACTGACAAACAGCAAGTCACTTTCGTGAAGTACACATGTCACTACCATCTAGTTTTGTCCTTTTGTACCTTTTTGGCTAAACTTCAAACCGCAGCTTTGTTCTTATTATCAAATAGCAACAGTTTTATCATTAAATAATCAAACCGCAACTCCAAAACTGTCAACTCGCAGCTAAGAACCAGTCAAACCGTAAATTTGAATATGCAAATCGCAAACAAGAACAAGCCCTAAAACCACTTGAATATCATCAAATCTCCCACAAAAGAGATGAAATAACCTATCCAAGCACCAAACTAAGCAAATCTATAAACCTAAACAAGAAAGTACAAAGAAATAACAAATTTAACCACTAAACAAGCTCAAACTAGTGTATCTAAGATAATACTATTCGACCCACTTCTTAGAACCAAAACCAATCTTTGAAATTCGACCACACACTAAGTAGATGATCCAACCATGGCTCTTGATACCAATTGTAAGAGATTGGTTATCAAAAACACACAATTCACAAGTAGTATAGATCGAATAGTGTAAGATTTGGAGAGAGAAAGTTAGAGAGTTGGGAACCTAGTGAGAGAAATGAAAGTCATATGTTTAGAAGTTCCAACCTTATAACTTTGAGGGTAGGGGGTAATTATATCTCTTACAAAATGGCCTATCTCAGGCTATGGATTGGGTATACAGTGGGTAAAGACCCGTCCGTCCTCCACAGTGTTACTTAACTAACTAATAAACGTTTAAGACTAGAACTTTCTAATGCTAACAAATACTTGGGGTGACCGAGAATTTAACATGGATTTACTCAACAAGCTCCATCTTGTCAAAGAAAATCTGGTGACAGCAATAAGCCCTTCCCTTTCAGGCTTATCTTCCAAAAGTGCTTATTTTGACTTATAGTTGACTATTTTTGACATTTTTGAAATTTTTGAAATTAAAACAGTAATAGACAATTATAAGCTCACAACAAGCTATGAGAGCTTGTATGAGCTTAATGAGCTGAACTGAGAGCTTGTATAAGCTTGTAACAGCTTATTTGAGTAAGATAAACATCATTTACGCATTTAAGTAAACAAAAAAACAATGAAATAAATTGGACGTTTTATTAAGACTGAATTGAGATTACAATGCTTGAATAAAACAAAATTTAAAAGACAATTTTAAGCTAAAAATTACAAAATTAAGCTAAAACTTAAACTAATCTACACCCCACAATCTGTGATTGAGAGGGTTATTTATAGCCATAAGCTGAGGAGTGCATTAAGGCTAGAGAAGCTCCTAGACCCTCTAATATGACCTCAAGATCAAATCCCATAATCATATCCATCATTTACAGCCCTTAGATTAGATCGGTGAGGTGTTTAAACCAATAAGAGTGCTTCATTTTGCTTGCATGTCATTCCTTTGAGCTGATAGCTTGTTAGAGTCTTCTAGAAGCACTAATGATGAGGTAATAATTTGGGTGTATGGGTGAATTTGGTGATCGAGGTGAATTGGGGAGGAAGGGTAAAACTTGGCGGGTAAGTGTGATTTTATTATTGTTTGACCGGGGATTTGGGTGTTTTGACCTGGTCTTGGGAACGGGTAAGGGTTGGACGGGATTGGGTATGTTATTTGGGTTGTATTTTGGGCTGGATTTGTCTTGCATTGGATTTGGGATATTATTATAACCGGATATTGGATTATTTAGTGATAAAATGGATTAAGTTAAGTGTAGGTTTAAATTTAAATTTGGTTTAATGTTAAAGGATCATTTTTGCCAATTTTGCAAAGTTCATCCAAGGACTATTTTTGACAATTGATGATTCTTCAAGGTAGATCTTCTCATTATGAGCATAATTGTGATCCAAACTCAAAAATTCTTCCCAGGCCTCAACTTTTTATCCTCTTTTCATTCTCGTGCTTGGTTTTGCCATTTTTCATTGATTTTTGTCCTTTTTTGTTAGGATTTAGTAAATCCAGTTATTAAAGTGTCAGTCACCTCAAGTATATGTAACCGTTAGAAAGCTCGTAGTCGTAGTTATTTAATGTTAGGTTGTATTTAGTTAAGTAACACCGTGGAGGACGGACGGGTCTTTACCCACTGTATGCCTGATCCACAACCCGTAGGTGGCGTTTATGTAAGATACTATAAATACCCTCTACCTCCCAAGGTAGAGGGTTGGAGCTCATAATAATATTTTACTTTCTCTCACTAAGTTTCCAAACCTCTAAACTTTCTCTCTCTAAAAACTATTGTGTACGCCCACTTATAATCATGGTTTGATGTGTTTGTGAAATCCAATATGTTACAAATGGTATCAAGAGCCATGGTTCGATCATCTCTCTTACATGTTCTTAAATTTCTAGTGGTTTCATATGGTTTTTGGGTTTGAAAAAGTTTAGTGGTATTTGCATCATTTGGACTATTTCTAGTGTTAAAGTTTGGATTTTGATTGTACTTTTGTGTTTAGAATCATCATAAGTGCTTAGGTTTTGATTTGGAAGGCTTGAATCACTGTGGTTGGATTGTTTTTGGATTAAAAAGTGGCGTTCTTGTTTGGTTTAAAAGAAGCGATTTGTGCCTCGTACACCTTTTCTGACGAGCGATTTGTCCTCGTCTGGTAGCGACTTGTGTCAGTTGTGAATCACTTATTTAAGCGATTTGTCTAGGTAGTGGCTGTACTTGTGCGATTTGTACGGGTGAGCGACTTGTTATTTTTCATCGACTTGCTTATTTAAGCGAGTTGTGACTTTAAGCGACTTGTGTTGTTTAAGCGATTTGTCATTTTTTCAGCGACTTGCTTATTGAAGCGAGTTGTAAGTTTAAGCGACTTGTCTTGGTTAAGCGATTTGTCTTAGTTAAGCGACTTGTCTTGGTTTAAGCGATTTGTATGGTTAAGCGACTTGCTTATTGAAGCGAGTTGATTGTTTATGCGATTTGTTTGTTGATGCGACTTGTCACTTTTGAGCGATTTGTTGTCTGTGCGATTTGTCTTGTTGAGCGATTTGTCTCTTGTGACTTAGTGATTTTCTTCTTGATTACATTCTACGGTTTTCTCTTGATTTAGTAAAATCCCGTGAAAGAATCTATTTCCCGGTTTAATCCAAGAGTTTTAAAATCCCGTGAAATCTGTAATCATGTCTACCAACGTGCCTACAATCATCTCTTCTGTTGCTGAGGACGTTCAAGCAGCTGGATCAGATACTCGTCCACCTATGCTTGACAGAACTGACTATGACTCATGGGCTCAACGAATTAGGTTGTACTGTTTAGGAAAGGAAAATGGGGTCAACATTCTCAAATCAATTGATGAAGGACCTTATCAGATTGAAATTACCATAGACACACTTGAAACTGCTACGGATGGTACAGTGATCTTAGGATTGGACAGACCAAAGACGTATGATGAGCTCAGTGATAAGGAGAAGAAGAGATATGATGCTGATATCAGGGCTTCAAACATTATACTTCAGGGTCTTCCAAAAGACATCTACAAGTTAATCAATCACAACACTGAAGCTAAGGCAATTTGGGACAATGTCAAGATGCTTCTCTCTGGTTCTGAATTAACTAAAGAAGACAGATAATCTCAATTGTATGATGACTTTGAGCACTTTAAGATGAAACCAGGGGAAAGTGTCACTGAATATTACGTGAGGTTCCACAAGCTTATGAATGACATGAGGAATATCAAAATGACAATGCCAAATATTCAGCTAAACTCAAAGTTTGTGAACAACATGAATCCCGAATGGCACAAATTTGTCACTTCAGTCAAGTTAACTAAGGGTTTGAGGAACACTAACTATGAACAATTGTATGCATTCCTGCTTCATAATGAGAGACATGCTATGTTTGAATGAATGATTCTTGAACAGTTCAAATCTAAACAGGGAGAAGCAAGTTCGTCAAATGATTCAACAGCCTTTTACACCAATGTAGTAATTACCACCAAAGCTTCTGAAGTCATACCAATGGTTAACGGTAACCACAAACTCATTCCTGATCCAGGGTATCAACCCTCAGACAGGTTCTTGGAACAAGTTGCTCATCAAGTGGCTCTAATGGTTAAACAAAACCTGAACTTTACCCCACCTTCCAACAATCAACTCAGATCAGCTTCTAATCTCCACAATCATGCTACCATAAGAGAAGGAAAGGTAGTGGTGCAAAATGTGCAAGGAAGACAAAATGCGTACCTTCCACATAATGAGCAAGGTAATGTTGGAGCTGAATATGGGAATGCTGGCGGTGGTGGTAGATATATGGGTAATCAGAATCGTGGAAGGAATGTAAATCAAGGACAAGGAAAGTCAATCAAGTGCTACAACTGTGGTGGTGAAGGACATATTGCGAGGAACTGCACATCTCCAAAACGCCCTCAAAATGCAGAGTATTTCAGGGACAAGATGCTGCTGGTACAAGCTCAGGATAGTGGAGCGGTTTTGGATGAAGAAGAGTTGCTGTTTCTTGCTGAGGGAAATGCCAAAACCTATGATGCTGATGTGGATGAGCAGCCAATTCAGTAAATAGGTCACAATCATCAAAATGCCTTTCAAGTTGCTGACTGTGATGCATTTGACTCTGATGTCGATGATGAACCTACTGCCCAGACAATCTTCATGGCTAGCATTTCACCAATGGTCTCTCCAAAGGTCTCATCACCACAACAGGCTGGTCCATCCAAAGATTCAATCATCTCAGAGGTATTAAAACTATACCATGAGGTGGATGAGCAAAAGATACATAACGAAGTACAATCTCTTGAAACTTATGTATCAGATATTGATAATGCGGGTAATAGTAATATTGTCCTATATGATCAATATGTGACACAAAGTGAAAGTGAGATTGTACCAAGTGATGCATCTTCTGCAGTCAATGATGACTATGTTTTTGATGAATATACTGCATGTGCTCCTGATGATTCTGTTATCTCTGAACTGAATGCCTATAAAGAACAAGTTGCTATTTATGAACAACGTGCTAAGTTTGAGTTAACTACCCGTGAGCAGGAAATGAATGACCAAATGCGTACAATTATTAGAAAAAGTAATTTTAGAGAAGAAGTGTTAAAACAAGAGTTAAACTCCTCACAAGAAAAGCTTTCTAAAACTGTTAAGCAAAAGCAAGAGCTTCAAAATAATGTTAAAGTGCTTAAACAATAATTTAATGTTAAGGAATCAAAACTTTTGAATGACTTTTCTAATCTAAAAACTTTGAAAAACAAGCTTGAAAATAAGTTGTACATACAAGGGAATACCATTCAGACTGCTCACATGATCACTAAGCATAGAGTCTTAAGCGATAAGCATAGTATTTCCCTAGTAGAGGAGCCAAATCCCGAGTATTGTAAAAAGGCTAAAGCTTTCCATCCAATTGTATATGATGGTAATGAGATCCTTAAGCCTAGGCAAACATCATCATGTATTGGAAGCACGGAAGAGGATAGAAAATTAGAAGATGCCTCTAGGGAGAAAATGGATAAGAAGCTAAAAGATCCTGAGTGTAAAAAGCAAAACATAACCATCAAACCACATGAGTACACAAAAGAAAATTGGATCTCCCTGAACAGGTTTAAGCCTCAAACTCAATTAACCCCAGAACAAATTTTTTGGAAGAAAGATATGGATAAGCAAAAAGCAAATGTACTTGTTGAAACAAACCCTCCCCTTAGGAAAGTGCCTGCAGCTACTGTGTATCCTCCGAATACACCAATGCATTTAGTTCCTAGAACTATTTCCACTAATAGCAAGACCTTAATCAGCCTGTATGTTGTTTATCAATTATTCGTTGATTTTGAGAAGACATGTAAGAAGAGAATCACACCTACATGGATAACTAAAGGGGAAAGGGGTTTTGAGCAAACTAAAGAATGCTATCTAACTGAGGTCATACCTTTCTTTAAACAATTAAAAGGTCAATTTGAGAGTCTTCAAAAAGGGATAGACTCAGATATTAAAGAAATGGAAAAGGAATTTGATGCAATGATTGTTGAGGTCAATGATTATGAATGGGAGCTCAAATATAATGAAATTGAAAGGAAGAATTTGCATATCCTAAATGAGAACTTAGTATTAAGTTGTGTGGCTCAAGATGTGTTTTATACTGTTACTAAACATTCTATTACTACTTCTGAATTTCATGAATTATCGGTTGCTTCGAAAGTTTCCCATGATCGTGTCATTGAGCTTGAAAATATAAACTCAAAACTAAATGAGAAAATTGACCAGGATGATCACGATAATTTGGTAAAACATCTTTCTAAGCTAGAATTTGAACATTTTGATTTGCAACTAAAATATCAACATCTCAAAGAAAATGTCAAAACCTCAAGCATCAAGACATCCTCAAATGTTACAGAGGTTGATGCAGTTTTTGAAATAAACAAACGTGACGAACAGATTCAAGCTCACTGTAACACGATCAGAAAGTTGAAAGCCTAAATTTCACAATTAAAGGGTGAAAAGAACAATGTGACTGGCTCCCAAATGCCTCCTCCCTTAGATTCTCAGTGTTCTCAAACTTTTCATCTTCAAAACTTGGTTAATGTTTTACAAAAGGAAAATGAGAGTTTTCTAGAAGAAAATGAAAAAGTTAAACGACACTTTAAAGAGTTATGTGATTCAATGAAAGTCCCTCGTGACAAGAACAACGAAAAAATAACCTCTTTACAAAAGGAAATTGAGAATCTGAGGAGTCAGGTAAAAGGGAAAATGCCACTTGTCTTTAATGAGAATGTTGCATCAAAGTCATCTGCAGACTCTAAATATACTGTGACTGTTAAATACATTCCTCCTCATCTTAGAAATAATGAACTTGTGTTTCATAATTATTTCTCTCATCTTAAGGATAGTCTAGAATGTCTCCGTGAGATTGTAGAAGAGGATTACATAAATAAGCCACTTGATAGTGAAATTAGGTTTGCTTGCATTCAGGCCAAACGATCTCAGGAGCTGTTAGAATGCTTAAGAGCAACATGTCCTAAATCCTTATGTGAGAAAGATAAAGCTGTGATACCTTGTTCTATGCCTAGTGCTAAGTATGCAACCCATTCTATGCCCAGTATTAAGAAAGTGAATTTTAATGTGCCTTCAAGTAGCTCAGATCCCAGCACTTCTAAACCTGAATTGCAAAAAGTAGCAAAACCAACTAATGTTCCCATTCCCTCTACAGGAGTAGAAAGTGACACCAAAGCGAGCAGGTCAAAGCCTCAAGGCAACATAAAGAATGATAGGACCTTGTAAGCTAGGAATGTTCAGTGGAAGAGAGTAGAAGATCACCTTAGGAAGAATTTGAATAAAACGAATCGTGTTGATTCTAGTGTTAGCTCTAAGCGTGCTGTAATTAATGCGAATTCTGCTACTTTTGGCAAAGCATGTAATGATGATTGCTTGGTTTCTGTTACTAATCATGTATGTGGTGTGAATGATTTGATTAATGCTGTTGAATACCCAGTTAAAATTGTTAAGGCCAAAACTCAAGCTAAGAAGGCTAGAAAGCAAAGGAGGAAGAAGGTTATAAAACATTGGAAACCCACAGGAAGAAAATTTAGTAATATAGGTTATCAATGGATACCTACTAGCCGCAAATTGAATCTTAATGATTTGTGCCCTAAATTTTCTAAGTCAATGCCCATTAGGAAATGGATGCCCACTGGTAGAACTATACCTTTAAGAAGTGAACATGCTTTGAATAGATCTACTGTTTCTACTAGCCCGGCACCGACCACTACTGATTTTATTGACTCTGTTTCTAATGTGGTTGTTCCAATCTCTTTGTCTAACCAAGTGGAACCCATTATTGAATGGGGTTCCCAATTATCAGTTATCCATTCTTGTCTGTCTTCAACTGCAGATCGTTCAAATCGTTCTGTGGTACCTGGACTCAGGCTGTTCCAAGCATATGACTGGAGATCGCTCGCGGCTCATGAACTGTGTGAGTAAATTCATCGGGACAGTTAGATTCGGGAACGACCATTTTGGTGCAATTATGGGTTATGGAGACTACGTTGTTGGTGATAGTGTAATCTCTAGGGTATATTATGTAGAAGGTCTTGGTTATAATCTGTTTTCTTTTGGTCAATTTTGTGATTCCGATCTAGAGGTGGCTTTTAGAAAACATACTTGTTTCGTTAGAGAACTTGATGGTGTGGAACTTTTAAGAGGAACACGGGGTTCAAATCTATACACCATCTCTATCGAAGACATGATGAAGTCTTCTCCAATCTGCTTGTTGTCAAAGGCTTCAAAAACAAAGTCATGGTTATGGCATCGTCGTCTCAATCACTTGAACTTCGGCACAATTAATGATCTTTCCGAAAGGACCTTTAAGAGGCTTACCAGATTAAAGTATGAAAAAGATCATCTTTGTTCAGCATGCCAATTGGGAAAAATCAGGAAATATGCCCACAAACCCAAACCTGCAAACTCAGTTATGGAAGTTCTTCATACCCTTCATATGGATTTGTGCGGACCAATGAGAGTGCAAACGATAAATGGGAAGAAATATATTTTAGTCATTGTTGATGACTACTCTTGATTTACTTGGGTAAAGTTTTTGAGGACAAAGGATGAAACTCCAGATGTCATCATCAAACTTATCAAGTAGCTTCAGGTTCGACTTAACAAGACTGTTAGAATTATTCGAACAGACAATGGCACTGAGTTTGTTAACAAAGACCTAAGTCAATTTTATGAAAGCATTGGAATCAGTCATCAAAGAAGTGTTCCAAGCACGCCTCAATAGAATGGTGTAGTTGAAAGACGAAATCGGACCCTTGTTGAAGCTGCAAGAACTATGCTAATTTATTCAAAGGTTCCAATGTTTCTTTGGGCTGAAGCCATTGCCACTGCTTGCTACACTCAAAATCGTTCCCTCATACACACCACTCATGCAAAAACTCCATACGAACTTGTTCATAAACGAAAACCTGATCTCTCCTACCTTCGTGTATTTGGTGCTTTGTGCTATCCAACGAATGACGGTCAAGATTTAGGTAAATTAAGAGCCAAGGCTGACATTGGAGTTTTTGTGGGTTATGCATCAAACAAGAAGGGTTACCGAATCTACAACAAAAGAACTCGAGATATCATGGAAACTATTCACGTCACGTTCGATGAGCTGTCTGGGCAAATGGCTCCAGGACAATCAAGTTCTGGACCTGTATCACAACCTTCATCAAGTAGTCCCATTAGTTCTTCTCTTGTACAAAATCCCTCACCAGCAACTCCTTATGTACCTCCTTCAGAAGATGATTTGAAGAAATTGTTTGATCCAATGTTTGATGAACACTATGAGCCAATTGCTAATGATCTGTCAAATCCATCAACAGAGGCTGCTCCTATCCCTGTCAACGTAGATAACCCTTCAGTTTCTATGTCATTGAGCCCACAAGCGCCTGCTGCTGATCACTCTGTCTCATCATCAAATCCTCAATCATCGAGCGTACATCATGGAATTGTTTCGGGCACCTATGATGGAGATAACCCCTTTGCTACTCTCGAAGATGCTCCATTTGAGAATATATTTGCTTCTGAACCATCATCAGAACCGTCTTCATCAGGAGAAAACGACTCTGCTACTTCAGTTCCCCAACAACAACCACACGAACACCTTAGAAAATGGACACATGATCATCCATTGACAACATCATTGGAAACCCCTCTCGTCCAGTATCCACTCGTAAACAACTTGCAACTGATGCCTTATGGTGCTTCTTCAACTCCGTACTCTCTAAGATCGAACCAAAAGACGTTAAAACTGCCATGAATGAAGACAGCTAGTTCAATGCCATGCAAGAAGAAATTCATGAGTTTGATTGACTAGATGTATGGGAATTAGTGCCTGCTCCTGACTGTGCTATGATCATTGCTCCAAAGTGGATCTTCAAAGTAAAACTTGATGAGCATGGTGACGTATTAAAGAACAAGGCTCGATTGGTTGCAAAAGGATACCGTCAAGAGGAGGTTATTGACTTTGAAGAATCATTTTCTCCAGTTGCACGTATCGAGGCAATCAGAATCTTCCGGGCTAATGCTGCAAGTAAGAATGTGGTAGTCTATCAGATGGATGTAAAGACGGCTTTTCTTAACGGAGATCTTAAAGAAGTTGTATACGTCAGCCAACCTGAAGGTTTTGTGAATCTAGAGCATCCTACTCATGTCTATTGCTTGAAGAAGGCTCTTTACGGTTTGAAGCAAGCTCCAAGGGCATGGTATGATACGCTATCAAAGTTTCTTCTATCTATTGGATTCAGCAAAGGAGCAGTTGATCCGACATTGTTCACCAGAAAGTCAGGCAAACATTTAATTCACGTTCAAATCTATGTTGATGATATTATTTTTGCCTCGACTGGCCCCAATGAATGTGACCGTTTTTCTAAGGAGATGGGCTCCAAATTTCAAATGTCAATGATGGGACAAATGTCATTTTTCTTGGGATTACAAATTTCACAAAGTCCCGGAGGCATTTTTATCAATCAATCTAAATATGCAAATGAGATTTTAAAGAAATTTGGATTTGATTCTTGTGACCCTGTTGACACTCCCATGATAGAGCGTACTAAACTGGATGAGGACCACTTAGGGATCATGGTAGATCAAACGAAATATCATAGTATGATTGGATCCCTTATGTACCTCACAGCTAGTAGACCTGATATTCTGTTCGTTGTATGCATGTGTGCTAGATACCAGGCTAAGCCTACTAAAAAGCACCTTGAAGCGGTTAAACGGGTCTTTCGGTATCTCCAAGGAACCATCAATATGGGACTTTGGTACCCGAAGGACACCGGTATGTCACTAACAGCCTATGCAGATGCTGACCATGCAGGATGTCAAGATACACGTCGAAGCACGTCAGGAGGTGCTCAGTTTTTGGGTGATAAGCTTGTGAGCTGTTCTTCACAGAAACGAATGAGTACATCTATATCCTCTACAAAGGCTGAATACATAGCCATGTCATCTTGTTGTGCACAAATCCTATGGATGAGATCCCAATTATCTGACTATGGCTTTGAATTCAACAAAATCCCTCTGTATTATGATAACAAAAGTGCCATTGCTCTCTCATGCAACAACGTTCAACATTCAAGAGCAAAGCATATCGACATTCGACATCATTTCATCAGGGAGCAAGTGGAGACGGGGTGGTGGAACTTTATTTTGTGAGGACTGAATACCAATTAGCAGACATCTTCACCAAAGCTCTTTCTAGAGAACGTTTTGAGTTTATCCTTCCACGACTTGCTCTAAAGAGTCTACAGCCGGAAACACTCAAACGTCTTCAAGAGGAAGACGAGGAGTAAAAGTTTTTCTTCATCCATCTCTTGTAAATATTTATTCAAAAAAGCAAAATACAAAATTATAAAACCAACAAAAAGCAAATAGAAAAATATAAAACTTTCAAAAATCCATAAAAATTTGAAAAACTTTGAAAATTTTCAAAAATATTGTCGTTTTGTCATGTTTTTCTTGATTCGATAACATCTACGGTCTTTGTGTTGTCATTCAAAGAGTGACACGGGTCTTTAGATGTTGTTCGAATGTACATAATTCATTATAAAAATTAAAAAAAAAATTTGAGTGAAAGATAAACAAAGGCTTATAGTCATTTCTGTCTATAATCCGTTTTTTAAAGAAAAACAGAGCCATGCTTTATCTTATTTTTCAAATCTCATGCTCTGATTCTAAAATCAAATGTTTGTCACTAAAAAGACAAATGTTTCCTTCACAAATATTTTTCATTCTATAAATTCTTCTGAAAAATATTTGTTAACTAATGAAAACTAATAGCTTTGAAAAATAACTCGGACTCAATTTTTGAAAATCATCTGGAACTAGACATTTATCAAAATCTCTATCTCTCAATCAACTACTTATGTCATTGATTGAGGGGGAGAATGATTTCAATTAAATCAAAAGGTTATTTGTCATATAATTCGTTCAGACCAAGGCTTATGTCATGTTTTCAAAAGTTATTCAAGCATGCTTAATCGTTGGAATTTAAAGTCTCAAATTTGATCCTTATCGGTTAAAAGTTTTCACAAGCAAGTCACAATTCTCCTCAAAAGCTTTCAAAAACAATTTAAATCTATAGAGATCACAAATCTCAAATGATTTGAAAATTGTGATCGGAGGAGAATTTGTGATTTAAATTGGATTTAAACTGATAATTCGATAAATGGTTTTATAGTGATTTACAAGCTCTCATCCCTACATGTGCCAAACGATTTCAAATTTTCCATGCACATGTTGAGGGGGAGCATCTATTTCAAACCAAAAAGGATTGAAACGTGATTGATTTGCTTCAAAGTGCAGGTTTTCCCTAATATGTGCAAAACACTTTCAAATATTCGATGCACATGTTGAGGGGGAGCTCATTTTCTGAAATATCAAAACAAATCTGGTACAAAATGCTTTGATAATATATCACAAGTATCTGGATTGATTTTTCAAATGGTTTTCAAGTGGTTTCAATGGCAGATGAACAATACCAAAAAGACCGACCAAATTTACTTTATGTATGGTGATATAAGGATGGTTAGGTTAGGTATTCGTTCCCACGATCCCGCCAGAGCCGGAGGGATCTACCCATGGACAATCCACTAGATAGTGTAGAAGTCCTTAGGTATGATGAAAAAAGGAGAAAAGTGAGAAACGGGAAGAGTGCGGACTGAGGCTGAGCTAGTACTGGAATTAACCTAACAAGGTTCTAGTTATGAAGTATCGGTAAGCACTGAAAGGGTTAAAGAATGAAAAAGAATTGAATGTGAAAAGGGTGAAAAGAAATTGCCCTCCAATAATTCAACCTTACGGCAGATATCGGGCGCAATACATATGCTACTGGTTGTTACTAAGGTAACACCGGTATTGAAGACAAGACATCATGGACCCAAGGACGCACTGCACTTAACTTCCCAAGCTACTCAAGTTTCTCTTAAAAGTACTTGTTTCATTCTCACGGGGAACCTACATAATCTATCGACTTTCTCTTAGAGATAGTTGATATTGAAGAAGGAGACCATTTCCCTAGTCTCCGGCATAGGAACCAAATGTGCACAATTGAGTCTAGAGCCACGAGATCATCAAATAAATCTCATTAGGACACTGTCAATGAAGACTCTCGGTTTCACACAATGTGGAAAGAGAGAATATAGTTTAAGATTCCTACGCATTATCCTTGTGGTATTGCCAGAACATCTGAGTGATATGCAAACATACTCACAATGAAGATGGAAAGCCTTCTAGAGTCAACATCAAACAAGCTCTTGGTAGGTGGCATGTGAGATCTATCCAATAGATCAACCATGTGACAAATGAACAAAAACAATGGGGCGATTCAAAATTATGAATCAATCCTGGTTCAGGTTATGGATTGACGGATGCCTTTGAAAAACCGGTCGTTGTGCCTAAAATTCTTTTCTCTAGCACATCGACTGTGTATTAATTTTTCAAAATTAAAAGGTGTTTATGATTGATAATTGATTTACCATAAAACCTTCGTTGTATTGCAAAACCCTTTATATATTAAGCAATACACGATTGTTTTTCAAATCATTTTTCATCAATCAGTGAATCTCAATTCGCTGGTTCACTCACTCCGTGTTGTCTTCTTTGAGATGTTCCGGTTTGAGAACAACTAGAGCAGCTGCGAAACCCTGTCAAGGAGATTCTTCGGAATTATACCTGATCACAGGCAGTACTTGTACTTATCAACGAGGAACCGTGGGCCGTGTACCTCAATTCAACGAAAGTGATCAAAGACACTTTCGTGCACTTTATTGCTAACTGTTGTATGCAGGTACACCTGACGTTTGCAGCTGATCAGAATGGAGAAGGTCAATCCATAGCCGCATGCTCACACAACACATCCATTTCTAACGAAAACATGATACGTGCATCAACGACTCTGATATTTTCGCTCCATGCTTCTGCTACGCTGCTGAAAATATCATGAATCAACTACAGCTTCCACTACTCTGATGAGAAGATTTCATGATCCAGAATATGAGCATGTCGGTCCAAAAGTCACAACATCACATAATGTCAACACTACAAAGGAATAGTCAGAGATTTATGGTAGCTGATGATCTCAAAGCTGGCTCAAAACTCATTATCACGTGGATCAGTTAAAGACCTCCACTCGGATTAACCAAACATGCAAAACATGAAGAATCAAAGACTACAGGCTACAGAGCAAAGAACTTTAACAAGAATCCAAGAACATTCTTAATGTAATATCTGTTTGTATTCAATTTAATTTAAGGTGACCTCCCTTAGGGGGAGATTGTTAGGATTTAGTAAATCCAGTTATTAAAGTGTCGGTCACCTCAAGTATATGTAACCGTCAGAAAGCTCGTAGTCGTAGTTATTTAATGTTAGGTAGTATTTAGTTAAGTAACACCGTGGAGGACGGACGGGTCTTTACCCACTGTATGCCTGATCCACAGCCCGTAGGTGGCGTTTATGTAAGATACTATAAATACCCTCTACCTCCCAAGGTAGAGGGTTGGAGCTCATAATAATATTTTACTTTCTCTCACTAAGTTCCCAAACCTCTAAACTTTCTCTTTCTAAAAACTATTGTATATGCCCACTTATAATCATGGTTTGATGTGTTTGTGAAATTCAATATGTTACATTTTTTAAAATATCCGTACCTGCACATGCATAAACACAAAAACAACATATATTTGGCATTTTTGGCCTATAAAATCCGTTTTATTAGGTAAAAGGTATGTGTATTTTAACGCATACTAGGATCCTAATTACTACTTGTTCAAAATGAAATGCTAATGGGAGAAAAAGTTCACCAATCCAAACTATCTTTAGTAAAATGTAGGAATGAAAATTATTTAAGTTAGAGAATGAGTATGAGACTATCACTAGTGGTGCTTGATTTAGGCTAAACACGACCATTTTTATGGGTTATACCACAGACCCATCTTTTCTCCTGGAAGCAATTCGACCGTTAGGTCAAATTGAATTTCTAGTGCTATAGATTCTCCAGTAGTCATTCTAATGTTAGAAAATTTTAAATTCCTATATTTGCCTATCGAAGTGTAGCAAAGATGATATTAGCTTATTCCGCTAATACATGGCCTAATATGACTTAACTAACCATATTTTAAAAGCCGGTTAATGAAGATGACACGTCTTACACAATATCCTAACAAAGGAAAGCACAATGTTTCAATTTCATGTTTGAGATTTATAGGTTATTTGGTTTAGATGGTGCATTACATAATCTTTTGAACGACATCTTTGTTTGTTGAGTCGTTACATGTTATTTTAACACGATTTGTTTTTCTAGAGCCAAGAGATACCTAAGATAGAATCTGCTATATCGAGAGTGTTTCAAGAATGCTCCTTTGCATATATTGAGAAAAGAATTTAGTAAAGGTTAGTTACCTCAATAGATCTTGTGAGTATTATATGATGTATGATTGAAATGTGTTAGGAATTGGAAATTCCATGTGAAAGTGTCGGTCACCCCAATTATAGTCTAGCATATGTTAGCTCGTAGACTTGTAGTTATTTACGTTATTTAGTAGTTAATTAGTTAGTTAGTAGCGTAGATTAGTTTAGAGTAACACCGTGGAGGAAGGACGGGTCTTTACCCACTGCATGCTTGATCCACAGCCCGATAGGAGGGCGTTTAGTTTGTAAGTATAAATACCCCTTCCATCCTTGGAAGGGGTGGAATTAGTGAAGCTAACCTTGTATTTTGTGTTTTATTTCTCTCTCTATAATTCTCTCTCCTCTCTTCATCTCTCTAAAATGGCCTACTTGTTTAATCATCTACCTAGACCACCCGAATCATCTAAAACAACATAAAATATAATATCCTACAAATGGTATCAGAGCCTAGGTTTTGTTGTTTGTGTTGATTCCCGTGGTTTATTTCATGGTTTTTAGTGTGTTCTTTATGCGGTTTGTCTATTTTTGAATGCAGTTTGTACCCGTTTGATGCGGTTTGGTGTTGATGGTTTGTAATGTTGCTGCTGGTTTTAGTTTGTTTCTGCTGGTCTTGATGTTCATTGTTGTGTTGATGATGATTTTAAGATAGAACTAGTTTACGTACATTAAATCTGCTGGTGGCTATCATGGTTATCAGGTTTATGTTGTTTCTATCATGATGTCAAAACTGCTGTTAACCATTTTCTTGAATCTTTATTAAACGTTAAGCAGATTTTATTGAAATTGTCCTAAACATTTTTTTTTAAAGGGAGTTGTGTCAAGGTCTACAATGCGTTTTGTCCTACTTTGTCCAAATGCAATGTACCAGAAGCGACTTGTGTCGTTATGAAGCGATTTGACTTTTGAGTCAAAAGCAATTTGTCATTCACTGGTCAATGAGAGATGCGTTTTGTCTAAATATCTGGTCAAACAGTCAAAAACAAGTTGATAAATAGTCTTAAGCGATTTTTGTATTCTGAGTTGAGCGATTTGTTATGAATAAGTTTTGATTATAATAGAAGCGATTTGTGTTTCTAAAGATGAAGCTTGAACGTGACAAAAGCTATTGAGCGATTTGTTAAAACCAATTCATTGACTACATCATATCAATAAAAATCCTAGCCAAGCCTCTTAAGCATTACAAGATCTCACATTGGTATTCATGATTAGTTTATATAAATCAAACCTGAAAGAGTTCTATCACAAATAACTACTTCATCACCGATCCAGTTTGACACCAAAAGCTTCTTTCTTTAATATCCAAACCATTTAAGAGAAATACAACACAGATTCATGTCTTATTCTCTTGGCTTGTTTGTACGAAATAGGAAAGAAAAGAACTCAAGCAATTATGTTTCTCCTTTGCTTTGATTCGAATTCAGAAAAATAAAAGAATAAAAGCCTCTTTCAAATCAAACTTACAACAAAATAAATGATAGATCTCAGAAAAGGTTCCATGTCTCCTCACATGATGTATCTACTTTTGAACCAAATCCATCATTGATCCCAAATGATTCAATTTCTGAAAAACATTGGTCAAGAATAGATCTCAGTTGGTTCTTTCGTGGTTCATAAGGAAACTTATCATTTAACGACTCCCATTCGAAAGATCCTCCATCATGGATCTTTGTTTCAACCACTTGGTCTAATTTCTGAATATTCAAAGAAAAACAATTTAACATGTATGTTAATTGTTTTCTATGGATTCGTTGATGCTCATGCCATGTATTAAAAAACTTACCTTATACTTTCGGATTGACCTTGTTTCCATAAAGTTATTTCTTGCAATCCCTGTGGCTATGTTGAATCACTCACCTCATGCCAACCCTGTGGCGAGGTCTTTGTAACTCGATGAGGCGTCTCTTCTTGAATGTGGTTAGGGTTTTTTATGTCGTGATTATATGTTACTGAAGAGGGGGACGAATTATCATGAGAGTCGTTAGGGGTTGTGATGTGATTTTAGAGTCAGTAGCAGAAGTGGGAGGCGGATTCGTATGGAGAAATTTTAGGGTTTGAAGTAATTAGGTTAGAATACTGATAAGGGGGCGGATGTTTTAGATGAGTTAGGGTTTGTGGAGATTTTAGGGTAAATCTGGGAGAATATGTGGTGTCTTATACCCGCGTAATTAGGGTTGTGGGATTAATTAGATCAGGTGGGTTTCTTTTTGTTTGGGCCAAGTGTATCTCTTGATAATGGACCGAACAGTGTCGTGGTATACTTTTCACATGGACCTAACTTGGATGTTAAGCATAGGAGGTTTATCTTGAGTTTTTGATATACGTATTCTACATTGAATGATATCTGACAGGCTCAATGAGTGTATCGGTTAGTTCAGTGATGAATGATTTTGAACGTGGGCCTTGTTTAGTGTACTGCATTCGAATGAAAAGGGTTTCTAGGCCATTCATGTTTATTGCATTTTGTCCATTTATTAGACTAGACTTGGATAATCATACAATTATGGACATGGGCCTCCTTATGCTTAAATGTTTATCGGACATGCATTTTTTTAAAAATATATGGGATTTGACTGATTTGGATCGGGAGATGTGTTGATTTCGGGATTAAATATTTTAATGGATCGGTTATGGAGAGGAGTCATCCCATATATTGGCTTGAATGTAAACCGAGTATACATGTAACCAAGTTTGGATAATATGAGGTTTGACGATGAGGTCTATCGAAGTGTTTTTGTTATGATGAGACTTGTTGTGATGAGGTTTGATACTTTGGTTAATACATTTTCACGAAGATCATTATGTCGCGGATTGAAGTGTTTATTGGAAAATGATGATTACGGGGTTGCTTGTTCGGTATTTCTTATTTGGATTTGTGGTGTGGTTTTTCCGGGCATGTTTACTTATTTCGTCTTCTATCTTTCTACCCTTCCGCGAAGATGACTTGTTTGGGCACTTATAGAGTGTGATAAAGACTTGGCTATTTAGTTACTATTGTGATTCTTTCTCACTCAACCTACAACGTAACTATCACTTCGGTGTCTCACGCAGTTGAGAATACGTCAAGAGGTTTTGTACATTGGGTACACCGTTTGTTATTCACCAGGATTAGTACAAGTTTAAGTAACAAATCTTGGGAATTCTACTTCATGTTCAAATTTGATATATCGGGTTTACTTCACCAGGTGGTCACAATATTAGCCGACAGAATACGTGGAAGATGTGTTTATCAAAGAGTTGATTGGATGAGATGTGATCGGCAATTCCCATAGATTATTCGATACTATTAAATGTCAATGATACTTCACAGTCTAAGCAAAATCTTTCAAGAATCTTCAGTGACACTCATGATTTCCTTCAAGAGCTTTGCTTATGACAAGAACTTTTCGTGCAAATGGTCGTACATGTTAATGATGCTTCCGAAAGTTCGAAACCATCATGGGGGAGAAAACGTGTACTTTGATGCTTTACGATCAACCTCAGGGGGAAGTAGTGTATACTACTCTACTTAGTATGGTTTGTGAAGTTTTCTATATATGGGTGAAGATTTGTTGAAGAGTTGTTGATGACGATGTTCGATAATGAAACGTTGATGAACCGCTGCATGTTCCCCTAAAACAGATATTCAATGAAACCAAAGCTGTCATTACACATTCAAGCTGACATTGTTTACTGTTTTGTCTTGATTTTGTAAAATCCTGCGAAAGAATCTATTTCTTGGTTTAAATCATAGACTTGTAAAATCCCGTGACAATGGAAACATCCTGGAAATTGTAAAGTGCATTTCCGGATCTATCTTACGGTTTATTTGTGGTTTTGTAAAATCCCGCGAAAGAAACTATTTCTCGGTTTAAACCATAGAATTGTAAAATCTCATGATGATGGAACCTGGAGAGAGGAAAGTGTAATTCTGGAGCTTATCTGATGCTGGTGTTACGGTTTCTTCTTCGAAGAAGTGATAAAAGGGTGTACTTCATGAATTGGATGTGTGTTTGGATATTCGTCATGGCAGTTTGGTTATTACATGGTTTTACGGGGTTATGTGCTTTTAACCATGGTCGGGATGAAAACCATTATCATAGTTCACTTAAAACGTCAAAGGAGGCTAGATTTGAGCTTTTAAACATAAGATGTGACAACGGGGTTAATTCACTATTATTTATTTGAAGTTGAAGTGAAATATCACGGGCGAGTGTACTTAGTATCTGAAGGTATCGGGGATGGTTGGATGAAGATTCTTCAAGATCCTTGTTCGAGCTTATTATCAAAAACGAAGACTTAGAAATCTAGTTATTGTTGGGTGACTTTTTCCTTTTTCTTTTACCACTTGGGGGAATTGGGCTCTTACCACCACAAAATAACTATCACTTTAAGGAGTTACGTTGTAGTGCTCAGTGTCACATTAAATTGTGGATTTTCAAGAGGTGATGTACGTCTATTACTTGATGGTTGGTTGGTTGAAGAGTATTGAGTACTTAGAGAGTACTTAGAGATTCTAATGGAAATCGGCACCGCTCCTTGTTACATATGTGCAAGTTTAAGTAACGAGTTCGGGGTAGTTTACTTCAGGGTTAAATTCATCATATTGGTTTCTCCATCACCGTCCGACAAAGAGCCTACTGAATGATAATGGGGTTGATAACAAATTTGCCAAGAGTAGTTGAAAAGACAGAGATAATGACGTTTGAACACAACAGTTTAAGCCTCGTTCTCTAAAGAAAAGAAAAGTGTACGTCTCAGTGCGCTTTATCTTCCGAAGAAGAGAAATCTTCTTATTACGTTTGAACACAACAGTTCAAGCCTCGTTCTCTAAAGAAAAGAAAAGTGTACGCTTCAGTGTGCTTTATCTTCTTAAGAAGAGAAATCTTCTTATTAATGACCATTCTCATCAACATGCTACATACTTTTTCCAGAAGCTTTCAGTTATCAAGTGAACCGGACTATCGTTGCTAGTTTTCTTATTCCACTTGCTCAATTATAATGATGATGGCAACATCATATGCTACCTTTAAGGGGGAGAAGTGTGAATAGACTACATTTGGATGATGTTCACTTATTCAATCAAGAATGGCAACTCCGTATGCAATTCTTGAGGGGGAGAAGAAGTGTGAATTTACTGCATGGTTGATTGATATATGAGAATAAATGGTCAAACGGCTCCAAACTCATGTAAGAACTGAGCTTCTTCTTATCGGGTCATCATCACATGGAGTTTCTTCTAAGAGCCGTTGGTTAACATCTTCACACGGGCTGATTTGATTAATGATAAAGTGCTTCCAGTCATGGGTTGATTTCCTTAATGAACATTTTTCTGTTCTTGTTTCATTGGGAGGGATTTGAGTTAAGGGGATTTGCTACTTGTAAGTTAACGGGAATGCATTTGGTGAGATGAAGATGTTAACTATCTATTCCCCAACTGGACAATCTAGAAGAAGGTCGAGTCTACAGTTTGTTCTACATTTTCTGCTGCATGTTAGAAGACTAAAGACGAGTTGCATTTAACGATCTAAAGACTTCTTCTTATTCCGGGCATTTATCAAAAGATTGTCAGTTTAGGGAGAGCACTAATTGGGGGAGAGTGAAACATCTGATTTAATCCCTAATTAGACTTGCTCACATTCATTCTTCAGCAAGTTGATTCTCACAAGACTTCAAGTGTTCTTCTTAACAGATTTCTAGTACACGGGCTTACAATGTGTTGCTGATTCTGAAGTATTAAAACCAGCAAGGGGGAAGGAGACATGTATCTAAACGCGAGTAAACTTGATGAACTTAATACTTCTAAGTGATTGAAGATATCCCGGGAAGATGAATGTCATTACCGCAGAAACTCAAGGTTTGACTCATGGCGTTTAGTGTTCTTATTCCAACTATGTGGGGGGAGAGATGCAAGAGTTAGTTTCTGAGGATAAAAGAGGTACACAAGTGTGTGATGATTTTGATGTTATCGCAATCATCAGGGGAGAGAGATTGTGTACATTGGGGACGCTCAATTGTTTCACTTGAGAGCTTAATCAGTGATTTAGATATATAATCACTTATTCCGGAGTTGACATCCGCAGAGATAATCGTGATTAGGCCTCGCTTCTTCAATGTTATCGGTTATTCTCTCTTTGGGCATTCCGTACTGGTTCTTGAGCTTCATACACTTTTTCGTGGGAGAGAAAAGTATACATCGGGTTATTCTTTGGCTATCGACTTAATCTGCTACTCGATAGTATAAGTTTCTCTCGTTTCTCGTATATGTGTATTCGGGTTCGTGAGCTCTAGTCTAAGAGACTGACTGCATCAATTCATCTACTTGGGGGAAGTGGTATCTTGACAACTTTTTGGTATGGATCACTTCAGACTTCAGTGGAAAAGGAATTTGAGAAGATTATTTAAGTGTGGGATGATTCTTTGCTATTCTACTTGATGATATAACCCCGAATGGAGACTTACAATGATATGGTGTGCGTCTTTGTGAATCTGGCTAAGGCAATCTTGAAAGAAAGCTTAGAATCTGCTCAATAAGAAGATTTACGATTTGGGGGTAAGCTACCAAAGTCTCACTTTCAAATGGCTCAATTTCTCTCTTCGATTCAAGAGCCTTGGAAGCTTTGGTGGTGAATGTTTAAGAGATGATGACTTCTATCTTCTATAACGGGGCTGTTCGATATCCTTATCTCTAAGACTCGTATCATCATCTTCTTAAACTATATCATCTAATCTATCTCTGTAAATATTTATCAAAAAGAAAATAGAAAAATAAAAAACCAGAAAATGAAAATAGAAAAATATAAAACCAACAAAAACCCATAAAAATCAGAAAATTTGAAAAAGACAAAAAAGTATTGTTTTTCAAAGACATGTCTTCTGATATCGATAACATCTACGGTCTTAGAAATGTCATTCAACAATGGCACGGGACCATAGATGAAGTTCGAGCAGAAGGTGTAAATATTTTTTTTCCAAAACATGTCTCAAATTTATGGCTTGCAATTACTTCAGACTGCAACCCGTACTTAAAACCATGGTTTGCTATTATTTCAGATAGCAACCCACTCTTTTAAAGAAAGGAAAGTGCCGCGCTAAACCAATTTTCATAAATTTCGTGCACTTATCCTAAAATCTAAATGAGGAAAGTATGTCAAAGGACTGTTGTTCTTACTCAAATATTTTTCCTTCTAAAATTCTTTAGAAAAATATTTGTTTTAACAAAATGGTGGTAAATGAGTTGCTTGTAAATCAATCAGATTCAGAGTTTTCGTATAAATTGAAAACTCAATCAATGACTTCAGCGCTTTTAAACTTTTCAGAAAATTAGTCATTGATTGAGGGGGAGAATGTTTTCAAATCTATATTATCTAACGAGCATATCTAATTATCCTATATACTTAAATGTAAAACATGTTAACCTACGTTAAATGACTAGGTGCCTAGGATATGATTGTTAAGATTAGATGATTAGAGTTTGAAAACATTATTCCCATGCTTTATATGAACTGATTGATATGTTGGATTGACTTTTATTAGTCGATTGCTGTTTGGGGTTGTCGACCACCATATATGTTTATCTATGTTCACTAACGTATGCAGATAACATGGTTTAAAAGAATGTTCCCGATCCGGATCCCACATAAGAAGATGATTGGATGCCGAAAGGAAAGGGTAACTATTTCTTAGGTCGACAATGAAGAAACGGAGCTTAATTTGACCTCTATGGAGAGTTGGCATGAAAAAATGCAACGTAAGTCGTCTCACTGCATCAGCAGACGGTTTTCTTCGAGCCTTACAACAACAACAAAAGCAGCTTATCCACCTAACGTATCTCGTGTAGGAAAAGTAGTGAATGATACCATTTTTTTTAAAACAATTTTTGAATAATATTGTTTTGAAAAATGGAAAAATATTGGTTTTTGAAAATAAATTGGACTTAATTTTGGAAATCACCGGACTTCATTTTATCAAAACTTAAGTCACTCAATCATCGACTACGGTCATCGATTGAGGAGGAGAGTGATTTTAAATAAAATATTTTCAAACGATATTTCATCTATCAGGTCCGGCTTGTACGAATTAAAGTGGTGATCTAAAGATAAACTCAAAGATCTTACAAAATGAAAAAATTTTTGTTCTTGTTTGATTGTGAAATGGTTTTATTTTTTCTTAAAGATCTCTTAAAAACTATCATACCTGACACTAACAATCTTTAATGTCTATAATTGCCACGTCTTTCCCCAAAATTTTTCTAAATGATTTAAATCAGTTGGGATCACAAATCTCAATTGGTTTAAAATTTTTGATCGGGGGAGAGATCGTGATTTAAATCTCAAATCGGTTGTAAAAGAGTGATTGTTTCAAAAGCACTCCTTCCTTCATGTGCCAAATTATTTCAAATACATAATGCACATGATTGTGGAGGAGCATTTAACCAAAAACCAGAAGAGTATTTAAACAAGGCCACATATTCTCCCATGTTTTCCAAACCTTATTAAATCACTTGAGATCCAAAATCTCAAAGGTTTTGATATTTATGATCGGGGGAGAATTTGTGATTTAATATGAAATTTGATAAAAGATGTTCGTTTTGATTCAAAGTGCAAGTTCTCTCTTATATGTGCCAAACTCTTTCGTATATCAATGCACATATTGAGGGGGAGCGAATGGTTCCTATTGGCAATCGTGAAAATTACATCAAAACCTCTTGCCTCTATGTGCAAAATGTTTTTCAAATATCTAACGCACATATTGAGGGGGAGAATTTACCATGAAAATCAAAAGGCTTTTTCTAAGGAAATTGTGATCAAGAAATTGTTTCAAAGAACTCTTGCCTCCATGTGCTAAGCAATTTCAAAATCACATGCACATGTTGAGGGGGAGCATTTCTAAAAGATCAAACACAATTAAGGTACAAAATGCTTTGATTTTATATCACAAGTACCTTGATTTATTTTCCAAATGATTTTTCAATTGGTTTCGAGAAGGAAAGAACAATACCAAAAGACCGACCAATTTACTTTATGCATGGTGTTATAAGGATGGTTAGGTTAGGTATTCGTTCTCACGATCCCGCCAGAGTCGAGGGATCTACCCTGGACAATCCACTAGATAGTGTAGAGTCCTTAGGTATGATGAAAAAGGAGAAAAATGAAAAATGGGAAGAGTGCGATCGAGATAGAGCTAGAATCGAATAAACCCAACAGGGTTCTAGTTATGAAGTCTCGGTAAGCACTGAAGGGGTTGAAGAATGAAAAAGAAATGAATGTGAAAGGGTAAAAAGAAATAGCCCTCCAATAATTCAACCTTAGGGCAGAAACCGGGTTCAATTCATATGCTACTGGTGGTTACCAAGGTAACACTGGTATTGAAGACAAAACGTCATGGACCCAGTGACGCACTGCACCTAACTTCCCAAGCTACTCAAGTTCCTCTTGAAAGGACTTGTTTCATTCTCACGGAGAACCTACATAATCTATCGACTTTCTCTTAGAGATTGTTGATATTGAAGAATGACACCCTCTCCCTAGTCTCCGGCATAGGAAACCAAATGTGCACTATTGAGTCTAGAGCCAAGAGATCATCCACTATATCTATTTAGGACACAAATTAATGAAGACTTGCTGTTTCACACAATGTGGAAAGTAAGTATATATTAAGAGTCCTACACATTATCCTTGTGGTTTTTCCAGAACATCCGAGTGATATGTAAAGTATTCACAATGAAGATGGAAATCCTTCTAGAGCCAACATCAAACAAGCTCTTGGCGGGTGACATGTGAGATCTTTCCAAAAGATCAAGATTGTGACAACTGGATAGAAACAATGGGGCAATTCATTCTTGAATCAACCTTGGTCCAGGAAATGAATTGACGAATACTTTGGAAAACCGCTCGATTTGCAAATCTTCTTTTCTCTAGCACATCGAATGTGTATTCATATTTCAAACTCAAAAGGTATCTCTCGTTGAAAAATACTTTTGAAAAACCGCTCGATGTGCGAATCTCTTCTTCTCTAGCACATCAATGTGTATTCTCTTTCAAATACAAAAGTATTTTAAATTGAAAATTGATCTTTCTCATAAAACCTTCGTCGTATTGCAAAACTCTTTCTTCTAAGCAATACTCGATTGTTTTCAAATCATTTTTTCATCAATCAGTGAATCTCAATTCGCTGGTTCAATCACTCCTTGTTGTCTACTTTGGGACGTTCCGGTTTGAGAACAATTTAGAGCAAAATGCTAAACCCTCGTCAAGGAGATTCTTCGGAATTATACCTGATCACAGGTAGTACTTGTACTGATCAACTAGGAACCGTGGGCCGTGTACCTCAACTCAACGAAAGTGATCAAAGACACTTTCGTGTGTTTTATTGCTAACTGTTGTTTGCAGGTACATTTGGACAGTTGCAGCTGATCATAATTAAGGAGTCAATCCAAAACCGCATGCTCACAGCACCTACACTTAACTGAAGAACATCATGACAAGTGCATATCTACAGAATCTGGCTCTGATAACTTTATACGCTGCTGCAAATATCATGAACCAGTAAAGCTTCCGCTACTCTGATGGAAAGATGTCATGATCTAGAAAGTGTGAGCATGTCGGTCCAAAAGTCACAACTTCACATGATGGCAACACATTAAAGGGTGATCCAGAGATTTACTGTGGCTGATGATCTCAAAGAAATCTCGAAGATCATCAAAGATGTGGATTAGTTCAAAGACCTCCACTTAAAGTACAAAGTAATCGGACTATGAAAAGTCACTGCTTAAGAACAAAGTTTGCGGAACTTGAAGAATTCAAGTCTACGAGCGCAACTAAAGACAAAGATAGAATGCTAGGATGCAAAATGTATTTCATGGGGTGACCTCCCTTAGGGGGAGATTGTTAGGAATTGGAAATTCCATGTGAAAGTGTCGGTCACCCCAATTATAGTCTAGCATATGTTAGCTCGTAGACTTGTAGTTATTTACGTTATTTAGTAGTTAATTAGTTAGTTAGTAGCGTAGATTAGTTTAGAGTAATACCGTGGAGGAAGGACGGGTCTTTACCCACTGTATGCCTGATCCACGTACCCGATAGGAGGACGTTTAGTTTGTAAGTATAAATACCCCTTCCATCCTTGGAAGGGGTGGAACTAGTCAAGCTAACCTTGCATTTTGTGTTTTATTTTTCTCTCTAGAATTCCCTCTCCTCTCTTCATCTCTCTAAAATGGCCTACTTGTTTAATCATCTACCTAGACCACCCAAATCATCTAAACAACATAAAATATACGATCCTACAAAATGATACATATTTTATCTTTTAACAAATGTGCTTTTCTAAGAGGAAACTTATCACTCTTACGAATGTTTAGTAAAACACGTATTTTAGTGTATGACCAATTTTACTTGTTTATGCAATGACACATGTTGTATTGGGTTATTATTCAAGTCTTTTATATCATATATTGTTAAACAAGATGCAATGTATTCTCTTATAACATAACCATTCATGTTACAAAGAAAATAAGATGCATAGGATATAAGTTATCCTTTGTCAATCTTTTGATAAGAGAAATACATGCGACCTTCAAGAAGATTGATGACGTACATAATAATTAATAACATATTATGTGTGACACTTTTACTAGGCATGTGATATTGAGTGTTGATTCATTCATGAGAAAAGTTTACATATGTTGTTTGTTTGCTCGTATTTGGTTTTTCGGAAATAACACATTTACTAATTACAATGCAAAGTAAATTACTTGAATATTTCGGATGAAACATCCAAGTTGTCAATCCTACTTAGTTGTGTGTTTTATGCATCTTTTAAACATTTAATGTTTGGAACACAACCATTGGACAAGAAGACTCAATATGACATCTTCAACACAAGTGTGAGTTATGATCCAATCCATATTATTTTCGTCTTGAGAGGACGTCATTATTTACATAACAACCGAGTGTGATTGAGTATGTAGATTCAATATAATATATTCCGTTATATTTTGATGTTATCATCAAGCTCGTGAAATAATGAATTAGATTCGATGATGATATCAATCATATTTTGAATAATGAATTGATATGTACTGGAGATCTTTCTTGACCCTCACGATCACTCCTTTTAAAAAGTAAATAAAAATTTAAGGAATGTGTTCTATTTATTCTAATACTAGTTGTATGTGTAAGGTTAATGACATATTAATTTACTACTTTGAGATTGTCATTTATTTTTATGTGCGAAAAACTATTTATTATTAAGTATAATAATCTTAGTTTTTGACATATCATAAGTATAAAAATATTTATCTTAACCATTTTTATACAACATACGTAAAATACTAATGTTTAAAACATTTTGTGTGTGTTAAATCAATGCAAGTTTAACATATTTTCTTTTACTTACATACTAATGTATTAATATGATCTTTTATCTTGTTTAGACAAGCCATGGTCAAGCAAGACACGAGGATGTAATGTTTTAGAGGTCATGTTACAGATTTAATGAAAGTGTTAAATATTTTGAGGTGATATATTTTTTGCACTTACACCTTTGGAAAAATAATTGTGTAAGACAATATCTTTCGACACACATGATCAACCCACTTAGTTTCCATTCCCAAGAAGGTTACTAAAGCATTTTAAAACTTGCAAGATGTCGAAAACACATATGCAAGAAAAGTGGTCTATGCCTATATGCAATGCAAAACCAATTACGCAACTTAGTGCAAGAAGTATAGTCTAAGTCCTATTGACGCATAAACTGGAAAACTAATAATCAACACATAGCAACAAAGCATGTAAAACTTTTGTGATTATATATATAATTAGCTCAACTAAAGATAACTATAAGCACTAAAAAAATATTAACTAACAATGCTAAGACACAAAGAAAAACAAATAGTCATTTAGCATAACACACAAAAATATTTATCGTCATTTTGTCTATTAAGTATAACAATGTACACTTAGCTTAATTTTTTTTAAATGAATTATTTTACTCCTCATTTCAAAATTTTATCAAATTCAACACTTTGAAAATACAACTCCATCAACTTGAGATGTTCTCTTTGCAATTTGACCAAACATTTGTGTTGAAACCAAGATCCTGACTCAACTAGGGTATAAGCAATATTGATTGATTGATTGATGCACAACAAAATAATAATAACAATCAACATTACTAATAAGGTTTTCTTTATTGAATATAAAAATTACTACTAAAACTACTAATAGACGCTCTATGCGTTAATTAGACTCTCATTGGAGATGTCTATTATGAAATGAATGAAAAGGATGAGTCGAATAGATACCCATCACCTAAAAGCCTACCCTCTTTATATAGGAGAGGGAGGTTACATAAACCCTAATTGTAGCTTACTAACAAAGCTACCTATTTATAAAATAAACCCTCATTGTTTCTTCTTTCTTCATTCTTACTTGTGATTTTGTATTCTTCACAATTCCCAACAATCTTCCCCCAAACTGGAATTTGACTAGGTTAAGTTCCAGTTTCTTGATAGTACAAAACAACCTGTATGAAGAAAAAATGCTAAAAACATGTCATCACAAAGAATCCGCTGCACATCTACTAATCTTCTTCCCCTTTTTGCTAAGAGGGTCCGGTGCAACTCGTAGACGCTTCCCCTCAAGTGATGCATGTAGATGATAAGTATATAAACCATAAGCTTCCCCTCAAAATTATACTAACCATCTCATTTTTTTATTTTTATTTTTTTTTTCACTAAGAAAAAGAAATAATACGTTTTTTTAACAACTAAATAAAAGAAATAAAGTGCAACAGCACAAAAATCAAATCAAAGAACAAAATAATCCACCAAGAGGGAATGAGAACCACTAGGAACACCAACGATGCGTCAGATATCTTGTACTATCCACGCGGACTCCAAATCTTGATAAATCCTCAATTAATATGAGATTAATCGAGCTACAACAACGCCTTAAAGCTTATAGCAAATGTGAGCATTAAGCACAATGAATTGTGAGATCACACCCCTTCACTAACATTGAGCACTACAACGTAACTCCTTAAAGTGTTAGCAAATGTGCGCATTAAGTACCTTTAATCTGTAGATCTCACCCCTTCGCTAGATTTATCAAGTCTTTGTCACACCATTAAAGTACAAACAAGTTACCTCAAAAGTGTCTCTACTCACTTTGAGATATGATAAGACACGCACTTGATCAACCAGTAGGAACTCCAGAACAACCAGCAGTAATCGATCAGCAGGAACCAACCAAAATATGCGGCCACAGAGAAACACCAAATCAAGCCGAAAATATGTTAATTACTAGGGTTCATCGTTGAATAAAAATTCAACTTACCAAGACTAGTAAAACATTAGAAGACTAACTGTCAAGATCAGAATTACCATGTACAACAACCGATCAGGAACAAAGATAAAATGTAGACGACCAGAAATAAGTTTTCATGCTGCGAGTTAACCATGAATCGACTAGTAGCAAACATTGAACAAGATGGGATCATCACTCCAAAACTGGTCCACGTGATCGGTATAGATATTAAAGATTGGTACGAGGCATGTGAATCTTGTACACATCTGCTATCCATTGTCCAACATAGCCCACATATCAATTGCCCACGTGTGCATTCAATATATATATTCCACATTAAAAGAAACGAAATCAGTGATTAACCCCCACGTGATGAGTCTTACCAGCAGGAATGAATCAATGATCAGTAGGAATGCATAAAGTACCAATCAATGAATAAAAAAAATATCACGGGATCAGTTACACATGAAACGATCCAAGCAAATGATCAAATAGACTAACTCGTGGGTCCCTATCCAGCTTCCAATCCCACATGATCATTATTCGAATAGTAATGACCATTCACCAATCAATATATCCAATGAATGAACAGAGAAATCATATGAAACCCACATGATTAGCAATTAATTCGACCATGAATAAGGTACGAGGAAACAATATTTGAGCACCATCCACGAACCAATCAAAAGAAATATACGAGATCAGTATGACCCCCATTATCTCATGACCATCAAAAAGGAATTAATCGTGAGATAATACTGATTTTCTTAAAAACCACAATCATAAAATGGGACCATCATACGCCTACCAATCACAATAGTTAATATCAATTACAAACAAAATAAAGCATACCATCCCATGTGATTTGTGAATTAACGCCAACCATGATCTGCTCTTCTTCTGATTTCACGACTGCCGCCTCTTGACATTTTCACATCTGCTGCATAACCCTAATTACAAGAAAATCTTATAAACCCTAGATCGAGAGCCACGAGGCTCTGATACCAATTGTTGAAACCAAGATCCGGACTCAACTAGGGTATAAGCAATATTGATTGGTTGATTGATGCATAACGGAATAATAAGAACAATCAACATTACTAATAAGGTTTTCTTTATTGAATATAAAAATTACTACTACAACTACTACTAGACGCTCTATGCGTTAATTAGACTCTCATTGGAGACGTCTATTATGAAATGAATGAAAAGGATGAGTTGAATGGATACCCATCACCTAAAAGCCTACCCTCTTTATATAGGAGAGGGAGGTTACATAAACCCTAATTGTAGCTTACTAACAAAGCTACCTATTTATAAAATAAACCCTCATTGTTTCTCGTTTCTTCATTCTTGCTCGTGGTTTTGTATTCTTCACAATTCCTAACAATTTGCGCAATCGGCATGACCGAACTAGAATTTCTATTACAAATCAAAGACTTTAATAGATTTCACTTTACAATAAATTCCTAAAATTATTTTTAAATGAAAGTATACTCAATTATGTTTAAAACGATAGGTGGCGCGACTCCTACGGACTTACGGTTGAGTTTATATGAATTTTTGAAAATTTCCCAATTCTGAAAAACAGATGAGGGTACCGTTAAATTTAGCGGTACCTTCCGTATTTATTGGTACCATCCGTATTTAGTGGTACTGTCCTATATATTTAACGGTACCGTGACTTGTTATTACGTTTTTGAACAAAACCAATTTTTTCATCGCAAACAAGTATTTGACGTAACGAAAAGATGTAAAACTTAATAAACTAAATACCAAACATATAAAATATATATTAAGTAACAGTTCCACGTTTACGACTACTAAAAAATTTACAAAAATATATTTACTATAAAACAAGGAGTTGTCCCAAATGCTCCTTTTAAAACTGCATCACTTTATGACTCATTCTATAAAAATGACTGGAAACTTACAAACTCTACTCTTTTATTGGTTTAAGAATACCTTGAAGCTAATATGACAAAACATACTTAATCAACAAAACTTGCAAGTATTAAGCAACTAAATACTTTTCATATTTTATCCCCTTTTATGAGTAATTTGATACATGGATCGTACTCAATTTTGAAAACCATTTGTTTTAAAAATTTGAGCAACCTGGCTCTGATACCAATTGTGGAAAATGTAGAGGGGGTGAATACTCTCCTATTTAAAAACTTAAAACCTTGTGTATCAAACACCAAATCAAGTTTGATGTAATATGAAAAGTGTCAACAATAATCTTACTAGTCTTACAAGAGCTAGAGAATATTAAGCAAGAATTAAGACATATCACAATAACACAAACTAAGACATATAACATGCCATGACACAAACACAACTAACCCAACATAAGCACAAGCCACACAAATATAAATGCAAAGCAAAATATAAATGTAAAACGGTAAATGCAAAAATGAACGTAAAGAGATAATAAAGAAAGCGTAAACCGGACACGATGATTTATAGTGGTTTGGTCACGAAGCTCCTCTTCGTCCTACTCCACTCCTCGAGTACCCAACTCGAGAGTTACTTCACTAATCAACAAGCTACCTTCTCGGCGGAGAAAACCATACAACGTGGCTTACATTATGTTAATCTAGCTAGTACCAATCTCACACACGATCTACCCAATCCTTGCAAATCACACAAGCTACAAGATCCCCACGATCTATACCCGATCTACACGATCAACCCGATCTACCCGATCTTCACGATCTACATGATCTACCCGATCTACCTGATCTTCATGATCAACACGATCTACCTGATCTACACAATAACAACACAAGCTACACGAGACCTTCTTGATATCAACAAGATCACAATGATCTACTCAATCTAACTAAACAAGATTATGGTAAACTTGATGTATATCTAGATACAAGAAGTACGTAACAAGTGTTATTACGGACACGCTACACTAATACTACAACACTTTGTATCTTATTGATACGGTGTGTTCTTCTCTTGGACTAGTAGAGGAATGAAGGTCATCACTTGAATGGATGATTGGATCACTCTTAAACAAAGATAAACTAACTACATGACCAAAGAAAGTAGATTGTAGTGGGTGGATAAAGAATAGAAAGTTCTATGTGAAAAACCTTTCCAAAATTTGTAAAATGGTCCACTATTTATAGGCAAAGGAAAAACTAGCCGTTACAGACAGACGACACCACTAAAGTTCAGACGACGCCACTAAATTAACGGTTCCACTAAATTTAACAGTGCAGTCAAGACAATTAGTGGTACCGTCCCTACCAAAGACGTTCCCCTTTTTGTTTTTAGTGGTGCAGGTTTATTTGGGGATGTTTGGAGCTGTTTTGGGGGGGGGGAAATAGTTGTTGGGATTTTCAAACTAATTTTTCAAAATAAAAAATATCTTTTTAATTCAAAAATAATTTGTCAAATGTATTTTTGAAAACATGTTTTGTCACATTAAAAATGTGAAGTGTTTAAACAAAAATTTAATCCTTTGATCATTTGTCAAGTTTCAAATTTGTTTGTTCATACCTTGAGTGATTTACGTCGGAATGGAAATCTGCGACTGAGTTAAAGCATAATTGAGACTTCGAGAGATGTTGATGTAAGTATGCATTGATGATTTGTGTTACAAGTAACTTGCGCATTTTACGTTATGCATTACAAGTTACATGTTTGTCATTATTAAAACCGAAGAAACCGTTTAGTTTGAATATCGTAATATTTGCACTAAGATTGGTTAAGGGACAAAACCCGATACGGGTCAGAAAAATGAGGAGAGGATCTGGGAAAAATAGATTAGGGACAATTTTTTGTTAAACCCAATAGACCATAAAGACCATTTATGCAATTAAGTGAATAATTTTTTAAACTTTTGAATGTCATGTTTGAAAAGTCAAACCTAGTTTTAACTTTTACAAGGGCAAAAGAAACATTTTATTTGTTCAATACCTCATTAATTACGCTTGTCATAATTTCTATTTTTTTTTTGTTTTTAGACAATCAAAGTGGGGCGAAAAGAGTATTTAGAATAATATGTGAAAATTTTAAATAGTAAATTACTAAATAGTATATCTATATAAGTCTCATATATTCATTTGCATGCTACAATATATTGTGCTTTAATCTTGATACTTATAATCTTGTGCATACATGGAGTTTTAGGATTTACGATTAATCTTACTTTTCCCATTGCCCAATTTTCATGCTTGTGCTTATGTTCGTATGTTTTCCATGCTTCCTTTGCTTGTATGCTTATGTATGTCATTTTCATATATGTTTCTAGCCATATCTTTGATCTTGTTGTAGGTTTTCATAAGACTTGGTCTTTTGCATATTTGTTTCATATGTTGCCATGTGTTGTATGCTTATATGTCCCTTTTTGTTTAACTCTTTATGATGATTTTCTCTCTTGCCTGTTTTTTGATCTTTTTATGTTTTATGCTTAGATAGTTTCTCTTGTCAATGTCATATGCTTTCATATCTTCCTTTTCCATGTAACCTTGCATAATCTTGCATACTATATTTGAGCACTATCACACTCATACGTACACTTTGTCGGAGGTTTACCTGGAAGCAGTCTCCCTACTTTCGGGCTTACTCAAAGGTAAGGTGTGGTATATTTACATTCTACCTCATCGTATCCTACTCAGACGAGATTAGGTATCGTTGTTATTGTTATTGTTGTTGATTAAAAAATCGAACCAATTTTGACCAATTCATAAATCAATTTCAACTTTATTGGACAATCAGCTGACTTAATTTGTTAACGTAGCGAAATTAGTTCTCTTATTGCAATGCTACAAATTGGCTTCCTCAAAGATTAATTTTTCCGAAATACTTCAATTTTATGTTTCCCTTTTCTGTAAAAAGACTAGAAAATACAATGATATTATTACTTGAAAAATGATCAAGATTCTCCAATTAAATAGTTGCACTTACAAGTATTTTTTTTAGTGTTGATATATATACTGTAAGATATAACTTTTCACATACACATCAAACCATAACACAAAGTAGCATATAGATGGAATTCTAGAGAGAGAAAGTTAGAGGTTTAGGGAACTTAGTGAGAGAAAGTGAAAGATATTATTATGAGCTCCAACTCTCTACCTTGGGAGGTAGAGAGTATTTATAGTCTTACAATAAAAACGCCACACAACCGCGTGGATCGTGCATACTGGTAAAGACCGTCCGTCCTCCACGGTGTTACTTAACTAAATACTACTTAACTTAAGATTACTATGACTACGAGCCTCTAACGACATATACTTGAGGTGACCGACTCTTTAATACCGGAATTTCTAATTCCTAACAATCTCCCTAAGGGAGGTCACCTCAAACATATACTAAAATGACATTGAATACAATCAGATATTACATTAACAATTGATCTTGCATTCTTGATGTAGTACTTTGTTCCGAAGCTCGTAGTCATTGATTCCACTCATTGCATGTTTGGTTAATCCAAGTGAGGTCTTTTATCGATCCACGGATAATAATGTTGAGCCAGATTTGAGATCATCACCTAATAGAAAATCTCTGATACATCCATTGTGGTGTTGGTATTATGTGATGTTGTGACATTCGGATCGACATGCTCACATTCTGAATCATGATATCTTCTCATCGAGTAGCTAAGCATTAGTTGATTCATGATATTGGCACAGAAAGCGTAAGCATGGAGTTAGAATATCATAGTCATTGATGCACCAATCATGATTTCTTTTGAGATGAATGTGTTAAGTGAGCATGCGGCTATGGATTGACCGCTTCATTCGGATCAACAGAACGCCGGGTGTACTGCATAAGACAGCTTAGCATAGTTTATCGAAAGTGTCTTTGATCACTTTCGATGAATTGAGGTACACGCCCACGCCTCTCGCTGATCAAGATAAGTATCGCTTCGATCGTATAATTCAAGAATTTCCTTGACAGGTTTCGCACCGCCTACTGTCTCAAACCTAACGCCTCAAAGAAGACAACACGGAGTGAGTGAACCAAATAATTTACGCCAATCGATTGATGAAAAGAGATTTGAAAAACAATCGTGTATTGCTCAATAGAAATTGTTTTGCAATATAACGAAGGTTTTAATGAAAATCAATTATCAATCATAAAACACCTTTTGATTTGAAAATTAGTACACCTGGCCGACGGGCTAATGAAAAGAGTTTTAAAGCACAAAGACCGGTTTTTCAAAGGTATCCGTCAATCCATAACCCGAATCCAGATTGATTCAAAAGATTGAATCGCCCCATTGTTTCGCTCATTGTCACATGGTTGATCTCAGATAATAGATCTCACATGCCACCTACCAGAGCTTGTTAGATGTTGGCTCCGAAGGCTTTCCATCTTCATCATGAGTATGTTTAAACACATCACTCAGATGTTCTGGCAATACCACAAGGATAATGCGTAGGACTCAAGATATAATCTCTCTTTCCACATTGCGTGAAACAGAGAGTCTTCATTGAAAGTGTCCTAATGAGATTTATTGATGATCTCGTGGCACTAGACTCAATTTGTGCATATTTGGATCCTATATCGGAGACTAGGGAGAGGGTCTCCTCCTTCAATATCAACAACTCTAAGAGAAAGTCGATAGATAATGCTCTGTTCCTCGTGGAGAATGAAACAAGTCCTTTTAAGAGGAACTTGAGTGGTTTGGGAAGTTGAAAGCAAGCCACCATCGGGTCCATGACGCCTTGTCTTCAATACAATGTTACCATGTTACCATTAGAATATGAATTGAACCTTGCCGCCTCTAAGGTTGAATAAATGGAGGGCTATTTGTTTTCACCCTTTCTCATTCAATTCTTTTTAATTCTTCAACCCCTTCAGTGCTTACCGAGACTTCATAGCTAGAACCTAGTTGGGTTTATTCCAAAGACTAGCTCAAAGTCCCCACTCTTCCCATATCTCATTTTTCTCCTTTTATCATCATACCTAAGAACTCTACACTAACTAGTGATAGTCCCCGGTAGATCCCTCCGCTCGCGGATCATGGGAACACATACCTAACCTTATCATCGCCTTATATCACCATACATAATGTAAAGTTGGTCGGTCTTTTTGGTATTGTTCATCCGCCATAGGAACCAATTGAAAACCATTTGAAAATCAATCCAGATACTTATGATATTTTATCAAAGTATTTTGTACTTGAATTGTTTTTGATATTTTTAGAAGAAGAACTCCCCTCAACATGTGAATCAAGTATTTGAAATAGTTTTCCACACGGAGGCAAGAGAAAGAATTAACTTCTTTGATTACCATTTTTTAAAAATTATCAACATCACTTCCCTAATCAATCAAGTAGATAAAGCATTTTGGGGAAGGATGAGGTTTTCATGATTTTGCTCCCTCAATATGTGCCTCGAGATTTGAAAAGAGTTTTGCACATACTAGAGGGAACCCGCACCTTGAGATAAGTTATCACGCTTCAAATCATAGGTTTAAGATAGATGCTCCCCCTCAACATGTGCATGGAAAATTTGAAATCGCTTGTCACTTACTGAAGGAGAGCTTGTACATCCTTATAAAACCATTTACGAATTATCGCTTAAACCAATTTAAATCACACATTCTCCCCCAATCACAATTATCAAATCATTTGAGATTTGTGATCTCTTATAGATTTAAATTGATTTTGAAAGCTTTTAAGGAGAATTGTGACTTGATTATGAAAGCGTTTTAACCGATAATGATCGGATTTTAAGACTTTAAACTCCATTGATAAAACATGCATGTACATCTTTTGAAAACAATTTAATGCCAAATAACTTTTTAATTTAATTGAAATCATTCTCCCTCAATCAATGACATAGGTTGTTGATTGAGAGATAGATATTTTGACAAATTAGTCCCATGATTATCAAAAAATAGAGACCGAAGTTATTTTTCAAAGCATTTAGTTTTCAAGAGATAAATGTTTATAGAATCGAGCATGGAATTTGAAAACATGATAAAACATGGCTCTCGTTTCTTTTTAAAACCGTTATTGCCTGAAATGACAATAAACCATTTTTTTTGGAATTCAACAACATCTAAGTCCCGCGGTCATTCTTTTGAATGACAAGACAAAGACCGTAGATATTATCGAACCGAGAAAACGCATGACAAAAAGACAATATTTTTGAAGATTTTTCGAATTTTTCAAATTTTTATGGATTTTGAAGGTTTTATAATTTTGTATTTTGATTTTTCGAATAGATATATACAAGAGATAGATGAAGACGGACCTTTACTCCTCGCCTCCCTCAAGACGCCAGAGTATTCGGTTGAAGGCTTTTCGCCAAGACGGGAAGAATAAACTCAAAACGCTCTTGGAAGATTTTGGTGAAGATGTCTCGCTAACCGATATTCGCATCTCACAAAATATAGTTCCACCACACCTTTTCCACTTGTTCCCTGATGAAATGATGTCGAATGTCGATATGCTTTGCTCTTGAGTGTTGAACGTTGTTGCATGAGAGAGCAATATCACTTTTATTATCACAAGATGTAGGGATTTTGTTGAATACAAAGCCATAGTCAGATAATTGAGATCTCATCCATAAGATTTGAGCACAATGACATGGCTATGTATTCAAACTCTCTCAGAGGAAATAGAAGTACCTATTTGCTTTGAAGACCGACCACAAGCTTATCACCCAAAACTGAGCACCTGCATGTACTTCGACGAGTATCTTGACAACCTCGCATGATCAAGATCTGCGATAGGCCGTTAGTGACATACCGTGTCCTGTACCAAGAGTCCCATATTGATGGTTCCTTGGAGATACCGAAAGACCCGCTTAACCGCTTCAAGGTGCCTTTTAGTAGGCTTAGCCCGTATCTAGCACACATGCAAACAAATAACAAGATGTCTGTCTACTAGCCGTGAGGTACATCGTGGATCCAATCATACTATGATATTTGTTTGGTCAATCATGATCCCCGAAAGTGGTCCTCATCTCTAGTTTGGTTCGATCAATCATGGGAGTGTCAACAGGTCACTTGAATCAAATCCAAATTTCTTTAAGATCTCTGTTGCATATTTAGATTGATTTATGAAAATGCCTCCCGGACTTTGTGAAATTTGTAATCCCAAGAAAATGACATTTGTCCCATCATTGACATTTGAAACTTTGAACTCATTTCATTAGAAAAACGATCACATTCCATTGGGTCAGCCGAGGCAAAAATAATATCATCAACATAAATTTGAACATGAGTTAAATGTTTGCCTCCGACTTCCCGGTGAATAAGGTAGGATCAACCGCCCTTTCTAAATCCTGCTGATAAGAAACTTGACAAAGGTATCATACCATGCCTTGAGCTTGCTTTAAACCGTGAAAGAGCCTTCTTCGACGCATAAACGCGAAAGTAGGATGCTCTTGATTCACAAAATCCTTCACAAAGTTGGCTCGACGTGAAGACTAATTTCTTTAAGATCTCCGCTTCGAAATGCCGCTTCACATCCATCCGATAGACTACCATGTTCTTACTAGCAAAGATTAGCCAAAAGATTCTGATTGCCTGATTCGAGCAACCGGAGCAAAAGATTCTTCAAAGTCTAAACCCTCCTCTTGACGGTATCCTTTAGCAACTAATCGAGCCTTGTTCTTCAACACATCACCATGCTCATCAAGTTTCACTTTGAAGATCCATTTATAGCAATAATCATAGCATACTGAGCAGTACTAACTCCCATACATCAAGTCGATCAAACTCATGAATTTCTTCTTGTATGGCATTGAACCAAATTGCCTTCATTCATGGCGGTTTTAACATCTTTTGGTTCGATCTTAGAGAGTACGGAGTTGAAGAAGCACCATAAGGCATCTGTTGCAAGTTGTTTCCGTGTGGATACTGGACGAGGGATTTCCAATGATGTTGTCTAATGGATGATCGTGAGTCCATTTTCTAAGGTGTTCATGTTGCAGTTGTTGAGGAACCGAAGTAGCGAGTCGATGTCTCCTCAAGAAGATGGTTTGATGAAGATTCAGAGCAAATATGTTTTCAAATGGAGCATCTTCGGGAGTAGCAAAGGGATTAACTTCATCATTGATGCCAGTAACATTTCCATGATGTACATTTGAAGAATGATGATTTGTTGATGAGATCAAGGATCGCCAGCAGTGCTTCTTGACTTAAAGATATTGAGACCGGGATTGACTCATTCACGTGAATATGAGCATCTTCTTGTAGGGATCAACACCTCATTAGTAATGGATCATAAGTTCATCAAACATAGGATCAAACAATTTCTTTAAATCATCTTCGGATGGAGGTACATATGGAGTTTCTTGAGAAGAGTTTGGAACAAGGGATGAACCAATGGATCTTTGAAGTGCGGGTCCCGAACGGATTGTCCAGAGCCATTTGACCGGTCACCATCAAACGTAATGAATTGTTTCCATGATATTTCGGTTCTTTTGTTGTAGATTCGTATCCCTTTTGTTTGGTGCATATCCTACAAATACTCCAATGTCGCTTTAGCTCTAAGTTTCCTAAGTCTTGACCCTCATTAGTTGGATAACACAATGCACCAAACACACGAAGGAAAGAGAGATTAGGTTTTCTGATGTGGACAAGTTCATATGGAGTTTTTCCATGAACAAAGTGAATCGTGGAACGATTTTGTGTGTAGCATGCAGCAATAGCTTCACCCAGAGAAACATTGGAACTTTTGAGTAAATCAGCATTGTTCTAGCGGCTTCTACAAGAGTTCGATTTTTTCTTTCAACTACACCGCTCGTTGAGGAGTTCGTGGAACACCTTTGATGGTCGATTCCAATGCTTTCATAGAATTCACTAAGTTGTTTGTTAACAAACTCAGCCCATTGTCCGTCCGATAATTCGACGGTTTTGTTAAGTCGAACTCAGTACTGTTGATGAGTTTGATGATGATATCGTGAGTTTCATCCTTTGTCCTTAAGAACTTGACCCACGTGAATCTAGAGTAATCATCAACTATAACTAACACATATTTCTTCCCAAAGATATTCTCAGACTCTCATTGGTCCACATAAATCCATATGAATTCATGAAGAACTTCTCGCAGATGAGTTAGTAGGTTTGGGTTTATGGGCATACTTCTTGCTTTTTCCCAATTGACATGCTCAACAAAGATGATCCTTTTCATACTTTAGTCGAGGTAAACCTACAACTAAGTCCTTTCTCGAGAGATCATTGATGGTGCCGAAGTTCAAGTGATTGAGACGTCGATGCCATAACCATGATTTAGTTTTTGAAGCCTTTGAAACAAGCAAATGGAGAAGACTTCATCATATCTTCTATAGAGATGGTGTAAAGATTTGAACCACGAGTTCCTCTTAAAAGTTCCTTACCATCAAGTTCTCTAACAAAACAAGTATGTTTTCTCAAGGCTACTTCTAGATCAGAATCACAGAATTGACCAACAGAGAACAGATTATGACCAAGACCTTCCACATAGTATACTCTAGAGATAACACTATCACCAACAACATAATCACCATAACCCATAATTGCACCGAAATGATCATTACCGAATCTAACAGCCCCGATGAATTTGCTCACGAAGTTCATGAGCCGCGACGGTCTCCAAATATATGCTTGGAAAACTGAGTCCAGTGTAACACGTAATCGATTTGAACGATCCGCAGCTTGAACACGCACAAGAATGGATAACTGATAATTGGGATCCCCATGCAAGAATGGGTTCCACTTGGTTAGTAATGCGAATTGGAACACCACATCGTAAATAGAAACATCCATATCGTAAGTAGAAGCAATGGAATCATTGGGAATAAATGCAATGCTGGTGTCTGTATTTGACCTATTCAAAGTATGTTTACTTCTTTAGGGAATAGTTCTACCAGTAGGCATCCATTTTCTAGTGGGCATAATCTTAGCAGTTTGAGAACAAACTGATTATTCTTATGGCCAAAAGGTATCCAATAATAACCTATCTTTATAAAAGTTCTTCCCGTGGGTTTCCAATCGCTTTCTAACAACTTTGCTTTTGCCTATTTGCACGCATTATTAGCATTAACAATTTTAATCGGCATTTGACAAAGATTAGACAAAGCATTCACACCACATTCATGATTAGCAAAGATTCAAGCAGATCATCATTAAGGTTTGCAAATAGTATAGAATCAATTAATTACATAAAGCCTAAGGCTAATACTAGAATCAACACGATTCGCTTTATTCAACTCAAGCTTAAAGTTCCTAGATTGGTCTTCTACTCTCTTCCAATGCACATTCTTAGCTTGCAAGGTCCTATCTTTCCTTGTATTGTCTTGAGACTTTGACCGCCGCTTTAAAGTCACCATTACTCTCGTAGAGGGAATGGGAACATTAGTTGGTTGATCTAATTTTTGCATTCCCGAACTTGATGCAAGGACTCAAGTACTAGAAGGCACATTAGTGTATACTTAAGATCGTGATTTGAGCTTTTTGCAGGCACACTAAAGTTCACTTTCTTAGCACTAACATATCCGAATCGAACTACTTGAAGGCACATTAGTGTTTCTTTCTTAAGACCTGCATAGAACGGATTTGCCACTAGGCATAGAACAAGGCATCACAGCTTTGCCTTTTGCACCTAAGGTTAAGGATTTGGGACATGTTGCAATTACACATTCTAGCAACTCTTGAGATCGTTTGGCCTCGAGGCAAGCAAACCTAATTTCACTATCAAGAGGTTTGTTAATGAAATCCTCTTCGACAATCTCACTGAGACATTCTAGACTATCCTTAAGGTGAGCACAGGATTCATGAAAAGCATGTTCATTATTCCTAAGATGAGGAGGAATATATTTAATCACACAAAGTTGTATTTGCAATCTAAGTGACTTTGAGACAACATTCTTATTGAAAACAAGTGGCGCTTTCCCATTTCCTCTCGATTCTCAATTTCCTTTGTAAAGACGTTATTTTTTCGTTGTTTTGGTCACGGGTGACTTTTATTGAATCATATAACTCTTTAAAATGTCGTTTAACTTTTTCATTTTCTTCTAGAAAACTCTCGCTTTCCTTTTGTAAGGCATCAACTAAGTTTTGAAGATGAAAAGTTTGAGAATTCCGAGAATCTAAAGGAGGAGGCATTTGGGAGCCCGCATATTGTTCGCTTGACCCTTTAATTGAGAGATTTGGGCTTTCAACTTTTCTCGATCGTTAGACCGAGCTTGAATTGTCTCATCACGCTTGTTAATTTGAAAAATCGCATCAAACTCGAGCATCCGAGGATGTCTTGATATTTGAAGTTTTAACATTTTCTTTAAGATGTTGATATTTTAGTTGTAAATTAAAATGCTCAACTTCCAGCTTAGAAAAATGTTTAACCAAATTGTCGTGATCATCCAAATTTCAATTTTCTCAGTTTAGTTTAGGGAATTAGTTTTTTCAAGC